>LNAC01000279.1:1142759-1164784 GCA_002007465.1 Ailurus styani
AGCGGTCTGGAACGTTCCACACGCACCATGTCCTCTAGGACAAACCTGGAGGCCCCTACGGTGGGTCTCAAACACGGGGAGAAAGATCGTGCCAGAACGCAGGCTCCTCCGCGGGCCCATGTCGGGGCGTGTGCGGGCGAACCCGGGGGCGCTCAGGAGCCCCAGGGGCGAGGACACGGCCGGGACACGCGGGAGAACAGCTCCTGCTCGCGCGTCCGCCACCCAGGGCTGAGCCGGCGCCGGGTGCTGGAGGCCCCGTGCTGCCCGCTGACTCGGAGCGCTCCCGGCGCAGTCGGGGCGCCCGTCCAGTGTCCGCGGCGGCGGCTCCCTCGCGAAGGGACGTGAGGACAAGCCGCAGGGGCTGGGGGCCGCTGCGGGAGGGCGGCCGGGTCCGTGATGCGCGGGCAGAAGGCCGCGGAGAAGAGCCACGTGCCAGGGCCCCCTCCCCCCGGCGGCTGCGGGCAGGAGCGCGTGGCCGGTGCAGCCACAGACAGACACCAGAGCACATGTGGGACAGGGCAGCCGGGGGTTAGCGCAGAGGCGCGACCCTGAGCTTCCTGGCAGGAGGAGGTCGTTCCTGGGACGGCGGCTCCCGAGACGGGCGCCCCGAGGAGGTGGGAGAGCGGCGGGCAGGACTCCTTGCATCCACGCGCCTCGGGGGCTGAGCCGGCTGAGCCGGGCGGCCGGAAAGTACCGGAGCCGGAGCTTCGCCCACCTCTTCCGACTCGGTCCTCTCCGCCGCCCGGGGAGCTGAGGGTGGCCCGCAGTCCCCTTCACACCCGGGACGCCGAGGCGCAGGGTTCCGGGACCGACGTCAGGCCGAGCTAGGATTGGAACCCGGCGGTGCCATCGCTCTGTTCAGCGGCGGACAGATCCTCAGGCCCGAGCACCTTCCAGGGCACCTGCCGTCGCTGTGAGGCCAGCACCCCAGAAGACGGCTGGGCTGGCGGGGGCAGAGCCGTGCCCAACGACGGACCTGTGTGGTCGCTGGTGGGAAAAGCGTTCGGCGATGGGGTCTGCCCGTCATGTGCCCCGTGGAACGAGAGCCCAGCCCGTGAGACGGAAGACGCCGGAGTGCCTGGGAGCCGACCTCGGGTAGCCGTGCGGGGCCGGGGCCGAGGTGACGACGGGCCCAGAGCCGTTGTGTGAGGGCCTGTGCCGGGGACAGGCCCACGGCAGCTGGTGTGGGAACCCCGCAGGCTCTGAAGGACCTCCCGGGTCACCAGGGTCGCCTGCAGGCCCAGCCGGGGAGGGAGGGGGTCCGGGTGCCCGGCATCAGGAGCCAGCAAGAGGGGCAACCGCGGGAGGAGAAGGCTTTATTCTGGAGGGCGATGCGTGGGGATTGTTTCCAGGGAGATAGCGGGCGGGCGGGGATGGGGGACCCGGCCCCCGAGGTGTCCCGACAGCAGGGTCCTGCAACCAGTGTGGAAGGTGCTGCCTGCGGCCGCGGGGTCACCCTCGCCAGGTCTTGAGCAGGGCCGACAAACCAGCAGGAATCAGGCTCCGACGGCGTTGGGAGGTCGCCCTGCGCCTGCCAACACCGGGACCCCAGCTCCCCGCACTGGAACCGAAGGCCCGGGTAGAACGATGTCCTTTATCAGGGGCCATGACCAGGTGCTGCCGTTCCGGAGGCAGCGCCCGCCAGAGACAGAGGCCACCCGCCACCGTCCTCGCCAGGACCACGAACGGACAGCGAGGGGCCTCGGGGGTTGGATGAAGGACCCGAGACACGAGAGAGTCCATCTCCGCGTAGACGTGCACCCGCCCTGGGCCAAACCCAGCTAACTCTAGGACCACAAGGGGTTCTGCAAACTGTCATTACCCTCTGGTGATTGTAATTACACTAATTAGCTTTTAAATTCCAATTACCTTCAGAAGAACTCAAGGAGACATCACAGTTGTGAAGTCAGTACCGAACGCTAGGAAGGGACAGAGTTCCCAGGTAGTAAAAATACAGTTGCTGGCCCTACAAGAAGATACCCGTCAACCAGCCTGGAAAATCGAGGCCGGAGAAAATTCTAGAAGGTCGAACAAGAAGATGAGGCGGACCAAGGGCATCAACCCAGGAGATCCAGAAGGAGTGACGTGAGAGGAGAGAGCAGTGGGGCCATCAAGGGCTCCCCGGACCCGGGAACCCGCCCGCAGCTGGGGGCGCTGGCCCCGGAGACCAGACCCGAGAGGCTCAGGCCACCGCACTGCGCGTTTCTCCCCCGGGTTCCAAACGAGACCACGTTCAGTCCCGACTCTGTGTGCCGTGCCGTGGGCGGGAGAAGGAGCCCAGGCCGCCGCAAATGTCTGTGGCTTCCCGCCACCGAGGGTTAGTCCCCACCCGGTGAAGCACCACGAGGGTGGCTGCTCCGTCCGAGGGGAGGCAGGAAGCCCCCCGGGTCGTCAGCCCCCGTCGGTGTTGGCGCCTGCTGGCCGGCGCAGCGGCGTGGGACACGGGAACTGCGGGGGAGGGGCTGTCCCCGACGTGTGCACCTGCCGCACGGGAGTCCCCAGACCCAGGGACTCGGAACCGGAACTGTGCTCCGACCAGACGGGGGTGAAGGCAGGTTCCAGGGTGAGGACAGTCCTGATGGCCTGCGGGGAGTCCCGGAGGGACGGCCGGGGAAGAGAAGGACGGCGTGGCCACGCGGGCCGAGGGGTGTGAAGACAGGATGGAGGAACGGAGGTGCGGGCAGACCCCCGGGAGGGCGCTGTAGACACGGCGTCCGCAGGGAGCCGATGACATCACAGCGCAGGACGGAACAGCTCCCGCGAAGGGCAGGGCCCGCCAGAGGCTGGAAGGCAAGGTCACGGCACAGATGGGGATTCTCTCCCCCAAAAGGAAAAAGGGGGGTGGGATGGATTCGCACCAGCAATGCCCAGCTTGTCCAACAGCCGCTGCGGGCAACACACCGGGGGCTCGTGTGCGAGGAGACGCGGGCAGAGTGGTCACTGTTTGGCAGAGTCTGATGCCTGCACGTGGGGACCGTCCCCCGGGGTGGCACGGAGCTCCTCCACCCCTGACACCCCAAGAAGGGCGAGGCTCAGCAGGAGGGACATGGGGGGACGGCGGCCAGAACACTGTAAGTGCCGACGGGGACAGCTCGATCCCGGACTCACCCCGCGGATAGTCTGCAGGCTTGGTCTGGGGGCCGACCCTGAGCACCTGTGTTCGCGTTCCATAGTACAGGGACAAAGGCAAGGGGAGGTGAACGACGGTCGGGGGCCCCTATATTCTCCCTAGAGCTCCAGCGGTTAGAGGAGTCTCCCCGAGACCCCTTAACGGGGACAGTGACCCACGGCCCCCAGGCAGGGCCCACATTGTCTCCGGGGAACCCAGCAAGACCAGATGCCGTGGGCCCTGCCCCGCGCTTGGGGCCCGGTTTCCCCTGTTCTGACGCCTCCCGCCAGACACCCCGGGATTCCCACGGAGGGCAACCTTTCTTGCTTCTCCCTCTGAAAAGCCTTTCCGCTATTTGCGGAAATATTTGAAGGGAGGTCTGCGGTTGCCCTCGCTTAACTGGCTCATGATTCGCCCTCAGGCCCATTTCACAGATGAGGACAGTGAGGGGACCGAGTTGGGGCTCCGGGGGCAGGGGCATGGAGGAGCCAGCCCGTCCATATAGGGCCCTGTCATTGGGGGGGAGCCTGGAGTCTGGCCCAGGGCCCAGGAAGGGGTCCCTGGGCTGTGTGTGTCCTCAGCACACCTGTGGGCCTGGCTTGTCCTTCTGAGAACCACCCAGCTCTCTAACCGAACAGGGTCGGGACAAGAGGCTGAGCGCTGCTGAGCACTGTCCCGGGTCTTAGTCAGCTCTGAAGGCAGGTAGGAGACCTTCTGGGCCGTGGTGTTGGATCTCCGTCCCCGGCGACATCCGTGGTCGACAAGCCAGCCCCAAATGTAGCGGCATTTTCAGGTGGCCTCTGAGCGCCAGCCCCAGTGTGCGGCGGGGCCGTCCTGGGGGCCAGAGCTCTGGGCGCTGCTGCGGGCGCCGCTGTCCCCCGACCCTGCAGGCCACCGAGGGAGGCGCCAGGGCAGCCAGCGACTTCGCACCCTGTCCCCAGGCCTTCCCTACCTGCCCATCTCCTCACACCTCGACAGCGCCTCAAACCCCACAGAATCCCACTTTCATGTTTTGCCAGCATTTTTCGCATTGTGTTTAAATCCTTTTAGGTCCTGGCATTGCCTGAGTGTGTTTTCTGTTTGAAGTTTTTCAACATCTTTTGTGACCATGAGCTTTGAAGCAGGCAAGGCCGGGTGCTTTGAAAGGCCGTGTGCTCCGAGAGCTGCTGACCCCGCAGGGGCCTTTTCTGGAGGGTGGGACCGGGGTGGGGCCGAGGGTGTCCGAGGCGCTCACACATGGTGCTGGCGAGGAGCAGGGGGCTGTGGGCGCCCGAGGTCAGCTCATGAGAACTCAGCTCACGAGGAAGGTCCTGACCGTGCAGAGCCGGAGGCCGGGGTGAATGGGAAGCTGGCTGCTCACAGCCCCACCTGCCCCACAAGGAATTCCGGCACTTTCCTGCCGGTGGCAGACACCAGGGCTCCAAAGACTTGGCATCCTCACCTTAGAGCAAAGGGGGCCGGGGCTGGGTGTGTCCAGGAAGGCACGAGCTCCACCCACGGGGAATCCAGCCTCCAGCTGCTGGGATTTCTGTCCCCTGGGCTCACGGGGTGTGGGGCCTGCGGTCACGGTCGTCAGATGTGGCCCCAGTGTGGGGGGTGGGGGAGGGGAGAGGGAGCAGCTGCCCACGTTGCGGTTTGTGGCCCGGGAGGCGGGTTGATGGGGGTGAGGGGCTGCAGAATGCCCACAGGACCCTGGGGGAGAGAGTCTACGGTGCCAGGGATGGGGGCCGTCTGGTGGGGGAGGGACGGGCAGAGGTGATGCCTGGCGGTCAGCAGGCGTATGGGGGCGCGCCGTGAAGCTGGGGGCTCATGAGAAACTTCGTTTCCACTGAGCGTGTAAACGTCCAGGAAGGAGCTGGAAGATGGGCAAGATAGCTGGGTTGAGAGTCGTACCTGTGAGCTGGGTGGTGACAGTTCCCCTCGGGGTCAGCACCGCGGGGTGGCCCCGGGAAGGGGGCCTCCTCCGGGCCCCTTCTGTTTGCTCGGGGGGCAGGCAGTCAGGGGGAGGGGACCCAGAGGTCAGCCAGTGAGGGTTCCCCCCGGAGCCCCCCAGAACAGGACCCTCACCCACCCTGGCCGACTGCCTTCTACGAGGATAGCAGCCTCCCGGCCCCGGGGCCACCCGCCCTTGGCAGCACACCTGCCTCCCTGTGCTGCCCCTAGGCACTCCCAGACCCTGATTCTTTGCTCCATCAAAGCCAGAACCCGAGGGCCTCCCGGCCCAGCCTGATCCTCTGATTACCGGGAGCCCACCCACCCTCGAGGGAGGCCGTCGGGGGCTCCAGGTGCGCCTGGCTACCGCGTCCCCGCAGAGCCGTCACCCCGGCGAGGCGCTCGGGCAGCCCGCCAGGCACCGTGCCGGGCGCCGTCGGGACGGGCACCAGGGGAATTCCGCGCAGAAGGACGGCGGGAGGGGCCCGCCCAGCCCAGCAGGTGCCGGCCACCTCGCCAGGTGCCAGGCAGGGTTTGGCAGGCCTGTTTGATGTGGGAATTTCTCTCTCTGATGAGTCCCTGATGCACCTAGAATCCAGGAGCCGCCTGACAACAGGCCCGAGGCCCCCAGCGCCCCCTGCCCAGGCCGGGCCGCCGCGGGCAAAGACGCTCCCCACTCTGGCTTCGGAGCGGGCGGAGCCTGGCCTCTGGCGGAGGGCACGGTGCTGGCCCTGTGCTTCAAGGGGGTCCGGCAGGCCGGCGTGGGAGGAAGGGGTCATCGACGGCTAACGGCTGCGACCCCGGGGGGCCTCCTGGGGGACTCGGCCACCCTGTGCCCAGATAAAACACCGATGCCTAGCTCGACTTAAGATCCGGGGAAACGATGAATAAACTCTTTAGTAGAGACATGTTCCCAGTGGTGCACGGGATGCACAGAGACTGAAAGATCCCTGTTTCTCTGGAATTCAGAGTGCGTGAGGCACCCCAGTCCTTGCTGTGTGGGGGGGCACGCGGCCCGGGACAGGATGAGGACCCTCTAAGCCACACACACACCCGAGGGTTCCTCCCTGCCTTCCTGCTGCCAGCCACCCCCTCGGCCGTCCTCCCCACGCTGGGACCTCCTCTGCCTGTGCTCCGGGAGCCTCCCCCCCCCCNCGCCCCACCCCCTGTCTGTACGCACCTCAGCTGGGACTGAAGACAATGGGGCAGGCCGAGGGTCACGTGGCTTGGAGCTGGAGGGAAGCCCTGGTGCCTGGTGAGGGCCGCTCCTCAGACCATCTGCCGGCCATTTGTACAGCGAGGGTGTGCGCCTGTCTATGCATGTGTACGGGGTGTGGGTGTGGTTCTGCGTGCATGCAGGCACATGCAGGTGTGTGTGCGAGTGTATGTATGTATGTGCGCGTGTGTGCGCGTGTGGGTGCATGTGCATGAGGGTATGTATATGTGCACGCGTGTGGCACATGCAGGTGTGCATATGCAAGCATGTGTATTTATGTGTGCGCATGTGTGTGCATGCAGGCATGTGCGGGTGTGGGTATATGTGCGCATGTGTGTGCGTGCATGGGTATATATGTGTGCACATGTGTGTGCGTGCAGGTGTGTGAGTGCATGTGTATGTATGTGTGTGCATGCAGGCGTGTGCGTGCGTGGGTGTGTATGTGTGTGCGTGGGTGTGCATGCAGGTGTGCATATGCAAGCATGTGTATTTATGTGTGCGCATGTGTGTGCATGCAGGCATGTGCGGGTGTGGGTATATGTGTGCATGTGTGTGTGCATGGGTATATATGTGTGCGCGTGTGTGTGTGCAGGTGTGTGCATGCATGTGTATGCATGTGTGTGCATGCAGGCGTGTGCGTGCGTGGGTGTGTATGTGTGTGCATGTGTGTGCGTGCAGGTGTGTGCATGCAGGTGTATGTGTGCACATGTGTGTATGCAGGTGTGTGTATGTGTGCACGTGTGTGTGCATGCAGGCATGTGCATGCTTGGGTATGTATGTGTGTGCGTGCAGGTGTGTGCGGGTGTCTATGTGTGTGCATGCAGGTGTGTGTGGGTATGTATGTGTGTGTATGTCTGTGCATGTGTATGTATGTGTGTGCATGCAGGTGTGTGCGTGCGTGGGTATGTATGTGTGTACATGCATGTGCGTGCAGGTGTGTGTGGATATCTATGTGTGCACATGTGTGCATGCGCATGTATGTGTGTGCACGCAGGTGTGTGCGTGCACATGTGTGGGCATGTATGTGTGTGCAGGTGTGTGCGGGTATTGCGTGTGCACATGTGTATGTGCATGCGCATGTATGTGTGTGCATGCAGGTGTGTGCGCGTGCACATGTGTGGGCATGTATGTGTGTGCGTGCAGGTGTGTGTGTGCGTGGGTATGTATGTGTGCACATGTGTGTGCACGCAGGCTTGTGTACTTCCACGCGTGCCGTCTCCTGGTGGCATGGTTTCCCCAGCGTGGGGCTGGAGGGAGCCTGTGGTTTGGTGGGCTGACGACTCCTGTTCGAAGTCTGAGGAGCCACAGAGCCGCCCTGTGTGGCTCTCCGTGTGGGTGTGGGTCCCCAGCAGGTGTCCTGGGACCATGCTGAAGGCTCCCTGGGCCCCAAGTGTCCGTGAGCCTGTTTGGGTGCTGTGAGGTGAGCCCACGGGACAGAAATTGTGCCCCTTGTGGAGTCATGCACATGAGGAGAAGACACGCTCTTCCCAAAGGGCCTGAGCCCAGCTCCTGGCACCTGCACCGAGCCAGTAACTGCCCGGGACCCGGGCTCCCTTGTCCTTGTCCTGGTGAGTCTTATTCTTTCAGCTGAAACTCACCCGTGTCCACTCCTCAGGACAGGGCCAGACCTGTTTCTGGGGCCGCCGGACTAGGAGCGCTTTCGGGGGCGGCACGGGGACTGTTCTCAGCGAACGGCCCGGTCGGCTGGGCCACGGCAGACAACGGCCCCCTCTGCTGGGCACGGAGAAAATGCCGCCTCGACCCACAGAGTTCGTTCTCTGCCCGGTGGCCGGGGTTGGCCAAACAGGCACGGGGGTCCGTGGACGGGGACAAGCAAGCAGGCTGGGCCGCACACCCTGAATTTACAGGTGGGGACAGTCACATCCAAGCAGGTGACCAATGTGCCAAGGAGCTCACCCCCCCCCCGGCCGCTCCTCTGCCCGCACACCCTCGCCCACCCATCCGTGTTTCCCATTCGATGACACTGAGGATGTTCTCTCGTGGACACCGAGCTTCCCTCGTCCCCAGTGTCACTGCTCCATTGTCCCCGTGCCCTGCAGTCCGGGACGTGTCTTCTCCCGCTGCTCTTGAGCTTCTCACTCTGTCTTCTGCGTCAGCCCTGGAATACGACGTGTCCTGGCGTGGGTCTCTGTATTTATTCTGCTCTGGGTCTCTGATCTTCTTGGATCTGTACCTTGGTGTTTTTAATCAGATTTGGAAACATTGTAGCCCTCATGTTTGTAACTGTTTCCTTCTGCGTCCTCTTTCCCTTTCCTTAGGGGACTCTAGTCTCACGGGCGCTAGATCACAGCATATGATCCCACGGGACATGGGCTCTGTTCATATTTATGAGAATCTGTCTTCTCCTTTGTGTGCCTCCGTTTGGATGACTCCTGTTGGTCTCCCTTCGGTTCCCCGATTGTCCCTTCAGGACGGCCAGGGAGCCGTTGGTCCCGTCCCGTGAATGTTAGAATCGAGTTATGACGTTTCGGTTACGAGACTGCTCTTCTGCTCCCGCGGATTTCACAGCGGCCCGAACGTCCCCGTTCCTTGCTCGCTGCATCCTATTTCCCGATAGGCTCTCCCCGGAGTCTTTGCAGGGTCTGTGCCGCCAGCTTTGGTGTTTGCACCGTTGGTACATTTCGGTTCAGTTTTCTCTCGATGATAGATCACTCTTGCCTTCTGCATAAGCCTCCGGCCTCTCGACTGCTGTTTGTCCCTGAGCCCCTGGACGCTGGCCCCCTGTGTGCAGCCCAGAGGCTGGACGAGAACCCAAGAGAGGTTAACGTAGTGACACAGGGGCTCCCCCTTCCGGGGCTCCCTCCTCTCTCGGGAATTCCCCTTCCATTCCTCGCCATTCTGGAAGCTCCAGGCTGTCTCCCAAGGACCCCCAGCCAGCCTGCCTGCTGCACCCGCCCAAGTGCCATGTCCATGTGGCGTGGGGTGAGGAGTCCTCAGAGGGAGAGTCAGACATGCACCACGTGCACGGGATTCCCTCTGTTCGGGGGTCACGGCCCCTGCGGGCTCTGCCTGCCCTTGGCCACTGCCCAGAGCCTTCCCATGTCTGCCTGCACAGCTGTGTTTGCACCTGCTGTCAGCAGAAGGGCCAGCGCAGCCTGCATCAGAAGCTGAGAGTCAGGAGGCGAACTTTCAAAGACAATGTCAATGCAAGGGAGTCACTGGAGCTTCTGTGGCCCCTGGGGACAGACGAGGTCAACGGAACCCCTG
This sequence comes from Ailurus styani, assembly GCA_002007465.1. NCBI lineage: Eukaryota > Metazoa > Chordata > Mammalia > Carnivora > Ailuridae > Ailurus > Ailurus styani. The sequence goes on from LNAC01000279.1 coordinate 1,152,245, forward strand.
TTCTGCTGACATGGGAACTGAGAGCCCAGCAGCATCCACTCGCTGTGGCTTAGGCCACCCAGGCCATCTGCTCACCCACGGCCCCGCCACGGGGAGCGATGCCCTCCCTCTCCCACTTGACCCCCATCATCTGCAGTCTTCCCGTGTGGTTGCCCAAAGGGCCTCCCCCTGCGCCGACCCTGCGCTTCCCCAGGAAAGTGTCTCCATTTATTTCGGCCTCATCCTCTCTCCTCAAGGCTCAGAGCCTGGATCTGACCTCCTGTGGTCCTGTCCCTCCCTGTGCACCTGCACCCCCGTAATCCAGAGACGCTGGCCACAGACGGGACATAAACGTCGTCCTTGGGCAAATCAGTCCATGCAGCTGACTCCCGGGCAACGGCTCCACAGCTTGCTATCCGTGTACCAGTCCCGCCCCGTGTCCCCACGCGCTCCTCATCCTCGAGGGTGATGAGGGCTTTACGGAGGAGCTGCATGCGCGGGGCCCAGACGTGGGGCTGTTGATCGAACCCAGAGAAAGCCTCAGGCCTGGGACAGCATGTAGTCAGAAAGACCAGTGCCTAGAGGTTGCTTCGGGGGTCAGAGCTGGGACTGGAAGAAGAAGAGAGGGCTTCCTGGAAGAGGTGTTTAGCAGCTGGACCTTGCAGGACGGGCAGCATTGGGGGTGGGGGAGCAGAAGGCATGGAAGGCTAAGAAGCACTTGGCACAGATGATCTGTCTGGGTGTGGGTGCGTTTGGGTATCACACGTATGACAGGGGTGGCGGACGTGAGCGAAGCCGGACGGGGGGCGCTGCCTGTGCGGTGCCCGCCGCAGAGTGGGCGCCCGAGCCGGGTCTGGGGGCTAGCCGGGACGCTGCCAGACGCTTCTCTGCTTCTTGCCCCGCCGCAGACCTTCGGCGCCGCGGACTGGGAGGTTTTCCACATTGGAGAGAGGGTCTTCCTCGCTGTCGCCAACAGTCACAGCTACGACGTGCAGACCCACATGCACAACGACTCCTACGTCATCAACTCGGTCATCTACGAGCTGAACGTCACCGCACAGACCTTCGTCAAGTTCCAGGAGATTCCCACCTGCAGGTGCGCCTGGGCGGCAAGGGTGGCAAGGGCGGCCCTGGCGCCACCTCCGTGGTGCGCAAGCGTGTCCGCATCTGTCAGGCCGCGCTGGGGCCTCACGGCGCCGTGTGTGCCAACCTCCTCCGTGGCAGCCGAGTGACTTTGGTCAGATTGTCACCTTGGCCCTACGGCTTTCCAGCTGCGCATTTTGTTTGTTTGCTGCGGTTCCACGATTTTTATTAAATTCACAGATCTGTGCAACCATCACCAGTGGTTTGGGGACACTTTCATCACCCCAAGAGGAACCCCCTACCATTCAGCTGTCACCCCCGGCCTCCCCCAGCCCGGCAGCCAGCGGTCTACTTTCTCCACAGAGTTTCCAGATTCCGGACGTTCGGCCCGCGCAGAATCACGTGGGAGGCGCCCTCGGGTGCCTGGCTGCTCTGCTCGGCACCATCCTCGAGGTTCCTCCGCGTGGTGGCGCGAGCCAGGGCTCCACGGCTTTTCACGGCCCAGCGAAATTCCATCCCGCACGTGGATCCACTCTGTGGGCCCCTCCATCGCCCACTGAGGGACACTGGGGTTCTTTCCACCTCTGACCACATGCCGTGGCTCCAAAGAGTGGAAATACACCTGTCGTGGGGGTCGGGCAGGAGCGCACGGCTAGATGCTCTCTTTCTGCTGCACCCAGCAAACCTGGCGTCCGGTAGGAGCCGCGGGAGCCCCGGCGTGAGTCCGCTTGCTTCTCCCTGACACGGCCGGAGGACAGATGCCCGTGGGGCCACACACCCGCCGCCCACGGCCGTGCCTCAGGAAGCACCGCACGGGCGGAGTGGTAGAATCTTAACTGATTATAATCCTAACTTGGGGCTGAATCGCAGAATCATAACTGGCCGTTGCCCCAGGCGGCCCAGACACGGTCCCGGTGGTGGAAGAGGACCGAGGTGGGGCCCTGGTGGCCTCAGCCCTGCCTCCGAGTGTCCCAGGGGCCTGTGTGAGCCCTCCGCTCAAGGCCGGCGCCCTCGGTCCCCCCAGGAAGGGACCCGGAGGCAAGTGTCCACTACGAGAGGGTAGCCCTCCGCTGTCTGAACAGGCCGAGCTCTGAGCTGCTGCAAACAGACGTGCTGGCCTGGCCTTCTGCGCCCAACTGGGTCCCGCTTTGCTCTCTGGGGCTCGGCCTCCCCATCTAAGAAGAAGGCAGCGTGTGGGTTTGCAGTAAGAAGTACAGCTTCCGAACGTAGGAGAACGTTCTCTGTCAGTCCCCAAACCGGTGTCAGGCAAGAAACCATGGGGCTAATGGGTGACCTCACGGCCAGGGTCCTCAACCCTGCCTCTGTGAGGTCGGGGTCCTGCACGCCCCCTGGAGTGGCCGCAGACGTGGGACCTTTTCTCCAATTCCTTCCACCGTTTTAAAGTGAGAGATTTGTCCCGCATTCCGCCGCAGCACCGTGCAAGCCTGCCGTCCACGGATGGGTGAATGGATGAGCAAACGGGCCCCTCCACGCAGCGGGTTACCATCCAGCCCTAAAGGGGGGGACGGTGACACAGGCCACCACACAGACCCGGGGGACACCATGCTCAGTGAGATGGGCCGCCCCCGAAGGACAAATCCAGTGTGACTCCACCCACACGAGGCCCCCGAGCACTTGAACTCAGAGACGGAGAGGGGGACGCCAAGGTCAGGGAACCCGTCGGTTTCACGGGCCGGAGGCTGGGTTTGGGAAAGTGAGAGAGTCATGGAGCGGACGCTGGTGATGGTTGCACAGTGTTAGTAACGTCCTCAGACCACTGAACCACACACTTGAAAACGGTTAAGATGACACACTTTATGCTAGTTGTATTTTATAAATTTTAAAAATGTTTTAAAAAGCAAACAACTGGTTTGCTCTTCCCTGGAACAGACCCAATTCACCGTGTGAGAAAATCGCTCCGGATCTTGGGGTGGCTCGGGGGACCCTGGGTTCCGGGATTAGAACCGGCTGGGAGCCCGTGCCCCGGGGTTCGCTCACCTCTGCTCCCTTGTCTCCGCAGCGCCCTGGACTGGGAGTTTTTCTCTGTGGGAGAAGATTATTTCCTGGTGGTTGCAAACTCCTTTGATGGAAACACCTTCTCTGTAAACAGTATTATTTACAGGTAAAGAGCTCCAACGGCTGCCCCCTTCCTCGCCAACTGAGTTCACCTGGGGGGCTGGCAGGCTTGCCAACTGAGTTCACCTGGGGGACTGGCAGGCTTGCCAACTGAGTTCACCTGGGGGGCTGGCAGGCTTGCCTGACCTGTAGGAGGGCAGCAGACCACCAGCGGCCGCGAGTCGCAGGCTGAACCTGGGTCATGGCCCGGGGTTGGCCCGGGGGCTGCGGGTCACGCTGATTCTCGCACCACTGGAATCGGGCCAGAGGCACAGATTTCCGGCCGTCGTGGGAGAGCTCGTGGTGTTTAATTCAGTGAAATGTCCCATGCAGGACGGCGCTGGGTCTCCCCCTGTGCCCCTTCCGTGCAGGTTTGCGCATCCTCGTGCGGTGCTGGGCCTCAGCGTTGACTTCGCTCTGGGAGGTTTCAGGTCCGTGAGCACCCCTGGGGCCTCTTCCTTTCCATTTCCAGCTGCTGGTCATGAGTTGGCCATCCCGTCTAGCCATCCAACCAGATCACCATCTCAGGGCTGCTAGTGCTTCTTAAGAAGATTCTCGTGGAATGTGTGGGGGCACAATCACTTCTGGGGGTACAAGCGACGTTGCCTCCTGATTTCTAATGTCTGTGCTCCTTACTCGTTTTCTTAACTCGCTGGAAGTCCCAGAACGGTCTCGGCCGGGCACGGCATGGCCGGCGTTTTCAACAGGACAAAGGAGTTTTAAAATTCATGTGGAAGAACAGATTTTCGAAGGCAGCCCAGAAAATTTTGAAGCAGCAGCCTCATGAAGGAGGCTCCCGCAGCCTGGAGATGGCGGGTGGCTCTGCCGGAGGTGAGGAGGAGGAGCCCACAGCCCAGGCGGCCGCCCAGGGCTTACAGCCGCGGAACCGACCAACGTGGTGCTCCTGGTCCACGGGGAAAGGACACGTTCCGTGTCACTTACTAAAACGATCGTATGTAAGTTCCTGTCCGTCTGGAGGAAAACAAAGCTATAGCCTGCTTCGCATCATAGAGAGACATGAACTTCACGGGGATTAAAAATCTAAACGTAAAAACGTAAACAACAGAAACACCGGAGGGGAGGCTGCGACAACTTGACCGCGCGGTTACACGGGAGGCTGGCCGAGGCCGCCGGGCGACCCCTGACCTCCTGGGTTTCTGCGGAAAAGGCATCGCATTCAAAATCAAAGAAAAGTTGATCAAAGACTCTTAACTTGGAGACACAGACAAGGACGTGAGCAGGAATGACGGGAAGAAAATGCAAACTGAGTGGACAGGAGGCGCCCTCGGGACAGGAACCAGCCAGGCTCCCCGGAGTCACCTGCACAAATACGCAGAGGAAAACACTCCTTCCCTCGCTCCAGGCGCCCTGCCCGGGGGACTCCACCGGCCCGCAGATCTCTTGGGGGGTGGGGGGGGCACAGCCCAGAACCGCTGAGTCTGCGGGAGGCCCGGCGGGCGGGGTGGGGTGTCCGGCTGGGTCGCCCAGCGCTGTGCCAGGAAAACAGAGGGGCGCCCCGCCCGTGTGGTGACAGGTGTGCACGGGGGGCGCGGGCTCGCCGTCCACACCGGCCCCAGGAGTGGGGGCAGGTCCCAGCTCAGCCCGGACAACCAACCTTCTGGCACGGCCAGGGTCCCGTCCATGTCCCCCCGCCCACGGGGGGTGTCTGCAGGGCACTCTGGGCTGGTGGCAGGATCCAGGCTGGACGTGAGGAGCTGCGGGGTCTTGGACAGGGCAGGGGGCGTGTTCCAGGCCTCAGTTTCCCTCTTTGCAGGCTGAGTATGGCATGGGGAGCTTGCACAGCCCAGGGGCACGTGGGGGCTGGAAGGACAGGTGCAGGCCTGGAGAGGGCGCCACCGCGCTTCCCTGGCCCCCCCGCAGGGGCGAGGCTGACTGTGTGTCCCGCAGGTAGCAAGGCCAAGAGGGCTGTGTGCAGGGGCGAGGCTGACGCTGTGTTCCCCACAGGGCATAGGGCAATGAGGGTGGCGTGCAGGGGTGAAGCTGATGCTGTGTCCCCCGTAGGTGGCATGACTGTGAGGGCAGCATGTAGGGGTGAGGCTGACGCTCTGTGTCCCACAGGGGCAAGGCCATGAGGGCGGCGTGCAGGGGTGAGGCTGACGCTGTGTCTCCCGCAGGTGGCAGGGCTACGAGGGCTTCGTGGCGGTGCACAGCCTCCCGACCTTCGGCTGCAGGGACTGGGAGGCGTTCCGCACGGCGGCCGGCTCCTACCTCATCTACTCCAGCGCCAAGGAGCCGCGCTCCCGCGTCCTGAAGCTGAGGACGGGCTGATGCCCGCACCCCGCCCAGAGGCCCGGGGAAACCCGCATCCTGTCCCCGTCCCCACCCCAGTGGGGACACCCGGCACCCCGCCCCGTGGCGGCCGGACCCCGGAGGTTGGCCATCGGCCGCTGAGGCCCCGGGCTGCCCTGCGAGGCTGTGCGTCCTGCTGGGATTTCTCTGGAAGAGGACGGTTCAGAGCAGGTGTTACCTCGGTGCTCGTGGGGCCCCCTCAGCGCCCGCGGGGCCCTCTGGCCGCTCCCCTGGCCAGCCCGGATGCGGAGCAGGCTCCGTGCAGACGGCGCGCTCTCTACCGGCTATTTATCGTTCCCCATCTACACAAATATATTTATGATCGCTCTACCCAAAGCGTGGCCGTGTCTGCGTGTGGCTGGGGGACAGCTCTCCGTGGGCAGGTCACGGGCGGGACGCGCCCCAACCCGCAGGGGTGTGTGACCTGCAGGCGCTAGTCGCCCAGCCAGAGGGCGTCCCTCCTCTACAGGGAGCTGCTGCCTCTGGCCTCAGTTTCCCCAGGAAGACAGTGGGGCTGGGTTGAGGGGAGGAACGGCCAGGGGCGCAGGTCAGGTGTCCCACCCGGGGGAGACGGGCCATCCCTGCAGCCCGTGTGGCCGTGCGTGCCGGCCGGCTCCCCGGTCACCGCGGCTGGCCTCGCGGGCACGCAGGGGGACCGGGACGCTGCCTAGGGGCCTGCGCTCGCTCTGCTCCTCCGTGTCCGCCGCCCCAGCCCTACAGCGGGCAGGGCCTCCTGCTCCAGGGATGGGGGCGAGGGAGGCGCCATCACCACCAGGCAGGCTTCCTGGATGGAAAGGAGGGCTGCTTGCCAGTGGGTTCGCTGGGGAGGCCCCGTGGGGTCCGCACACAGCCGGGAGACCGGGGTGGGGTCGAGGCCAGGCCTGTTCCTCCCCCACGGCCGCCAGCTCTGGGGGAGCAAAGGCCCCGGACGGGACATGGAGGCAGGCTGCTCAGGGCCCCAAACTCCGTTTAATGCTCTTGAACTTCTCGGCGATCTTGACCCGAAGTCCCAGGGCCAGGGGCGCGGTGCCGCCCAGCCGGCCAGAGTCTGGCTCCCCAGGGCCACATGCATGTGACAACCGAGGGCCCTTCCCACTCCCGGGAGGGAAAGCTAGGTCTGCAGCTCCTCAGGTGAGGCCAGACTGGGGATTTCAACGTGTGACCTGGGCCCTCTCCGTCTCCAAGAGCTGGGATTTTTCTAGAGCCCCTTTGGGCCCATTAGTGGGCCGTGTGCCTGCCAGAGGGCTCGGCGGACCCCAACAGCAGGTCCCTCCCAGGGAGAACGGCAAGGGAGGGGGAGGGGTGTTCTGGGCCCCGGGGTGTCTGGGCCATGTGGCTGCGGTGACGGCCGTGAGCCCGTGGGTCTGGGGACAGCGCGCCGGGGGTGCCCCATAAATGTGCAGGACCCCCAGTTACATTTGAATCCCGGCTGGACAGCAGGTGGTTTCTCAGTTTCCGTGTGTTCCCAGGACTGCGCAGAACACGTGCTGAAGGTGCGTGTGCCTTACATGAGGTTCCGATTCCAGGGGGTGTCCTGCGTTTGGTTTGCTCCGTCTGTGTGCTCCTCGGGGGGTTGTGGTAGACGAGACCCTCTTAGGGTCTGCTGGTGGGGGTGGGGATATTTTCTGAGATTTGACTCAAGGAAGAAAGTCAGAGGCAACCACGGGCGGGGTGGCCGCCCTGCGATGATTCTGTGTGTCGACCTCGGAGGGTGTTTCTGGGCGACATTAACACAGCGCAGAGGACTCCGGGGAAGCAGGTGGCTGTCCGCGCTGCGGGGGCCTCCCCCAGGCCGTGGACGGCAGGGCTGGCACGACACCGCAGGCTCCCCGAGCAAAGGGGTCCTCCAGACAGGAGCTGCACCTGCGGCCCTGCCCTCAGCAGCCTCCCAGACCCTCTGCAGCGGCTCCCTGGGACAAAACCCTTGTCCCTCCCACGTCCTGTCCCGTCGGTACCGGTGTTCTGCAGAGCTCCGGTGAGCACAGCGGGCTAACAGACAAAGCACTCAGGAGTCAGGAGCTCTTGTGTTTGGTTCCACGGGCTGCCCCCCAATCACCCAGCCTCAGTTTACCCGTGGGGGAGGGGCCGGCCGCGCGCCACCCCATGCAGCTTCTCTCTCCCTGGAGTTACCGGGACCCACATGCGCCAGCTTCTTCTCGGCCCGGCTGGTGTCGCTGTGGTGCGGGGCTCGCCGTGGGGGCTGGCGGCCGGGGGTGGGGGGTGGCAGCCCAGGGAGGAAGGCGGCAGGTGACCCAGCGGCCCACGCAGCAGGAGCAACCGCATCCGGGCCCGGGGCTTCACCGACAAACAGTGCCACCCCATCCTTGGCACAGTGTCTGATCTCTGTTCTCCAGGGTGGAAAATGTAAATCAAGATTTGTTTAAATTATGAGCGCACACAAGAGGGAAATGGACAGCATGTTAAAATATTTACCTCTTTTCAAGTAAGCACTTCTGGTTTCTGTCCTGTTGACGAACGTTTGCCCGGCGGCGTGCGGTTCTGTGTGAATCTGCGTGTGACTTATGTGGCCACGTGCTCGTCACGCTGGCAGCCGCGCTGAGGTTCATCGGGACAGCGTTCCGGGGTTTGCCGAGCGGGCGTCATCCGGGGATCCACGGATTCGCTCCGAGGGGCGTCACCGGGATAAAGAAGGTCACGTCCTGGAAGTCGCGCTTTCCTGGAGAAATACTGTCGGGGGCAGTGTCTCCCGGTCCTGCTCACTGCCGGGCCCCCTCCTGGAACGAGGCTCGGCACGACCGGTCCCCTCGGCGGCCAGGAGAGGACTTTGCCTCTTTCACAGTCTGTCAGGTCCGTAAGTGGAGGACTGCGGGCCAAGTTCATTATCGAGGTCATTGCTCCCGGCGTTGCGGGCTCCACTTCTAGGCCCCTCTTGACCTCACCACCACCAATGCAGACCTCGGCCTCTGCCACACACACGCACACCCTTCCGTATACACACCCACTCACGCACACCCGTGCACACACATGTACACACTACTCCCCACCCATACACACACACATGCACACACACGCACACGCATACACACTCTCCCATGTGCCCAAGCACGCATGGCCCACGTCTGTGCACACACAGGCACGCACACACACAGGTGTGCACACACCTTCTGGTCCCACCTAGCCAAGGACCCCATCTTGGGCAGTCCCCCGGGGCCTGGCTCCGCTGAAGTTCGGTGCTGGCTGCCGGCCTGGGTGGCGAGGGCTGTCTGCTGGCCCTGCGTGCCCCCTCTGTGCTCGCTGTCCTGCCGGGCCTGGTGACACACACATGACCACACCGTCCAGCCACGACTCAACTCTCCAGGGGCCCACATTCCTCAGGGTGAGGCTCAAGGCCCCACAGGACCCCGCCGTCTCCTCCTCTCCTCTCTTCCCTGCCTGGTCCCTCAGGCTGCCTCCCCCTCCCTGCCTCCTCTCCAGGCTGGCATTCCCTCGTCCTTTGCCTCTGCTTTCGCTCGCCCGGCCCCTCCGAGAGGCCCTCCCCCACTGGGGTCAACAGAGCCCCCACCCCGAACCTCCACGGCACACAGGACACCGCTCTCTCTTCACCTGCTCGCACGGTACCACACGACACAGAAATTCAGATGTCTGCCAACTCCTTTGTGTCGAGCTCCACCTATGGAAATGTGGGGCCGATCCATTACGGGCTCCCGAGTGGCCCCCGCGGTGCGGGTGCCCCGGGTGCTCCCAGCCTTTCCCCCACCCCCACCCCACTCTCGGTGCACTTTGCTGAGAAGACACAGTCCAGTGGGCTTGTGGGGTGTGCAGCGCTCCAGTCGGATGAGGGCTGCAAGCCCTGCTTCTTCCCCTTCCTGTGTGCACTCAAGCAAGTCACCAATCCCTCAATCCTGGTGTCCTGGGGCCGCTCTCGTGTAAGATAGGGAGCCCCTCGCCTGGGGCTGCGGCAGGGTGGCACGGTGTGGACGCTGCAGGGCCCGTAGCTCGGTGCCTGCGTGCAGGAGCCTGTGGAGGCTGGACCTGCCCGTCGCCGCTCACCTGCTCAAGCACATTTTCCTCAACAAAGTGGGTGCACTGAGAATCACACGTGAAAGAAAAAGCTGTCCTGTGTTTGAACGTAGCTTCATTGATTTAAACCACGTGCCAGCAAATGAAGACTATCGATAACAGAATGCCCAGGGCAGTAGGGGGCTCCTCGCTCCTGGAAGGACCGCTGCTCCTTGGAGCCCTTGGAACAACGGGTCATGCTAGCAGCACGGCACCAAGCCTGGAGGAGGGACGAGCGTCCCAGCGAGGCGTGCGACTCTGTGACTCCGAAGCCAATTTTAAGTTTTGTCCTGGGTTTTGTTTAATTTCATTTTGATTTTATTTATTTAATTGCATTTCATTGAGATACACAGACCTAAGAGTCCTGGTCAGGGGGTTTTGCCCCTTGTATAAATTCAGGTGACTTCCCCCAAACAAGGCCTTGAGCCTTTCTGGCCCCCGAGGCCCCGTGTGCCCCTGGCCCTCGCCCCCTGGTTGGAGACTCGCCTGTGGCACCGGGACTTTGTCAGTTCCTATTGCTGACTTTATTTTACTTTACTTTTTAAAAGATTTTATCTATTTATTTGAGAGAGAGAGAGAGAGTGCACAGAGGGAGAAGCAGACTCCCCACCGAGCAGGGAGCCCGTGCGGGACTCGATCCCAGGACCCCGGGATCATGACCTGAGCCGAAGACAGATGCCTCACCAACTGAGCCCCCAAGGCGCCCCTCTTCTTGCTGATTTTACTGTTTATTTTTGTTGCTTTATTCCCTCCTACGACAAGTCCGGCACTTGTTGATCTGTGCTATTGATCGGCTTCTGGGTGGTTTCCCGTCCGGGGCCACAGGAAGCACCACTGAGCTCCGTGCGTGGCGCTGGGGTCACTTCTGGAACCGCGTACCCACGGGCGGGGCTGCTGGGCCTCCGGTGGGTGCAGGCGCGGCTTTGTAACCAGCCGCTCTGCAAAGACCAGGCCGTTTTCAGGTCTTTCGTTCTCGTAATAGCAGAGAGAGCTTGCAGACCGGCGCCGGCGGCGGACTCCCGTGCCGCCCTGCGTGCCCAGAGTCCAGGCGGTCTGGCCTTTGCCCGGGAAAAAGCACGAGACGGTCAGCAGGAAGCTGCTAGAGAATTTCGCAAGGTCAGTCGGCCTCTAAGTGTGTACAAGGACCCGAGTCCAACTTGTCAGCTTCACTTCCACGGAGGGAGGACAGCGGAGCGTCAGAGAGACGGGCACCGCCTGCCACGTCCGCAGAACAGCAGGCTGGCCCCATGCTGGTCTCCTGTGGCCACTGTCGCGAACGGTCACACACCCGTGCCCTAAAGCAACGGGAATGTATTATCTTACAGCTCCGGGGCTCAGAGGGCCCAGCGGGTCTTACTAGGCCAACGTCAAGGGGTGGGGGGCCCGCATCACCCCTCTGGGGGCCCCAGGGGAGAACCCCTCCCTGTCTCTCCCAGCTTCTAGAAACCGCCTGCACTGCTCGGCGGGGCGCTCCTCCCCCATCTTCACGCTCGGCAGTGGGGGGCTCGCTGTCCTCTGTCTGGATCACTTTCTTCTGCCTCCCCTCCCACCTACAACAATCACGAGGCCCATCTGGACGGCAGGATAGTGTCCCTTTCCCCAGGCCAGCTGGCCAGCAACCCTAACCCCACCTCGCTACGGGACCGAATACAGTCATAGGTTCTGGGGATTCAGAGATGGGGGCGTCTCTGAGCACCCGCACTCTCAGGGCTTGGACCCCTCCCCACTTCCATGCGAACAGCGGAGTCCCCTTGCTTGGGTCCCAGGCTCCGGTCTGTCACCCCGAGCTGTCCCGTGCAGGGGGAGGGGCAGAGCTGTGCTCAGGCGGGGCCCTCGAGGTCTCATCCGACAGAGCATGACGTTTGCCAGACGGACAGCTGCCTGTGCACAGACAGGACCTGGTTGAAACCGTCCCAACCCCTTAGAGATAAACTCTAAGGAAACAGCAAAAATCAGACTCTTAAACCAATTCAATGTGGTCTTGGCACAAATTTGGAAAAATTAAAATTATAGCTGTCAGAAATAAAAAGATTTCAGAATAGAATTTTTTCTGTTTGGATGGAAACTTTTTAGAGGTAAAAACACTGGCAGGAAACAAAAAGGGAAGATTACATATTTGTCAAATAGATAATGTTGCTTTTTTTTTTTTTTAAATATCAAACAGTCAAGTTGAAATACCGTCCAGGGCTTGACGCGCTCCGCCGAGGTCTGACGGCGCTCACACACGGGTGCAAACGTGAGCCCACGCAGGAAGCAGAGCACAGGGCGCGAGCAAACATTCAGAGCAGAGGAGTCCAAACAGCAGGAACCAGGCTTGGGTTCTGGGGAGTTACACCGCAGGTCATAGGGTGCCCCCAGGCCTGTCGTGGTGACAGCATCTGACCGGCCCCTCCCGTGGGGCTGCTCCACCGGTAAAAACTCAGCGGAGTGGTTCCTGTCTGTTGGCGATGCAAGTTACTGGCTTGGAAAACCTCAGGCTTGGTGTCCTAATTATTGTGACATCCGACTGACAGGCTGACTCTGGGCCCAGGGCCAGGGCGGGAGGTCTGGTGCCCTTCCCAGCCGTCGCCCCAGCGGTTCCAGCGAGCGGCTCTGGAGAGACCCCAGAGCAGGGGAGGCTGCTGGGGGCCCTGCCCTCTGGTCAACACCACTAACCCCGCGGAGATGGCAGGACCCAGCCCCCTGGCCATGCTCGGCCTGCCCTGGCCGGCGCCCGGCGGTGGGCGCAGAGGGGGTGCTGGCTGAGTGTGCAGCAGCAGGAGGGCTCTGGAGAGACGGACAGCGTGTGCCCCACCGAGGGGGCCACTGCGGCTCCCGTGTGGGTGGAGGGACGTCCTCGTGGGGCCTGGCTGGGGCAGCGCCTCAGAGCTCTGCCGGGGGCTCACCCTGCACATGGGCTCGGAGAACCGGCCCTCAGGCAAGTCCAGTGCCATGATGACCACTGCCAGAGGTGCCCTAGGGTCCTCCTCGCTGCCCTGATGAAAGCCTCTGTTGGGGGGGTGCAGGGAGAGGAGGGGAGGGGGCAGGGTGAGG
>LNAC01000279.1:1174404-1186613 GCA_002007465.1 Ailurus styani
GGGAGGGGCTGGGGCGGGGCTGAGGGCGGGCCGTAGGGCGCAGGCCCCACCCCTGCCCGTGCGGCTCGCGCCGGGGCCGGGGGCGGTGCCTTCCCCGCGGGTCCGGACCCCGGGCCGCCCTGCCCGTTGGTGGGGTTAGGTGTCCACGGGGCTGGGTCCTGTTCCAGACCCGGCTCCGCCCGCACCCGCCCGCGCCTGGGGAGGGAAGGCGGGGCGGCGTCTAGCGTTTAAGCTGGAGTGGAGCCATCTTCGGGGCTTTACAACAGCCTCGTGCTGTCGGCACAAGAAAGCCTCGCGCGCGCACACTCGCTGCGCGGGACCTGCGTAGACGCCCGCAGCCGTGCGCACCATCGGCAAACAGCCCGGGCGTCCCTCCCTCCAGCCCCTCACCAGCCGGGACCGGTGTGCCGGTCACGGGCCCTCTGCTCGCACGCCTGTGATTTATGTCAGCGGGGCCCTGGTCGCGCCCCCGTGGCCCAGCCCCTGCCCCTCGGCGTGGTCATGTCCAGTGTACTCGCGTTGATGCGATGATCCAGCCATTCCTTTAACTGCGGCGTAGTAACGCATTAGATGACTGTTCCCGGCTTTGTATCTTTCTCGTTTATTACTTATTTTCGGTTAGTTTTGGTATATGGTGTGAGATAGAATTCAAGTGTGCTTTTTCTGCCTGTGGCTATGCAGTTTCCGGGGCTGTTTGTTGAAATAATGATCCTTTCTCTGCTGAGTTGCCTTTGTACCTCTGTTGAAAAGCCGGGTCCTATACATGTGTGAGTCTATTTCTGCCCTCTGTGTTTCATTGATCTATTTGCTTATTGTTTAAAAGATGTTATTTACTTATTTAGAGAGTTGGGGGGAGGGAGGACAGAGAGAGGGAGACAGAGAATCCCAAGAAGACTCCCCACTGAGCATGGAGCTGGACCAACGGCTCCATCCCCCCACCTGAGATCATGACTTGAGCAGAAATCAAGAGTCAGGCGCTCAATCGACTGAGCCACCCGGGCACCCCGCTATGTGCCTATTTTTATGCCAATTTTCCAAGCTGTCTTCTTTGCTGTAGCTTTATAATGATTCTTGAATCAGGCAGTATGATCTTCCACTTTTGTTCTGTCATAAAGTTCTTTTTCGTCATCCGAGATCCTTTGCACTTCCTCATGAATTTTAGAACCAGCTCACCAACTTCCAGCAAAAAAGCCTGGTGCATTCTGTATGGGGTTCCATTGAATCTATAGATCAGTTTGAAAGAATTGATATCTTGACGATATTGAGTCCTTCAGTCCATGAACATGGTATATCTTCTCATTTATTTAGAACTGCTTTTGTTTCTTTCAGCTGTGTTTTGTAGTTTTTGGTTTACATATCTTGCATCTCCTTGTCAGACTTATTTCTCATAATTTCATGTTATTGTTAATGGTATCTTTATTTCAGTTTCTGCTTGTTACAGTCTAATACATAGAAATAAAAGTGATTTTTATATATTGATCTTAACTTTGCTAAAATCACTTATTTGTTCTAGTAACTTTTTTATAGATACCTGAGGATTTTCTACATATACAATCATGCTATCTGTAAATAAAAAGAATATTCTCCCCCCCCCAAGTCTGGATGCCTTTGACTTCAATCTTTATCTAATTGCTTTGGCTAGGGCCTCTAGTTCAATACTGAATAGGAGGACTCAGAGCATATATCCTTGTTCATCCCAATCTTGGAGAGCATCCAGTCTTTTAAGAATAATGTTAGTGGTAGATTTTTTTTTTGTAGCTGTTCTTATCAGTAAGAGGACATTTCCTTGTGTAAATAGAGGAAACTTCTTAAAAATGGAGTCAGGAAGCTCCAAAGAAGCACTTGCACGCATGTCCCACTCCTTGCAGCCTGCATTACGAGCAGGGAGAAGGAAGATACGAATTATCTTGAAGAAGGAGGACATTTTTCCCATAGGAATTTAATCTCCTGCTCTTAAAAAAAGGAAGGAAGATCCCTCCCTGCCCCAGCAGCAACACACTAACTTACCACCACTTACCGTCAATGAGGAAATGCCACAAACTCGAACTCTTGTTTTCTCCAATAAACTGTTCAAAACAACCCTCCTCAACTTCCTCCTGAAATCAAATAACAACTGACCTTCCCTTTGTCTCTTTGGACCTGCCTGTGGCTCACCTTAATTTGCCTCTCTCCAAATTGCAATTCCTCTGCTATTCCTGAATAAACTCATTTTGCTAGTAAAATACCTGGTTATTTTATGTTTAAGGTTGATACCTTCTACTTCTAGTTTGTTGAAAGGTTTTTTTTTTTAAATCAGGAAGTGTTTTGGATTTTGTCAAATATCTTTTCTTCACCCATTGAGAAGTTTTTAAAAATTAATATGTTCTTATGGAAGATTATATTAACTGATTTTCAAGTGTTGAGTTAACCTTGTGTCCTTGGAATAAATCCCACTTGGTTATGATGTATCATCATTTTTATATGTTGTTACATTATTTATAGAGATAGAGCTACTGAGGTTATATTTTTTCCTTGATTGAATGTTGGTAGTTCATCTCTCTCCAGGAATTATCTGTTTCCACATAGATCAATGGAACAGAATAGAGAACGCAGAAATGGACCCTCGACTCTATGGTCAATAGATCTTAGATAAAATAGGAAATAATAGCCAAGGGAAAAAAGACAGTCTCTTCAACAAATGGTGCTGGGAAAACTGGACAGCCACAAGCAGAAGAATGAAATACCATTTTCTTACACCATACACAAAAAATAAGCTCAAAATGGATGAAAGACCTAAATGTGAGACAAATCCATCAAAATCCTAGAGGAGCAGCAACACAGACATCCTAGTGAGAACACAGACCTCAGCTGCAGCAACTTCTTGCTGGACATGCCTTCAAAGGCAAGGGAAACAAAGGCAAAAATGAACTGTTGGGGCTTCATCAAGATAAAAAGCCTCTGCACTGCAAAGGAAAACAGTCAACAAAACCAAAAGGCAACCGACAGAATGGGAGAAGATATTTGCAGATGTTTTATCAGATACAGGGCTAGCATCCAAGATCTATATAGAACTTATGAAACTCACCATCCAAAAACCAAATAATCCCATGAAGAAATCAGCAGAAGACATGAATAGACTTTTCTCCAAAGAAGACATACAAATGGCCAACAGACACATGAAAAAATGCTCTGCATCACTTGGCATCAGGGAAATACAAATCAAAACCACACTGAGATACCACCTCACACCAGTCAGAATGGCTAAAATTAACAAGTCAGGAAACGATGGATGTTGGCGAGGATGCAGAGAAAGGGAAACCCTCCTACACTGTTGGTGGGAATGGAAGCTGGTGCAGCCACTCTGGAGAACAGTATGGAGGTTCCTCAAAAAGTTGAAAATAGAGCTACCCTACGACCCAGCAATTGCACTACTGGGTATTTACCCCAAGGATACAAATGGAGTGATCCAAAGGGGCACATGCACCCCAACATTTATAGCAGCAATTTCTACAATATAGCCAGATTATGGAAAGAGTCCAGATGTCCACTGACAGATGAATGGATAAAGAAGATGTGGTGTGTGTATGTATGTGTGTGTGTGTGTGTGTGTGTGTGTGTGTGTGTATAATGGACTATTACTCAGCCACCAAAAAAAGAAAAAAGAAATCCTGCCATTTTCAACAATGCAGATGGAACTAGAGGGTATTATGCTAAGTGAAATAAGTTAAACAGTGAAAGACAATTATCATATGATCTCACTCATATGTGGAATTCAAGAAACAAATCAGAGGAGCATAGAGGAAGGGAGGGAAAAATAAAACAAGATGAAGTCAGAGAGGGAGACAAACCATAAGAGACTCTTGATCATAGGAAACGAACTGAGGGTTGCTGGAGGGGAGGAGTGGGGGAATGGGGTGACTGGGGGATGGGCACTAAGGGGGGCATGTGACGTGATGAGCCCTGGGTGTTGTACGCAACTGGTAAGTCACTGAGCTCTACCTCTGAAACTAATAATACACTGTATGTTAGCTAATGGAATTTAAATAAATAAAAAAAGAATTGTCTGTTTCATTTAAATTGTTGAATTTATCAGTATAAAGTCATCCATAATGTCCCCTATTTATCTTTTCAATATGGAATGTGAAGTGATGTCAATTCATTCCTGATATGGGTAATCTGCATCTTCTTTCTTCTATTACTGATTAGTCAGGATAGAAGTCTACCAATTTTATTGACATTTTCAAAGAGCCAGTTTTTAGTTTCATTGATTTCTTTATTGTCTTTCTTTTTTTATTTTCCAGCTGATCTTTTGCTTACATTGGGTTTAATTTTCTCTTCATTTTTTTTTTTTTGGTTTCTTAAGGTGAAAGCTGAGCTCACTGGCTTGAGACTTTTCTTCTTCTCTAGTGTAGGCAGTTTAGTGCTATGAATTTCCCTCCAAGTCCTGCTTTAGCTGCATCCCAGAAATTCTTAACGAAATTCATTAAGTTTGCAATGCTTTCTAATTTACCTTTGATCTCCTTTTTAATTCATGAATTTAGAAGTGTTTTATTTTGTTTCCAGATAGTTGGGGATTTTCCAGAGCTCTTTCTGGTTTTGATGATTAATTTAAATTCATTGTCAGAGAACATACTCTGTATGCTTTGGGTCCTTTTAAACTTATTGACTCAGTTTATGGCCCAGAAAAACGGCCTGTGTTAATAATTGTTATATGTGTACTTAAGTGTGTTGTGTGGTTGCTCCGTGGACTGTTCTAGAAGTGTTGATGAGATCAAGACTGCTGGTAGAGTGAGTCTAGAATTTTACATTATTGCTGATCTTCTGTTTGCTCCATTAATTATTGACAGAGGGGTGTCGATGTCTCTGACTGCAATTGTAGATTTGTCTGCTGTTCCCTGATTTCTATCAGTTTTGCTTCCTGTATTTGGAAGTCCTTCACCCAGATTAATATGTCTTCTTTATGAATTGGCCCTTTATCGTTATGAGATAGCCCTCTTTACCCCCAGATTGTTTGCCTTGATCTCAATTTTGTCTGACCCTAGCATGGTTGCTGCAGCCTCCTCCTGATTACGTCGGCGTGGGGGTCTAATTCTCACACTGGTGTCTTTACATGTGGCTTCCTACGGGATTTCTATAGCACTAAAGTGTCTTCCCCCATATATTTATTAGCTGCAAAGGGAAAAATAATAATTTTACGGTGGAGGGACGTGTAGGTGGCTCAGTCAGTTAAGCATCTGTCTTTGGCTCAGGTTATGATCTCGGGGTCCTGGGATCAAGCCCCACGTCACATCACTTCCTGCTTCATGGGGAGCCTTTTCTTCCTCTGCCGCTGCTCCCCCTGCCGTGCTCTCTCTCTCTCGCTCTCTCTGATAAATAAATAAATAAATAAATAAATAAATAAATAAATAAAATCTTTTTAAAAAATAATAATTTTACAGTGGAGAAGCAAGCAGAAACCACCGTCCCCATGGGACCAAGGTTAATACCATCAGTAATAAGCAATGAGTGTCACTTAGCCCTGGCCAAGACATACCCAACAGCACTTCTGTGCCATTTTTGCCAAAAATGCATAATCTCACTCCAGTCGCGAGAGCTCTTCAGACACACGCAAACCGAAACACATGTTACAAGTGACTGACCAGTCACTTCATAAAGGGCAAAGAAGAAAAGACTGGGCCGGTGCTACAGACTGGAGCAGACCGAGGAGGGAGCAGAGCTCTCCGTGACTGGGTCCCAGACAGATGAGGCCGCAGGGGGAGGACAGGACGAGACCCAGGCCGTAGTGTTTGCTGGCCGTGCCATCCTGGCGGCGAGAACCCCCACTCCGGGCTCGGGCTCCAGTTCTGCCCTCCTCTGCTCTGCTCCCTCCCCCCTCTCCCTGCCTTCTTTTGGAGCCAGCTTTTTTTCATGATTGCACCTTCTGTCCTGAGTTGTGACTTTTTACCATGCGATTTCAGCAGCTGCTCAGGGGGTCCTGTCCAGCTGTGGCTGCTGACCGAAGTGGTCCCTCAGGCCACGCTGGGCCATGGCCCATGCAGCGGTGTACATGTAGGAACCGCACAACACCTGATTGTTCCTGCTTTCAACAGCCAACTCTCTCTTTAGTGATGAAAAGAACACGCGCCTTGGAGCTGCGGGTAGGTCAGTATGTGGTGCATCAAACAGACGCCCAGAGGGAGCCTCCAGACTGAGGAATAGTTTAATATTCAACGTGAACAAATTAAAGGGGGTCGGTACCCCAAACCACCGTGCCAGTGCAAGGGAACCCACGGACATAGAGCAGAGAGGGAGGGGCAGACTCGCCAAGCTCACAGCGCACCGATGGGATGGGGCGGGGGCTCCTGGGCTGCAGGTTCCGGGGCTGGGGCTGAGCACCGGCTGCTCACCAATCACATCCGCCCAGATGACTAAGTTCTGCCTCAACAACAGAAAATTGTAATGTGCCACAAGGTTTGCCGTTCTTGGGCGATTCCACATCGATGGATGGACGGACAGATCAATTCCAGGCGCTTGTGGAAAGCTGTGTGGTGAGCCATCTCCCTGGTCACATGGCCAGTCTCCCAGGGGCCGCTGGCCACCCGCCAGGCCCAGGCCACAGAGCCCTGCGAGAGTCTGGCTCTCGTCCACTGCAGACCACGAGACCTGCGCTCTCAGAAACACCAGAAACCTTCTACAGCTCTCTGGCCACGTGGTCTGCCCACTGTAGCTGCCCTTCCGACTGTAATTGGGCTCAGGGCTGATTATCTCCCCATTTATCCACCCGGAATCCAGGCTCGAAGGCCCCAGGGATGCAAGACAGCTGCTCCGGCTGCTTAATCGCCTTCCCATCAGGAAGGTGGTTTTGCGAGGCAAGGTCCGAGAGCATCTCTCCGGGGACCAGCGCAGAGTAGCTGAGCCTGCGGCTTCCACGGGGGCCGGGACGAAGCCAGGCCAGTGAACAGCACATCTCGGTGAGGCCGGCGCGCTGCCCTGCCCCAGGGAGACCGCACCCCTCGGGGTGTGCGGGCGCACGCTCCGCTCTGCTCCCCCCCGCCCTTCCCACCGCACCGTCCGCCCTCTCGGCCGTGGCTTCCACGCCGGCCCCAGGGCCCAGCTCCCGCCCTGGACCAGCCCCGGGGACCCCAGGCGGCACCCCGCACCTGGCCGTCGCCGTTGGAAACAGCTGGCTCCCAGGAGGGGCTGGGGCAGCACAGAGGGAGAGGACGGAGGGCCGCTGATGGGGCCCGAGAAGGCAGGGCCGGGGACCCCGCGGGGCTCCCAGAGCCTCAGCGGAGGACAGATTGCCGCGTTCTGTCTGCTTTGTCCGTCTTTTCCAAGAACCGATTTTTAATGTAGTCATCATGCCGACGCTATTTTTCCCTCCTCCGTAAACCCTGACTTCTCTGGCCCTGCATTTATGTCGTAGCCATTTCTCGAGCTTCTTCAGTTAGAAGTCAGATAATTCACTTTCAGTCTTTGATTTTCGAATAAGGGCGTCCAAGGTTATAAAGGCTTCTCTGGAGACTCTTCAGCCCTGCCCGCAGGCCGTGACATCACCCTCTTGCTGTCTGACGTTGGTTTGCTCCCCACGGAAGGGCCAGGTTGCAGGCAGGGAGGTGGCCGGCGCGGTGGCCCCCTGGGCTTTCCCTGGACAATGTCCAGCTCATGGTCCTTGCTGGTCCTTCCCCGAACTGGTCCTTCCCTGGGACCGAGCGCTGACCACGGTCGCAAGGACAGGGTCTCCTCCCCTGACAGAGTCACTGCCTTCCTCACTGTGGTCTTGCTGGGGAAACAGGACAGAAGCTGCCCCCCCCCAGGGAGGACGGAGGGCCCAGGTGGAGTCACCCAGCAGGGCCCTGCCCTGGACGCCCCCTCCCGTCCTTCCGAGCTGGTCAGGGGACCGGTCACTCACTGTCCCAAGCGCAGGCTCCTGGAACCACTAGATGTAGATTCTGTCCCTTCCTTCATATGTTCTCGTTCTAACATTACTGTTGTTTGGGGGTTTTTTTTAAAGATTTTATTTATTTCTTTAGAGAGAGAGCACCAGGGGGAGGAGGGGGCAGAGGGAGAGGGAGAAGCAGGCTCCCCGCTGAGCAGGAAGTGATGTGATGCAGGGCTCGATCCCAGGACCCCGAGATCACGACCTGAGCTGAAGGCAGACTCTTCCCCGACGGAGACCCCGGGCGCCCCTGTAACGTCGCCATCCTCGTGCTGTGGCCAGGAGTGTGACGTGTCCTGGCGCAGCCTTCGCACGGCTGCGGAGACCTCCTCAATGGGGTGATGCACACCTGGTTTCCGTGACTGTCCCGTGTGTCTCCTCTGGGCCTCTGGTCGCTGCTGCTGGGTTAGGTGCAGAATCACACACACACACACACACACACACACAGGCACACCCACACACGCATGAACAATGCATGTTTATGTATGTGCTACGTCTGAATGCATAGGTCACACAGAAGTTACTACACAAATATAAGCACAGTACCTCACAGAGTTTATATGTAATGTCTGTGTAGGTCACATTATATATATTTAAGTATGTCATATAACATATACAGATACATTTATATAGAAATACACGCGTGTATGTATGAAAGTGTACACACACACACACGCACCAACACACACAGAAGGACCACAGTCTTATCGAGTGTGTTCAAGTTCTGCCCTGTTTTCCTTTTGCTTCTGGATTCCCCGATTTCTGAGAAAATATCTCAAATACTACTGTGCATTTGCCAACTTCTCCTGAACTGAATTTCTATCAAGTTTGCTTTACATATTTAAAAGCTATGGTGTTGGGTGGGTGACAGATCCTGAACGTGATACTTTCTCAATAGACGAGAACCTGGACGTGATCAAACGCCGCTCGGCTCCTTACAGGAGGCCCGCGTGGGAGCCGGGTCCGTGGGTCCTGCGGAAACTCTTCCTGCGTCTTTCTCCTTGACAGCCTTTGCCCAGCACGGCTTTCCGCGTTGCTACTATCAGACGGCTCTTTGTCTTAGGTGATATAGAAAAATACACAGAAAACAAGACAAAGGAGTTGCGTTAGTTTTGTAACCGGATATGAAAATCACGATTTAAATGTGTCACATTGTTGCCGTGTTTTGAGTGTTTCCTACCGCTTTATTTCATCGTAACCACCCTCCGCGGGTTCTTGTGTTCCTGTCTTTATCCTCGTTCCCATCACTTCCTCTGGGGGAGCACGGTTCTTCCCGGCTCTGCCCCGCCCGCAGCCACGAGCCCCACAGCCGTTCCGTGGCCCCGCATCTCGAGGCCCGCCGGCCACGTGGGCAGCATCTCCTTCCTCTGCCCGCGGGAGGCGCTGGGACCGCCGCCTGCGTCCTCCGCCGGCTCCCGGGGAGACCAGCTAGGCTGGTATGAAGTCTTGTTTTTAGAGTGTGCCTCCACAGCCACAAGACCTACCATACGATGGAATCGTTTCTTTTCAGCCCAGACCTTGGCCTGTGCGCCTGCGTGGGGGTGCGTGCGTGTGTGTTGAGCACTGAACGTTTGTGTCCCCCCAGCAAATTCCTGCGTCGGAGCCCTAACTCCCAGTGCGGCTGTATTTGGAGGTGGGCCTCTAAGGAAGTAATGAAGGTTAAGTGAGGCGGCAGCGCTCACTCCCTCTCTCGCCAACACCGAGGCCGGGCATGCGAGCAAGCAGTGAGGGACAGCCGTCTGCAGGCCGGAGAGAGCCCGCACGGCAGCCAGCCCCACGGCCCCTCGATTGCGGACCTCCAGCCTCCGGGACTGGACACACACGTCCGCCGTCAGAGCCGCCCCTGTGGGGCTTTGTTACAGAAGCCAAGCTAAGTCAGGGTGTGCTTTTCTGAAATGCATCTCAGAGACGTCTTTCAGAAAGGATGCACGGGTAACACATTTTTTGGGCCTTTACCATTCTGAAGTGTCTTTATTTGGTGCTGCCAAGGTCCCCACACCTGAGCACCCGCGTCGGGGGAGACACGGAAAGGGCGCTGGGGGCTGACGCCGGGGCCGGGGCCGGAGCACAAGCGTGGGGAGCCGGGCGGCGGTGGGTCTGAAGGGGGATGGCGACTTCGGGCTCAGGGCCCTGCAGGATATCCGCGGGGAGGAGCCCGGAGATGCCACGGGAGACCCGCTCAGGGCACGGGGGCTTGGCCATGGGTCCGAAGAGGTTTCGGTGGTCCGGACGCAGCCCCCTGACCACTGTCTGCGTCTGAACCTGACGTGTGGGAAGCACAGGAGGTGCCGGCCCGGCTGGTGTGGGCAGCACGTTGAATGTTGGGTTTTACAATATTCCAGCCCTGACGCCCCCTCGTGGTTTTTGTGCAGCCCTGACGTGGAGCAGGGGGGCCCCTCGCCATCAGTGCCCACCGCCTGCCCCTCCCTGGGCTCACTGGGGATGGAGGACAGTGTCTGGAGACCCCCTCCTGAGTCCCCAGCGGGGCCCCCGTGCAGACAGAGAAGCGCGTGCTTGCGTGGCCCCCGCCCCCTCGGGTTCAGCCCCGACCGCTGGAGGCAGTGAGCTGTGGCGCCGGGTGTCCCCCCAGAGTGGCGAGGGTCCGAGTAAGGTCACGTGGACACCATATCCGGGGCATGGGCCCAAGGAGAAGGCCACGGGGGCGCCCCGGCTGTCCAGGAAATGCAGGCCTTGGGCCAACGCACGTCGGTCGTGGACGAGCTGCTCACGACGTGACCAGGAGGGAATCGCGCCGGCTGAGGGCCAAGGCTGCGGGGGCAGGGAAGGCTGTGGGGTCCCAGGGGCCACGTCAAGCCTGAGGAATGGCCCTGCGACCCGAGCCAGCTGTCCCCTGCCTGGGCTCTCCTCGGGGCACCCCGACACCCTCCATGTCACAGGCTCATCTGCTCGGCGCCTCGAGGTGGCCATGAGAGGCGGCAGATGCAGCCCCGGGCCGCCCAGGGTCCAGGGTGACGTCCGGCTCGGGCAGCCGGTAGCCGCCCGTGTCTGGGGCAGCGCACGCCTCCACAGGGACCGCAGGTGGACACGTGTCCCCCGCCCTGGGCAGCGGGGCCCGGGCGGACTCCACGGTCAGTAGAAAGCCCCAAACAGAGCGGCCACCTTCTGGAGGATGGTCTTGTGGTTGGCATACAGCGGGATGCGCTTGTCGACGACCTGCCACTGGACGGACACCCCGGGGTCGCTGGCGCACAGGTGCTGCAAGGGCAAACGGGGTGCTGACTCCCCCAGAGCCGGCCCAGACGCCCCGAAACGTCAGTGGCAGACGGGCTGCGGGGACGCTGGCTCCCCGGCCCCGCTCCGGGCCCGGCCCGCGGCTGGCTGTCTGTGCTCTTGCAGCAAACGGGAGGGAGACAGCTATTGACACACGACTCGGAGACGCTCCGGGACAACAGAGCAGGTGGCCATGTTCCCCCGTGTTCTGTCCTGCACACCCAGCCCGGGGTCTGCTCCCTGGGCCTCCGTGCTCCCGGGTCCGGACTGATCTACGTATGGGGGGAGCTACCCCGTGAAGACACGTGCATCCCGCCCCCTCCCTGGAGGTCCAGCTCTGACTCTGCTCGGGCCTCTCCCGGGCCTCTGCAGCCCCCACTCTCGGGTCTTAGCCAGTTCTGGCCGCCTGGGAACCCGGGTGGCGCCCCCGGAGCCACTCGCCCCCGCCTCCCCCTCCCGGGAGCCCGTGGCCCGAGCCTCATACAGAGTTCAGCCTCTTCAGATCCACGTCGCTCTGGTCCGGGAAGTGGATGCTGACGGCCACCGCCTCCATCCAGGCGTTGTCCGTGTTTCTCGGGTCGTCCACATACCCCTTGTACACCTGGGGGGCAGGCGGGGGTGAGCCGGTCCGCCCGATAGCGCGCTGAGCCCCAACCCGGCTTTCCTGCAGAGAGAGGGGCCCCGTGCGGGCCCCGTGCTCACCCAGGCCCCGGGACGCTCTGGGCCCCGCTCTCCGCTGTCCCAGCCTCCCCCCTGCCCGCCGGCTCTCTCCCTGCCCCGTGCAGCCGGCTCCCCAGCGAGGCCCCAGCGTGCCCGGCCCAGGGCGGGGGCCGCGCTGCACTCAGCTCCCTCCCGGTCTCTGGGCTGATGTGCAGACGCTCCTCTGCTGTCCTCGGAGGGGCTGGAACAGGATGGCCGACCTCAAACCCTGACACTAAGGGAAAGAAGTCAGACGCCTAAGGGCACACACTGCGATTCACTAACACCAGCGTCCTGTGCAGGCTGCCGGATGTACGGTACAGCAGGTCACATGAAATTAACCATTTCAAAGTGAGCAGGTCAGGGGCCTCGAGTGCCCTGT
>LNAC01000279.1:1186793-1201685 GCA_002007465.1 Ailurus styani
CCGGAATGTTCCGGAACACGTGGAGGCGACGGTCACACACGCACAGGGCACTCGAGGCCCCTGACCTGCTCACTTTGAAATGGTTAATTTCATGTGACGTGGATTCCAGCTCAGTGAAGAAGCCAGTTAATTCCTCTTACGGAGTACAGAAAAGAGGCGGCAGGGTGGCCCCACTGCCCAGCACGGCCCTCTGAAAGGGCTGGCTCCGCAGGTCAAAGCTCTGAACCCCAGGCTTGCCTGTTTCGCCCCGAGCTGGGCCAGAAACGGCGCCGCGGACAACTCAGGGATCCACTGAGGACGATCCAGAAATCGTGGCGCAAAGCCTCCTGGGGCCACGGAAAAGGGCGGGCGGATTTTAAATCAGAGCTTAAAAATAGGACCGTGGTGAATTAAGCGAAAATGTTATGGAGAAACGTGCACCGTGTGGCTGCATTTCTGTCCAGCGCGTGTGGGGTTCACACGCAGAGATTGCGGGCACCGGAGCCCCACGCGGGTGCACCGAGGTCAACGGAGAGCCTGGAGCAGGGCTCTCCGGGCGGCCCTGCGGGCGGGAGTGACGGCACATGTGGGCTGGTTTCGGAATGAAGGAAAGATACGATGAAGAATACGGGCCTGACCAAGGTGCACGGGCCCCGCTGCGCCTCCCCGGCCAGGGTCTGGGGAGCCGGGGGCTGGCGTCCCAGCACCCCTCTGCCCAGTGAGACACAGACTCTGGGGTCCCGTGCGCCTGGGGGTCTCAGGGCAGAAGTGAGTGTGGGAGGCAAGGCCCGCCCCCTTGATTTCGAGAGAACGGGACAGAGACGGAAAGCAGGTGCCCAAGGCCCAGAGCCAAGGCCAGCCACGCCTCCTGCTCCCAGCCGCTGCCTCCAGGAGCTGCGGGGCGTGGGCCGGGAGCAGGTCCCCAGGGCCCCATCCTGCTCTCCCTGCAGCCCTCACCACCAGCGCGCCCTGGGGGTCAGGACACACGGATGGGGTCGAAGCGGAAAGGCCACCTTACCTCGGTGCCCTGAATCAGCAAGTTCTGGAAGGAAGACCAGAACTCCCTGCGGAGGACCTGCTTCAGCTTCCGGGGCAGAATCTCTCCTGGATCCCGGGAGCCCTGAGCAGAGAGGAGGCAGGGACAGGTCTGCGAGGCTGGCCAGAGACCCACCTCCACTGGCCACCTGCCCGGCGTGGGCAGCCGGCCAGCCCCGCGGAGCCACCAGCGGGGGAGTGTGTGTCAGCTCCACTGCCTCGGGGCTGGAGTGACACTGCCCAGAGCCCACTGCCCGCGTCAGCATGTGACGGAGCAGGGGTGAGTCAGGCCAAAGGCACAACCTCCGAGGGGTGCACGTGGGCACCAGGGCCTCTCTCCAGCCCCCATAAGGTAACCAGCACCCTGCCCTCCGCCACCCTGCCCACCAGCAAGAGGACATGTTTGCATTGTCTGCATTCCTCGGAGGCCATCTCTCCCCCCTGCTCCCCTGGCTGGGCTCCCAGCCACTCCCAACGCCACCTGCCCCGGGGACCCGGATCCTGCACCTGCAGGGCCAGCCCCTCACCCCTCTGGGAGACCCTGTTTGTTACTGAAGTCCCGCCAAGTCCATGTCGCGGCCATCCCGCTTTGGCCCTTGAGACATGCCTGCCCCTCGAAAGCTGCAGGGTGGGCACCTGTTCAGGCTCGAGGCTGCAGGCACGCCGCGGGGGGGCGCTGCAGGTACCCAGACCCGGGGGGGGGGGNCAGGCACGCCGCTGGGGGGCGCTGCAGGTACCCAGGCCCAGGGGGGGACTGGGGGGGCTGCAGGCACGCCGCTGGGGGCTGCAGGCACGCTGCTTGGAAGCTGTCAGTTGGTAGGAACCACGTTGGGGCGGGGCCAATGTCCTGCCCCGAGAGACCAAGTCCCCAGGAGGGAGGCCGAGTCAGGCGGGAGAAGCCCCGGGCGAGGGGACAGCCGTAAGTCACCGCCGGCGCGGCGCGGCGCTGCCTCACTTGGGGGCAGGGGCTCCTTTGCCGCGGCCCAGACTCCCTGTTGCAGCCGGGGGCCTGCCAACCCGAGCGGAGCGGCCACTGCACCACGGGCAGGTGCCGAGCGGGAGTAGGTCACGGGTGCCCCGGGACCAGGCTCAGAGGAGAGGCTCCCGGACGGGGCCGCATCCCAGACGCTGTGCACCAGCTCAGAGCCCATCCGCGGACCTGGTCCCCCTGCTAGGACCCCAGAGCGGGGCTGGGGGCTGGGCAGGGCAGACTGATCTGGGAGTAAGACCCAAGCAGTTCAGCCCAGGACCTTCTGCACCCCAGTTAGGTTTCTCCCCACGAGGCCCTGGGGTGCGCTCTGGCCTTCAGCCTCCGGAAGTTGCCACCCCCCGCCTCCCCACAGCCCTGCACGCTGTCCTGTCCTGAGGGCTCAGCTCGGCGCCCCACAACACGACGCAGGGGCCCGCTGAGACCCCTGCAGCGGGACCATGTCTGTCCCCGAGGCCAGAGCTCCAAGGGGAGGCCCAGCCCAGGCTCTGGTGCTCAGACACAATGGGAGCCGGTTAGACTCTCGCATGCCAGAGTCTCTGAACCCGTTCACCAACTACAAAATGAGCCGATGGGAGGGGGAGCTCCTGCCACAACGCCCTGTTCCAGGTCAGCCTTCACAACCAGGGACAGAGTCTAGAACGGCCGGGGTGGCGACTGCAGCGGGGAGGTGTTGCGTCGGCGGGTGGAACGGACGGACGGACAGACGGCTCGCACTGGCTCACCCCCGGCAGGGCCCAGGCTTCCGAGCACGGATGCTTCACGACCAGCACTTCCAGCATTTTCTTTACGCTCTTCCTGCAGATGGCTCCGTCCTGGTTCCGCCTCCACCTGCAGGACGTCAGCACACCCGCCCGCACCGGGGGAGGCCACGGGGGGCACCCCAGCCCCTGCCCTCCCGGGGCCCGTCCCTGTCTCCTTCCCCAGCAGCTGCCCCCGGGAAGGACCGGCGTGGTGACCACAGGGGAGCATCTTTCCCGCTTCACTGATGCTGGGAGGACTAAAATGGGCCGGGCTTTCAGGAAAATAGTGTTTTATCAAAAGCCTCCACAAAGCACACACCCGGGGCCAGCTGGTCCACTGCTCAGTCTTCCGAAGTGCTGGGTGGGATTGTACATATTTCCATTTTGTCTGTGGTCCTGGGCCCTGCCCTTGGCTTTGCCCCTCCTCCCGGAGGCACAGCAAGGGTTCGAGGGAGGCAGCCTCCGCGGCACGGGGAGGGCCTGGGTTTCCCCCAGGGGCACGGACACCCCTGCCCTGTGTCCCGGGCGCGCATGAGGGTCCGTGGCTGGAATGGACGTGAGCGGGGCCCGCGGGTGCCCAGCAAGCCTCGTCGGTGGCACTCACCGGGTGATCACAGGCTGCAGCGTGTGGTTGGGTCCGAAGCAGCCAAGGCTTCCTCGCCCGCGCAGTCCTGTGCGGCCCATGGGGTTCCTGGGGTGGGCAGGGGTCTGCTTAGATTGCCGCTTGCCTCCGGGAGGTCCAGGACGGGGCCGTGGCGGGAGCCACTCGGGGGGCGCGTGCCGGCTCCCCCTGGACCCTCCCTGGCCCGGGATGTTCGGAGCCCAGGCAGCTCACCTCCGCAGGAGGCAGGGAAGGAGCCCGCATGTGGAGGCGAGAATGGGACCCCAGGGCTGCCAGCCCCCCGCCAGCCTCCCCACCAGGGCTGTCCACCTGGGGACTCCCTGAGGGGCTCCGAGGATGAGGCAGGAGCCTCAGGTCACCTTGGAGTTGGCTGAAGAGCAGCATCCAGTCTGGCCGCAGACACAGTGGTGTCAGACTGGCCGTCGCCCCCCAGAGAGCGCGTGACTAGCCCACCGTGCCACACGACACGCGTCTGCACCCGGAGACCTCACACACGAGGGTCCCTCTGTGCCATGCCAGCCTGCTCTCTTCCCGCGCCATGGCCTTTGTCGCCACAGCGGGGGCCTGTCTCCCACCACCTCCCGACACGTGGCCCACTCCTGTGCCAGGACCGCCCGGCAAGCCCGGCGCCCGCCCCCTGTCACGCCACCCCAGGTCCCATCCACTCCAGGGGGCTCCCGGTATCCCGGCAACTGCTGTCCCTCTAATTCTGACGGCGTCTTCCTCATCCTCGGGCCCCTGGAGTCGTCTCCTCCCCGGGGACCCTGCGGGGGCCCAGGCTCCTTCACCTCCAGAACCCCGGGCTGACACACGGAGGTGACCCCCGAGGACGGCGGGCGTGAGGTCACCAGCTACTCGGCGGCCGGACGTCGGCCGTACTCAGTATACTGTGGGACGCCGTGCCGTCCCCGCCGAGAAATGACGCTGGCCAATACCGCCACCCCGACGTGACCCCTCGGCCCCTCCACTGCTCCCCTGCGGCCAGAGCCCTCTGCGGGGAAGCCTGCCCTTCCCCAGAAATCCGCGGAGATGGCGGGATGGAGGGGTCACCCCACTTTCCGGGAAGAACGGAAGCCCCCAAGCTTACTCTGGGATGAAGACAAAGTGCTCAAGGCCAGCGGGTCTGTCCCAGGAGGGGCTGAGAGGGACCCTCCTTCAGGTGCTAGGGAAACCTTTTAGGTCAATGTGCCTTTTCTTCTGTATTCTGTTCATTTTTATCAGAAAAAATGGCTAGTTTGCCAAGACAGGGCAGCTGAGCCCAGAAGCAAGCCCCCCAGGGCCCCCACAAGGGTCGGGGTGATGCGGGCTGGTGGGCGGCCGCACTCACAGAGGGAGCCCGTCCTGAACCGCGTAGCGCCCGTGGAAGCTCCGCCGGTCTATGGGCCCGTCCACGGCGTTGTAGCTGATGCCGGCCAGGGCTTCCGGGGCGCTGGGAGCAAGTGGAGAAGTCGCGGTCCCCATCAGACAGGGTGGCGCCCTGGGCTGGGCTGCAGGTGCCCCAGCCACATGCCTCCCCGCGTGTCCCAGCCCTTCGGGAGAGCAGGGCACCCCGTCCAGGCCGGAAGCAGACCCGGCCCTGAGCCGGTTCCAGCGGTCACCCGGCAGTGCCCGGCGGGTCCCTCGCCGGCCCTCCTGCCCGGGGCCGAGGACGCGCACACTCACTTTCCCACGGGGTCCACCAGGCCCTTGTCCTTCCTGTCGTCCGTGTAAGAGGGCGGGTCGTAGATGAGAAACTCCGTCTGCACAGACACGGTGGGGCCCCGCTCAGACTGTCACCCAGACCACGGCTAGGGCCCAGGCAGCCGGGCGACCAAGGGCCGCCCCTCCTCCTCAGAGCGCTTGTGACCAAGGACCCCACCCCCTGACCGAGACCGTCCCCCCATCCCCAAAGTGCACATGGTGAGCTCGGCAGGCCTGTGGGCGGCGCCCCCCTCCAGGGGCCAAGCCGAGGGGTGGCAACAGCTCTGCTGGTCTAGGGGAGCCCCCAGGATGGAGTGGGGGTCCAGGCTGGAGTCCAGGAGTGAGGAGGACTCCAGCTGGCAGGGACTCAGGAGAAGGAATGGAAGCCACAGCCTGGAACGTTCTGGAAAGGCCAGAGAGCAAGCCCGTGGGGCAGGGAGGGCACGCGGCGGCTGTGACCCCTTCCTCTCCCTTCGATGCTTTCACTCCGCCGTGGCACTCCCAGAGGGGCAGGGACCCTCCCCGGGGATGCTGGCGTGCGGGACGGGCGAGGTGGCTGGAGGAGGGGGCAGTCTGCTCCCGTGGGGGTCAGAGCCCCTCTCCACCACCTCTAGCTGCGTGCACCTGCGGGACTCCGTCTCCTCCCCTGCCCAGTGCGTCCCGGGGGCCGGGCTGTGCCAGAGGGCTCAGGGCAGGACTGCCGCCCCAGAACCCCAGGCGCCTCCGGCCAAGGCTCACTTACCTCCCAGGGCACCTTCTCGTCGGGCACGGGGAAGCGCGTGATGTGGGAGTTGGGGTACAGGAGGTGCCGGGCGTTCACGTGATGGGTGTCGCCCACATCCTCCGCCTTCTGCCTGCCGTCCAGCTCACCGTCCTGCCCCTCTGAAGCCTTCTGGGGTGCTGGGAACAGCCACAGGGAGCCGTGGGCAAAGCCAGACCCCGGCTCAGGCACCTGGCCCCCAGGACAGGGGTGTCCTCTAGGGCCCCTTCCCCAAAACCGGGTCTCCTCGGCCTCCCTCAGCCCAGAGTGAGCACTGCCAGCACTGAAGGGGGCCCCTGCCCAGGGCCCTAGGACCGTGGCTCTGGGGGGACCAAGATCTGGGGCCAGGCAGTGTCCCCCCAGCCAGCACCTGCCTCCTAGTGTGGCTGCCGCGGAGCCCGTCCAGCTAAGGAGAACCAGCAATGCCCCAGGAGAGCGAGTCACGCCCATTTCTAGAAACACAGACTTTGCTTTCTGCCTCCCAGCACCTTCTGGAGCTGACCCTCCTCTGTGTCATGAGGCACACAGGAGGAGGTCGGCGACATGGGCCAGGCCTCCTCTCCAAGTCCCCCACCTGGTCACGTCGGGAGCTTGTCTGTGCTGGGCCCCCACTTCCCCGGGGAAGGCTGTGCCCCCACTGGGTCCTTGGGGCTCAGGGACAGCTCCGTCAGCTCACTCCCAGGACCCACGAGAGCCCTGCCTGCTGCCTCTCCTCCCCCCGGACCCCCAGACTCCAAGGGACACAGGCCAGTCGAGACCAGCTGCAGCCGCAGCCCCCGACTCACCCAGGGTGGGGAGGCCCTCCTCTGAGCCAAAGCCACTGTCCCTCAGTGCCTTCATGATCCAGTGCAATGCTCTGGACGTCTGGGCCACCTGGAAGGAACACCCCAAGCCAGATGCGGTCAGCGCCCGCCCCCGTTCGGCACACCCACCCCTGCACTGGAACTGCGAGGGCACCGCCGGGAGCGGCCCTCCTGCTGCAGGGACCCCGCTGGCGTCCAAGCCTGTGCTACTTCCCTCGGTCGCCCGCAGTGCCCACCAGGGAGACACGATGGTCCCTGGAACTGGACACACCAGCGGCCCCTGAGCCATGGCGAAGCCCCAGGAGGACAGCTCTGAGCCGCAGGGCAAAGGGGGGGCATGATGACCCACGGACGCTTCCCATGGCTCCTGCTCCTCCCAGAAAAAAGAAACTTCTGGAAGCCAAACATACTCCACTACGGGCAAGCCGCGTGATGAACAGGGGCTAAGAGAACACAGCTCAGCAGCACCCGTGTTAGAGGGTGTCAGCAAGGTGAGGCCCCGCAGGGCAGAACCCCACACGCAGCGGTCCCCGGGCGGGGGCTGGCTGCCGGCACCGGAGCCGAGGGGCTTGCCTCCCCCGCCCCCCCGACACAGCAGAGCTGAGAAGAGGCGAGAATCCAGTGACAGCATGGCAGCTCAGGTGCTGCCTGCTGGAAGCCTGCTGTGGGCAGCTGGGGCTCTCATAAGAAAGCACAGGTCCTCTGTGCCCCCAGCAAGAGGGCACAGAAGGGCAGGGACCCACCCTCCACCCAGCCCATCCCTACTTATCCTGGAGGCTGGAGGTCTCCCTGATTGCCAGCCCCTACAACTGTCTTCGCTGCTGTGCTTATTAAACCACACTGCGACAGTGGACGTTTATGTCTGTGCCTCCCAGACTGGAGGGGGAGACAAGGCCTGTTCAGCTTGACATTCCCCAGGCCAGCCCTGGATGTGGCACAGAGGAGGAGCTCAGGAAACATGAAATGATGGATGGATGGATGGATGGATGGATGGATGGATGGATGGATGGAAGGAAGGAAGGAAAGATGGATGGATGATGGATAAATGGAAGGAAGGATGAATGGATTGGGGGATGGATGGATGGAAAGAAGAATGGATAGAACGAAGGAAGGAAGGAAGGAAGGAAGATGGAAGGAAGGATGGATGAATGGGGGATGGATGGGTGATGGATGATAAATGAATGGGGGGATGGATGGACGAATGTATGGATGTATGGGGGATGGATGGATGGAAGGATGGATGGAAGGAAGGAAAGGTGGTTGAGTGGATGGTTGGTTAGATGATGGACGGATGGATGGATGGAAGAATAGGTAGATGAATAAATAAATGAATGAGTAGGTGGATGGGTGGGTGAATGAACGTTCAGGGACCTGAGCCCAGCTGGCCTACCAGACTGCTCAGGGCTACCTGTCTCAGGCCCAGGGCTGGAACCCAGTGGGTGTGGCCCAACTTGGGGGGAGGATCATCACTGTCCGTTGACGGGGGATGAGGGGGGCTGTTCACCTAATGCCAACCGCCTATTGGCAATGTCCTCTGAGCTGCCCTCTTATAAAAGAACAAGCTCCCTGTGTGCAGAAGCATCAAAACCCTGACCTTCCCACCGTCTGGGTTGGTCTGAGACATCCACACACTGCTTTCTGACCTTGTTCCTCAGCCCAGTGGTCCGCACAGACGTTCGAACTCACCGTGCATCCCCCGTGACCCTCCCTCCCCCGTAGCAACCCCAGGCAGCCCGGGACATCTGGACGTGGCGTCCTGCGCTGCGGTCATCTCAGAGGACAGCCCTGAGCAGGCTAGAGAAGGGGACCAGAGCAGCTCCCTCAGACCAGCCCGTGGTGTAGACACGTCCCAGGGCAGGGGGGTCAAGTTCGCTGGGGAAGTGTGGAACGGCATTTTCTGGAGGACAAAGAAGGCGCGTCTTCTGGTTGGGAACAGTTGCCCCAACATTCCCCCGAGTCCTTCTCGGGGTCATTTTCCCAGCATGCTTCTTCTCAAAGAGCAGGGCCCAGGCCTGTCGGATGCATGACCCAGACAAGGGGGCCTTGGCCCGGGACGTACCTGCTCCTCCAGGGAGGCCAGCCTCTGCTCCATGGAGCCGGACCGCTTCAGACTCTCCATGTCCAGCAGGTCCACCACGGTGTTGACCCTGGAAGAGCACAGAGCTGAGCCCAGCCGAGCTCGGGCCCGGATGCGGAGGAAATACGGTGCTAGGCTGCAGGGGGAGGTCCCTGCCAGACCCAGCGGCCCGGCCTCTCCCGCCCTTCCCCTCAGCCCCTTCCCCTCCGTCTGAAGGTATTTATAACAGGCATTCCTGTGCGGAATGAACACGGCCTCCTGCCCCCGAGGGGAGGTCTTGTAGCGAGCGCCGCCCCTGCTCCCACGGCCACTCTGACCCCTGCGGGAGCCTCCGTGGGGGAGAGACGCAGGTGTGCGCGGCCCTCCTCCCTGTGATTGGCCCGCAGGCCGCCAGAAGGCGAAGCACCAAGTTCAGAGCCAATTCTGGGCAGCAAGGGCGGAGGGGGGGCAGCGCGCTGTTCAGGGAACGTGCGTCTGGTTTTGTCTAACTTTGCTACCACACGGGAGCTTCAACAGCCTCGGGCTGCCGCGTTTATAGGGAGGAATTCCATGGCCAAATGTGGTCCCGACCCAGGTGGGCTGTGGCCCCAGTGCGACGCAGGGGTTTCCCGCCCCACGGGCGTCTGCGCCTCCGTACTTCTCGCCGATGTCTTGAATCTGCTGCTCCAGCCTCTGCTTCTGCTGGTACTGCTGGTTCTGCAGGTAGTTCTCCTTCAGGTAGATCTCCCAGGACAGGAGGGCGGCCTCCTCGTTCTTCTCCAGCTTGCTCTCTGCGGGGACGGGGGCGCATGGAGGCACGCGGCCGCCGTGGAGGGGGGCTGGGAGGGGCCCTGGCCGGGAGGAAGGGCAGGGGGAGCCCACCCCACGCCCACCCGAGGGGCTGGGGGGAGGTCCGAGGCCCGCGGAGCTGCCCAGGTTCTAGAAGGGGCCGCCGCGCTCCCTACAGGCCCCTGCCTGCGCCCCGAGTCCCGAGACAGCGGAGGGCGCGCTCTGGGGACGGCAGAGGGAGGGCGGCTCACTGAGCTGCTTGTGCCGCTTGGCGGGAATCTTCAGGACCACCCTCTTGATGAGCAGGTGCAGGTGGCTGAGGAGGATGAAGGGGGGCGGCGCGGGGGGCCTGCCGTGGTACTCCTCTATCAGGTCGTGGCGCTGGAACTTCCAGATCTGGTCCGTGTGCTCCTGGACCTGCTGGAACGTGTAGCTGGCAGGAAGCAAGGGGCGTGGGTCACAGGAGAGCTGCGGGGATTCCCGGAATTGCCCACAGCACTGCCTGGGGGGCCTGGGGGCCCTGGGGGACCCGAGGGGGCGGCCCATGGAAAGCAAACACACAGCACCCGGAGGGCAATTCCCATCGCAGACAAAGATCGCGCCGGCTGGACCCCATGCCCCCAGGAGGCTCACTTCCCTGTGAGACACCCCCCCCCACCGCCCCGTGGTAGGCCCTCACTTGAACATGGCAATGAGGAGGTTCAGCAGCAGGATGTTGGTGAAGAGCAGGTACAGGCAGAGCAGGATGACCGTCAGCCACTCGGGGAAGGCAGGTTCATGCCGGATGGCGTCACTCTCGGGACACTTGGGCTTGTAGGGATCCGTGCCGTTGGGGCTGCACTGGTCCAGGCTGAAATTCACACCTGCGGGGGCGGAGGGGGTCAGGGCATAAAGAAACCACACAGGTGTCCCTTGGGCAGTGAGCATCCCGGAGCCTGGACGCCCCCACAGCTGGCTGTGGCTCAGCTGTAGCTCAGGCCCAGAGAGACGCGTCTGTCTACACCCAAGTGTCCTCCGTGGGCAGGAAGCGTGGCCACCAAAGGAAGAGGAAGGCCCCCGGAACCAGACCCGCACAGGCCCCTGGCCAGCACCCAGCTGACCCCTCCAGGGCACGTCCTGGGCCCCGGGCAGGAGCCAGCCCCGGGACGGGTGACGCAGGCCCCAGCTACAGAGAGCCCAGGGCCATGGGACAGAATTCGAACTGAGAAAATGAACAACTATCACAAAGAGGAGGGAGGTGGAGGAGGGAACCGTGTGGCACAGGCCACGTGCTGACCCACGGAACAGGGGGGTACAAACCGAAGTGTAGTCCCCATTTGCAGCCAAGGGAAGGGTATAGATCATAAAATATAAATATATGTCCAGTTTGTACATCAAAACTCCCAAGGGGGCACCCCTAGTGGCAGTGGTTAAGGGCAGTTAACCCGGGAAGTGGGCTTACAGACAAATTTAATCTTTACATTTATTTTAGATTTAACATTTTTGCAACAACGAGCATGCGCTATTTTTTTAAACCTGGAAGTCTGTACCTCCCCCTGCCTTGTGTCTATTTTGCCAACCCCCCCCCACAAACATGCACTGATAAGGAGAAGAATGAGCCTAAATCCATAACATAACCTTCCGCTTTAGTAAACTAAAAAAAAGAAAGCACACTGGACCCAAAGCCAGCAGAAGGAAGGAAATAAGAAAGATCAGAATGCAAATAAATAAAAGAGAGAATATGAAAACAATAAAGAAAATCAATAAAACCAAAATCTGGTTGCTGGAAAAGACTAAGAAGATTACAACCCTTTACCTAGACTGATAAGGGGGGAAGGTTCGACCTGCTCAAGTTATAAACAAAAGAGAGAACATTACCACCAACCCTACAAAAATAAGGACTCTAAGGAAATACTACAGAACTGTGTGCTAACAAAGCAGATGGCTTAGAGAAATGGGCAAACTCCTAGAAAGAGACAAAACACCAGAAGTGACGGAAGAAGAAATGGGAAATACAAACAGAACTAAAACAGGTAAAGAGATCAAAGTTATAATTTAAAACTTCACACAAGGCACGGTTCGGGCCCAGATGGCTTCATTCATGAATTCTACTAAATGTCTGAAGAATTAAAACCAATTCTTCACAAACTTTTCCAAAATATGAACAAGGAAGGAGCACAGCTAATGCATTCTATGAGGACAGTATCACCGTGACACCAAAACCAGACAAAAACAAAACTACAGACCAATGCCCTTTATGAACATAGATGCAAAAATTCTCCCCACAATGCTGGCAAAACTTTTGTGCTTCGAAGGACACCATCAAGAAAGTGACAAGATGACCTGTAGAATATATTGGTAAATCATACATATAAGGAGGGACTGGTGTCCGTATGTAAAGAATTCTTGTAACTCAATCAGAAAGAAAAGGAATTCACTTGAGAAATGGGCCAATGAAGGGAAGAGACATCTCTCCAGAGAAGACGCCCAAATGGCTCAGGGAGCCTTTGAAGAGAGGCTCTACGTCCTGTACCATCAGGGAAATGCAAATCAGAGCCACAGAGAAATGCACCTCACACCCACTGAGACAGCTAAAAGCAAAAAAGAAAAGACAATGACAAACCAGAGAGAATGTGTAAATTGGGGCCCTCAGGTACGTTGCTGGTAGGGACATAAAAAACAGGGCAGCTGCCATAGAAAATAGTTTGGCCAGTTCTCAAAAAGTTAAACACGGACTTAGCATATAGCCCAACAGGTATACATTCCAGTCCCAGATATATGCCCAAGAGAGAGGAAAACATATGCCCACATGAAAACGTATAAAAAACTTACAAATAACTGTTCATAGCAATGCTATTCATAACAGCCAAAAAGTAGAAATAACACATTTTCACCTACTTATAAATGCATAAACAAAATGTGGTCTGTCCCTACAATGGAATATTATTTAGCAATAAATGGGAATTAAATACTGATGCAGGCTACAATATGGTTGAGTCTTGAAAACGTTGCACTAAGAAAAAGCAAGATACAGATTACATATTACATTATCCAGTTCATATGAAATGTCCAACAAAGATAAATTGTTGAGATGGAAAATAAATTAGAGGTCATCAATGGTCGGGAGGCATGGGGAGTGACTGCTAATGGGTGTCTTTCGTGGCTGATGCAGACGTTCTAAAATTAAACCCTGTAAGTACACTAAAAGCCACTAAAGCACACACTTTACACAGGTGAGTCTCATGGTATGTGAATTATATCTCGGTGAAGCTGTTGAAAAGAAAGAAGTCAGTATACGAAAAGGATTCTCCCCGTCCACAGGAGGAGGAGGGATAGGGTGGCATGGGTGTGGGGGAGGGGTGTCAGCAGGTGCCTCAGCACCCCAGGCCACTCCCTTGGCCTGCCTGGGATCTCAGCACAGCTTCGAGGTACAGCTTAGCCTCCCCCCACCCCGCTGATGCCAAACCCCCTCAACCGAGCATTGCACGCACCTGTCTCTCTGTCACACGGCCCTTGGGAGCTGCCACCCCCCGTCCCCCTGTCCCCCATCCTTCCTTCTGTGAGCTTTGCAGGCACCCCGGCTGGCACTACCAGTGTGCCACGTCCTACCGTCAATGTAAGCCGGCATCTGCCCGAAGATGGTGAGGTACGACTGATAGACAACGCCCCGGAAGATCCAGTCCACTCGGCTCTCATTATGGATGAGGATGGCCTGCTTGGCCACCCCAAAGGACACCACCCACACCGCCAACAGGAAGAGGAAGAAGAAGACGTCCTTCATCTGCAGAGACAGGCGGCCCCAGCTGCAGTCGCGTGCCCACGCACCCCCTCCCCCACACACCTGAGCTGGGGCTCCATGGTAGTGGGAGGCATCTCTGGGTCCCACAGTCCCAGGCCTGCCCTCATATCCTAATGGGGTGCTGAGCACCGCACAAGGGGCTGCATGGGACTGTGACCCACGGCGGGGGCGGGGGGAGCGACAGGAGCTGTAAGAGGGATAAAGAATGAGCTGTGGAGATCAGGGAAGACTGCCTGGAAGAGGTGACATATAAGCAAGGACCCGAGACAGGCATGCTGGGGTTGGGATCCCGAGGGTAAAGCAGGGACATGGGAACCTGGCAGCGGGCTCAAGCCCTGGGACCCCTCACTGGCAGCTGGCGTCAGGACCCACTCCTTCCCCTTACCATCCGCTTCACGATGATTATCTTGGGCCCCAGCGTCTTACTGATGGTAAAAATGTGCATCAGCCGGAGGCAGAACATGATGAAATCCAGGGAGAGGACGATGCGTCCGGGGTACAGCAGCCCGGGGATGAGCCTGCCAAGGCAGAACCAAGGACCCCTCAGCTCACCGCTCCCAGAGCGTGCCCCACCTGCCTGCTCACCTGTCCAAGCCCACAGGTGGCTCTGGAGTCCTCTGGACCCCAAAGTACTAAGAATGAGGTATGACCTCATGGGCCAGAGCCTCCAGGGGAGTGTTCTCCAGAAAAGTCCAGAAGCCCAGCCTCGGGCAGGGTAGGCACGCCCTGCAGGCCTCTTGGGTCCTTGTTGCTTCGAGAAGAAAGGGACACATGGGGACCTCAGGGACAGCGGAGTGTCTGGGGCCATGGCAGGAGGTGCCAGAGGGGGCCGCTAGGCTGCAGGAGCTCCAGCCCTTTCTGCTCTGCTCCTCCAACAGTCCCCGGGGGAGGTTCTGCCCAGCAGACAGCAAACACGGTCGGGGGACCTGCCCTCGGGGCTGCCGTCACAGCGGGGTAGGGGGAGGCAGAAGAGACGGGCCCCTCACCTGCAGGTCAGTCCTGCTATGAAGAGCAAGATGGCACCGATGTCCAGTTTGTTCCAGAAGTCGCTGAAGTACAGGCGCGCCATCTTCGTCAGCCCGAACTCGTCAGGGTCGTAGAAGAGCTGAGAGACGACACGGTTAGGGGCCTGGCTGTTGTCACCATCGTCACCAGAGCAGTAAGAACACGCGCTCCTTCCTGGAGAGCGAGGCCAACCAGGGAGGGGACAGGTTTCCGCCGTGGCTGGGGCCCCTGGTCGCGGAGGACGGGGAGAGGGGCTCTGGGCAGAGGTGCTGCCGGGCCACCCGGAGCCCGCCCTCCGCCCGACCCCGGCCCTGCTCAGCCTGCAAACGTGCATGTTCTGGGGACAGTCTGTCCCCCGTCAGGAGCCAACCAGCTCCCACCGGACCCCAGGACCCCAGGAGGGGTGGGGCGGTGGCAGCCCTGGGCCCTGGCCGCTGGGTGGGTCAAGCAGATGGTCCCAAACGTCCCTTACAGAGATGGTCAGACTCAGGGGAGAGGACACATGTGACCCCCAACCTGGGGCTGCCACCTTTAGGGCTGGGGCTTTGTCCCTGGGAGAGGATCTGGCTTCAGGAAGCTGTGCAGCCAGAGGAAAGCTGGGAAGAGGCCAGTGGGACAGCGCTGCCTCCGCACCCGCCTCCGCACCCGCCCCCC
>LNAC01000279.1:1201922-1212011 GCA_002007465.1 Ailurus styani
ACCCGCACCCGCACCCACCCCCCGCACCCGCCTCCGCACCCGCCTCCCAGGAGCTCTGAGGCCACTCCTGGGCCCTGGCAGGGGCATCTGGGTGCCTGGTGAGTCCCCCGTGAGCGCACCCACACAAGTGACCCGGCCGCAGGTCCTGGGGCCAGGTGCTCCCAGGTGGGGGCGACAGGCCCTGCGGGTGGATGATGGGGGGAGCGGGGAAGGGGGCTGGCGGGCGCACCTGCCGCAGCTCCTCACACACCAGGGAGAAGAGCCAGAAGTAGATGAGGTGCTCGCACCACGAGGGCGTGGGCTGGAAGTCCACCATGAGCACGTAGGCGAAGAGGCACAGGAAGGCGAAGTAGGACAGGATGTTGAGGTGGAAGATGACCACGGGCGCGTTGAAGAAGGCGCGGACCCGGAGCAGACCCCGCCTGGCCTGCAGCTTCCTCTCCCTGCAGGACAGACCCCAGAGGAGGCGGATGGCAAGGCCGTGGGGGCCTCCGCCTCCCTTGAGGAGTGGGGCCGGAGTGCTCGTGTGCTCATGTCACGTGGCAGAGACAGAAGCCCAGGGACACAGCCCGCGTCCAGGCAGCCCTCAGACACGGCCTGCGCAGCCGCGCGGAAGGCTCCACGGAAGGGAGGGCCCTGGAAGAGCCCTTTGGCTCTGCTGTCTCTAGGACGGACACGAAAGGCTTGGCTGCAGTGGGTGCTCAGGGCAGGGCAGGTGCTCAGCGCAGGGCAGGTGCTCAGGGCAGGGCAGGTGCTCAGGGCAGGTGTCAGGGCAGGTGCTCAGCGCAGGGCAGGTGCTCAGGGCAGGTGTCAGGGCAGGTGCTCAGCACAGGGCAGGTGCTCAGGGCAGGTGTCAGGGCAGGTGCTCAGCGCAGGGCAGGTGCTCAGGGAAGGGCAGGTGCTCAGGGCAGGGTGAGTGCTCGGGGAAGGGCAGGTGCTCAGCGCAGGGCAGGTGCTCAGGGCAGGGCAGGTGCTCAGCGCAGGGCAGGTGCCCAATGTCTGGTGGGGGACCATGCAGGGCAGGTGCTCAGCACACAGTGGGTGCTTCCCACAGGTGGGAACGGTCCCTCTGCCTCCTGCCCACATGCATCTCTACCACCATAGGACCCAGGGGCAGCCATCAGGACAGGCACGACTGGCCCCTGGCAGCACCTCCGGGAGGGAAGGTCTGAGGCCCCTGCCCGGCCAGCAGCCAGGCCAGTACCTGAAGGAGATGAAGCTGGTGTAGAGCAGCGGGAAGACCAGCATACACAGCAGCACCCGCCAGAGCCCGTTGTCCACACAGAGCTGACCCCACCACACCTTGGTAAGAAAGGCCTGTGGACGGAGGAGGCCGCTTCAGAAGAGTGGGCGCCCCTGTGCCGCACCCTGGGGTGAGCGCCGCGCCCGCTCCGTGCGCAGTGCCCGCGTGCTCCCCGACACGGCGTTCCAAGCCCCGGGCCACGCCATGTGGTGGGCAGTGCAGGGCAGACCCCATCCTCTGCGGGCCGAGCAAGAGGCTCCGGGCCCGGGCAGCCCTTCCCGGGGGTAGGGGCCGGGGCCACCCGGGGGACTCGGGCTCCCAGGTAGGAACAACCTCGCGGGCTGAGCCTTCACCACCCACCGCCCACTCTCTCTTAGCGTCAGGTTCCTGATGGGCAAATCGAGAGCGGAGCACACGACCAAGGCCAGGCCCTGTCCCCGGGCCCCGGGGGGCCACAGCACCGGGACCCAGGAGCCGTAGGTGAGCGGGAGGCTACATCCACACCCGCAGCCCC
Source organism: Ailurus styani (assembly GCA_002007465.1). NCBI lineage: Eukaryota > Metazoa > Chordata > Mammalia > Carnivora > Ailuridae > Ailurus > Ailurus styani. The sequence goes on from LNAC01000279.1 coordinate 1,203,680, forward strand.
ACGGGCAGCTCTTCCCGGAAGCGCGCCGCAGAAGGTCACCTGGACGCCTCCGTGAGACACGAACTTCATGTCCTTGGCCTCCAGGGCCAGCTGCAGGCACGTGGTCTTCCCCCAGGCCTCCGACACACGGGTGAGCAGTTTCTGAGCCCTTTCCTCATCCTTCCGGTGACACTCGGTGAACACGCCTGGCAGAAGGAAGACCGTGTCCGACCCGGGGACAGCGTCGGGAGGGGCTCCTCCGGATGCCACGGTCCGGGCAGGCCCAGGGCCCTGGGGTGCCGTGTGTGGAGCGGAACCGCGGTCCAGGCCGGCACCGGGAACTCACCGATGGCTCTGTGCTCGTACTCGTCAGCCAGCGCCAGCATCTCCTCCGAGCTGTCCGCGTCCTCCTCCTCCTTGGACAGCTCCTTCAGGATCTTGCTGCAGGCCAAGGCCGCCACAGTGCAGTCCTGGCTCTGGGCCCCGGGAAGCCACCGTGAGAACCCAGAGAATGCAGCCCAGGAACCCCAGACACACTGCCCGGGGCTGATGAGACAGCCGGGCCACTAGGTGATTACTGGTCGTGCCCCTGTCCATATAAACCACTTGGGTCACCCCAAATCAGTAGGTGAGTCAGCTGGTAGCCCAGGCTCCCGCACTGGCCAGGGGGAGGGGTCTGCTTGCCCACCCAGAGCACAGCCCTGATGGCATGAGTCCCAGCACGGCCTGGGCATCTGGTCAACCCCAGGCATGGGGCTAAAGGGCAGAAACTGCTCCAGGTCCATGCAAGTGTCCCTTGGGCTCTGGGCACCCTGCCTCGGTGGCACCGCCTGTTCCAGGCACCGGGGATGCAGAGAAAAATCTCAAGGAAGACTCTCAAAGCACAGCCCAGAGGCACTGTCTGGTCTAGGACAAGGGGCTGGTGGCTGAGCCTGGAAATCTTTGATCCCCCGGTGCACTGAGCCCCACAGAGCACACCCGAGGCCAAAGGCAGGCCCAGCCCTGCTGCTGACCCACCATGAGCCTTGGGACAGGACAAGCTCCCAGAACCACAGAAAGGGTGGACACCGGTGACACTGGGAAGGGGGCCAATTCCACAAAAGCAATTTGGAAACGCCAACACTGACAAGCAGGGGACCTCTCAGAGAAAAAGAGTGCACTCAAATTTCCCTGTAAGAAGAGAATCTTCTGGAAGTAAGGGAGAGCCCTGTGTGGGGGCCTTGGGCCTGGCACATCCGCCCTCAGGACCAGGAAGCCGCCTGCGGTCTAGTGATGAGGGGGTGAGGGCCGGTGTTCCCAAACAGCCCACAGAGGGGCTGAGGGCAGGCTCATGCGGGGCTCGCTCCCCATCGGCGTCACGGACTTGTCTCTGTCCACGTCCCTGGTGGTCAGTGGAAGGAGATGCAGCCCCAGGGGTATCACCTTCTTCAGAGACTCCACAGAGCAGCCGGCCACAGCACCGGGGACCCACCAACCCCCACACGTGGGACGTGGAGGGCGGCTGCTCCCGGCTGGGCCCCCATGCAGAGCCTTCGCCCGGGACAGGACAGGAGGCAGCTCACCCTCCTAAAGTCTTTTCTTGCCCGAGCCCAGCTCTCTGTTCTCCAGCACTGGGCTCCCTGGGCCCCCTCTGGGGTCGTGGATGCCCACCGCCCTCCCTCCAAAGCCGCACGCTCCTCTGCTTGCTAGCGGCCCTGGGCTTTCCGGCCACACTCCCTGGCTGGAGCCTTGTCGCCGGTCCACACACAGCCATGCGTCTTGAGAAACAGGCCTAGTTACCTGGGCCCAGATGATTTCTGCCAGCTCCCGACGGTTCTGGATGATGGCCCAAATGAGAAGGTCACGGACCGGGTCCATGGTGAAGGCCACGTGTCCTGGTGAACGCTTGTAGAGGGACCGGAGACTCACTCCCTGCATCTGGTGAGCAGTGGACACTCAGAACCTCTCCTGGGTCCCCACTAGCATCCGTATCCCTGGTGGGTCTGTGAGGGTGCAGGTCCTGAGCCCAGCTCCACACCCTCCCAGAGCCACTGTCCCTGGAGGCTGAGCCCTGCAGCCTGCATTTTCAACAACACCTTAGACCAATTGCATGCACCCTGGAGTTTTAAGACCATCATTCTGGAGACACGTGGGAACATTTGGGAAGTGGAATGCCCAGCTAACTCCTTTACCAGCGACGATAGCCTCTCGTTTACACAGCAGGCACCTCGAGTTTCCTTAGTCTCATCTGACAGCATCAGAGCCTTTCTGGGGAGTCAGCTTTGAGCCCAGAGTCTGTTACAGATTCATGGCTGTGAGCTCCTCAAGGGAGTCTCCACAGCGTCTTCCGCAGAAAAGGCCACCGAGCAAGAGCCCAACAGACAAGGGTCACATGTGCGCAGGAGGGCACCTCGGCCCCAGACACACTCCATTCACACAGTGACCTGGGAATCCAGCTTCCTGGCCCAGCAACCAGTAAACACCTACTCACACAGTCTGGAAAATATTTCCAGGAGTGAGAACACATTCCCACATCACACACAAGATTTCACTTTCTTTAAGAAATTTTAGAAATTTCGGGGCACCTGGGTGGCTCAGTGGGTTAAGCCTCTGCCTTTGGCTCAGGTCATGATCTCAGGGTCCTGGGATGGAGCCCCGCGTCAGGCTCCCTGCTCAGCGGGGAGCCTGCTTCCCCCTCTCTCTCTCTGCCTGCCTCTCTGCCTACTTGTAATCTCTGTCTGTCAAATAAATAAATAAAATCTGAAAAAAAAGAAATTTTAGAAATTTCCTGAAGCCTTGTCTTTATATTAAAAGAAATTAGTTGATAAACTAAATTATAGACATGGTTAACTAAGCACTTCCACTTTGGACCTTCTTAAAGGGCATCTTAAATACACTGGAATCACGAAGAGCAGAGTTATGAATACACAAAACCCAGCCACAACCACACCTTTCTCAGGAGTCAGACGGAGCTCACCTGAGACAATGGATGAATTTGAAAACCTGAACGAAGTGGATAATTTTCTACTTGAAATAAAAGCCAAATCTGATCGTAGAACACATAGAAAACCTAAACCAAGAAATTATCAGAAAAGAAACTGAGAAAATTCTCAGAGCTACTACCCAAAAAGGCTCCGAGCCCTGGCAGACTCCCAGGAGAGCTGATGAACTTATAAGAACAGTGAATTCCAGCCACATACACTGCTCCAGAGCAAAGAAATAAGGAAGGTTTCCCGATGGTTTTCACAAGGATAACATAAAGCTGATACCAGAACCTGACAAGGATGCCCCCAAAAGAAAACTACCTTCAGAGGCTCAAACATTCTCATGCAAAAACCGTGAAAATATTGGCGACATAATCCAGCATCATACTAAACACATGCTACACGGCAGTCAAGTTGAGATCAAAACAGCATAAAAATGTTTTGCCATCAGGAAATCTATTAAAATAATCCTGCAAATTCATGGGTTAAGGAAGAAGAGCGGTTCCAATTCTCAAAAGGCACCTGACAAAACTCAGCACCTGCACTTTGTTTGTAAAAGCCTGAAGAACCGGGGACAGGGATACTCGCTAACCTAAGTGCGAAGCCGGCCCCCCACTTAGCGCTGAGATGCTGCAGGATCCCCATCAAAAACAGACAGAGACTAGAAAACCACTTCTCCAGTGCTGCAGTGCACGTGCTGGGCACCCTCACAGTGCTGTGGTGGAATCCTGCTGATCCAACCACATGGTGGCCAGGACGGGCGGTACGGGACACCGGGGGATCATTGCCCCCGCATTACCTTCTGTACTGTTTGAGATTTTTAGAAAAGGAGAAGTATGGCCTGGAATGTGTCCCCAGAATTTGTATGCTGCAGCCCCGCCTCCTAGAGTGACTGTAGACGGAGCGTCTAAGGAGGTGACTGTGGCCCTGATCTGATAGGACCGGTGTCCCTATGAGAAGAAGAGGGGACACCATTGCTCTCTAGCTCTGCGTGCCCACCGAACAAAGACCACGCGTGGACGTGGCAAGAAGGCGGCCACCCTCCAGGCAGGCTTCTGCCTGGCCCGCTTCCACCAAGCCCACTGCCGCCTCGACCGTGGACTGTGGGAGACTGAACGTTGTCGAAGCCCCTGGTCTGTGGAATTTTGTGATGGCGGCCCCGAAAGACCAGGATAGGGAACACGTTTCTTTTCCAATAGGAATAAAAGATCGTGTCTTTAAACAGAAACGCGAAGGACCTAGCGGCGGCCCAGCACCCAGGCCGGGTGGGGAAGGGGGCAGGGGCCGCGTCACCCCACGCACGTTGAGCTTGATGTTGGGCACGGGGAGCAGGAGCCGCGGCCGGTCGCCGGTCCGAGGCCGGGGGTACAGCGGCTGCGTGAAGTCTCCCAGGAGGTCCCGGAGCACCTGGGCCACGTGGTGCATCTGCACGCGGGGGGCCGTGGGCTCGCCCGCCGGCCGCGCAGGCTCCTCGGCCAGCACCTTCTGCAGCTTGCTGTGGAACAGGCAGGACGGGTCCAGGTGCTGGTACAGGTAGAGCAGGCTGTCCCACGGGACGAGCTCCTTCAGCCGCACCCCGTGCTCCAGGAAGAGCTTCACAAACTCAGGCTTGTTGGAGATGAGGGCCGCCATCATCACGGGGTGCAGCTCTGCGGGCTGAGAGGGAGCACCGTGGGGCACGCGCCTCGCCCACCCTGAGCGCCGGCCACGGGAGACATGGAGCGCGCCTGTCCCCGACTCGGGGAGGGAGTGGCCCGGAGTGCTCTCCACCAGGACCAGGTGGGGGTAGACAGAGGCCACCCTCCAGGGCCTATCCTGGCTCCTGCCCACCCCCAAGGCCCGCTGCAGGGCCGCCCAGGGGCCCTACCTTCCACTGCCGCTCGCCCGAGAAGATCTCGCTCCGGGCAATGTCCACGCGGTTCCACGCCACTGCTAACTTCAGCTGGTGGTCCCAGTTCTCGTGCCCAAAGTAGTCGTGGCTCCGAGAGGCTGCAGGTGAGAGGCACTCACGTCAAGGGGCTTTGGTCTGGGCCTCGAAGCCACTTCCCTGCCTTCTGCCGAAGTCACACAGGGAGGCACCTGTCGCCAAGCCTGGTCCCTCCGTGACTTCGACAGAAGAGCGCGCCCAGCAGCAAAATCCCTCGTACACCCCCCCTTCACGAAGGTTCCCCTCCTTTCAGTGCTGGAGTCAGAACCTCCGGGCTTGGGGCATCGCTCTGGCTCACCCCCGCCCCCCGCCTGGCCAAGCCCCTCAGCCCCAGAAGAAGACACGGTCTTGGATGGACAGGTAGGCGTGTCCACGGGCACGTTCGAAAGTTACACCTGCACACGCGCTCGGCTCCCTTTCCAGCCCTGAGTGCAAAACCGGGGCTCGGCCAGGCGCTCGCTGCGGGCAGCCTGCTCCCCCACATTGGCTTCACGCCCTAGAGCCTGGGTGGTGATCTGGGGAAGGAAACAGGCACCTCGACCCTGTCCGTGTACCACACGCAGAAGCCAGTGCGAGACGCAGCATGGAGACGAGCAGAGAGGCCGAGCCCACGAGCTGCCGCGGGAAGCCTGCAGCGGGGCGCGGCGATCTCTCGGGGCGCGGACAGCATGAGCCCAGCGGACAGAATGGACCCACTGAGCTCCGGTAAAACCCCAGCCTTCCGCTCGCCAAAGTCACCTCGAAGGAGCTCGGAAAGGGGGCGGGGACCCAAGAGAAAGGCCCAGCGCGGGTATCGGGCTGAGGACCTGTGCCCGAGCACGTCAAGAGTCCTCCGACTCAACAGCGAGACGACAAATAATCAATAAACACAGACCGAAGACCAGAACGGCTTGTCCCCAGGACAAGACACGTGCGGCCAACGAGCCCGGGATGCTGCCGGCCGTCGGGGAGACGCAAACTCAGACCACACCAGGCTGTGGCCGTGTGGCCCCCGATGCTGGGCTGCGCCGAGAGACGGTGAGGGCGCCCGGCCACTGGGCTGCACCTGCAACCTGGAGGCGGGGAGAAGTGGGGTGAGCTTGTTGGAAAACAGTTTGGTGGTTTCTTATCACGTTCAACGCACGCTGACCCTAAACGACCAGTAATTCCTCCATGTGGGCCCAAGAGAAACGAGGACAATAGCAGCTTCATTGATGACAGCCTCGCGCGGGAGGCGGCCTGAGTGTCCCGCGGCACCTGAGCCGGACGACAGGCGGCGGAGGACCGCTTGCGGCAGGAAGGAACAGTTCTGAGACGGGCAAAGGTGCAGAGAAGTCTCCAGCAGGTTGCCCTGGGCCGACGTGCGCACGGTTCGGTTCAGGTGAGGCTCCGGCGGGGGAGCGCCCATCTATGCAGACAGGACGCAGAGAAAGGGCTGCCCGAGAGACCTGGAGGCACGGGGAGCTTCCAGGGGTCAGGGACGTGTCCCGGGTCCGGACTGGGTGGGGACGTGGGGGACAAACCTCTTCCAATGCACGTCACAGTGAACCCAGGATGGGGGGCGTGCCTGCGTGTAAGCCGCACCTCAATCAAGGTGGTTTTGAAAAGGGGTTGTCCTTGAAAATCCGTGTGGATGCGTCTGTGTGCTTCTGTTTCTTTCATATACGCTCGCTTACTAAAGAGAGTCTCTTCCTCCCAAGTCCCACTGCCTTTCTCCTAAGCAACCAATTACAACCAATCACAGCATGTTGCTTCCAGAAACAAACGCACCCTCCCCGCCAGGACCCGCTCTTCCCGGGCTGGGACTCGGGAGGCACCGTCCACGGATGCAGGACAGCACGGAGCTGATGCCAACGAGCTCTCCCCAACGCCTCACGGAGGCTGACACACCTCCGACGTTCCCAACCGTACAAGTGCAGCTCAGTGACTCTGGCTGACGTCTACACCCATGTGTAACCACCACCAGGATCAAGAAATGGAACTTCCAACACCCCCAGGGCTCCGGCCTGCCCTCCCCGCGTGGTGCGAGCCCCAGAAAAAACCACGATTCACAGCGCTGGCCGCCCCAGAGCACACGCGGAGGGCAAACGCTGGGGTCCATCTGGCCATGGCCGGGGGCCCTTCCCTCCCAGCGCTGAGCACGGATGGCCACACTCGGGACCCCCAGGACCCCCATCACCACCTACGAGGGGATTTCAGCAGACGCGGCAGCCCGGCATCCATCTCCTCGCTCTTGCGGCCACCTCACAGAAGGCTAGGAGGGGACAGACACCCTCACGGCCCCGTCTGTGAACAGGGGGTCAGGAGCCACCAGGCGAGACCGTGGAGCCCCTGTGGTCATGTGGACATTCGCACCGGCTGTCCAGCCCCCGTGTCCTTGCCGGTGGGCGCTCGGGCCCACGGGGTCCTCTCTGCCGCACGGCCGCCCCGCAGGGGCTCAGATTCTGTTCCACCGGCTCCTCCCGGCTCTTCCCTCTCCCTGGACGGAGGTCTTCGAATGGAGCCCTGGGTCTGGTTTTAACCATCGCGCTGGTTCTGTGAGGCTTTATGTCAGGAGGACATAGCCCAGGTCGGGCCTCTCCCAGCAGAGCTTCAGGCCCTGCCGCCCGGCTCCGCGTCCCTCGGAGACCAGCGGCCGGCGGGCAGAACATTGGACGTCTGCAGCCCTGTCGCAGCCCGCGGGAGGGACGGCGGCCTCTGTCCCCCCCAGGATGGGGCAGAGGGGGAAGCGTGGCTGCCGCGGGGGGGATCTTCAGTGCCCGGGGGTCCCTGCTGCGCCCGAGGACGCGTTGGGGGGCAGGGGCAGGCCTCCCGACCCCCAGAATCGTGGGTGCAGCTGTGCTGACCGCGGGGCAGCTCCGCGCGGCCGCCCTCGGGTCCCGGGGACACAGAGAAGCTGCAGAAAGGAGCCCGGACCCCACAGTGGCCGCGGGGCAGCCCCTGCCGGGCAGGAGAGGGAGCCGGCGGCCTTCGCAGCAGCGCGGCTGGCCCGGGCTCGGCTTTGCGGCTCGTGCACACGCGGGGTCCCGAGCCCCCTGGTGCCGCTTCTCCCTCCGCCCTACGTCGCCCAACCCTCACCTTTCAGCAGGGCCTGCAGGATGGCCACGTCCACGTCCTGCTGGCCGTCCTTGCCCTCCCGGAAGATGGTCAGCAGCTGCCGCCTCCGGACGATGTCCTGAATCTGCCACAAACATCGCCCAGGTGAGACCTGGGGGGGTAGGCAGGCCCCCCGCCTCCTCAAGGGACGCCTGCAGAATCGAGGCCCCAGACCCGCGGCCGAGCCCGGCGGGAGTCCGGCCTGCAGGGCTCCCCGTGGCCCCGTAAAGACGGGGAAGGACCAGAGCGGTCGGCCCGTGGTGGCACAGCCCCGGGGTCAGGGGCTTCACCCCGCACAAGACTGTCTGCCGGTGCTCAGCACCACTGACCCCGGTCCTCCTGGCCCGCCCCCGCCCCTCACCTGCCTACCCGCCTACTGCCCACCCCC
>LNAC01000279.1:1212096-1226361 GCA_002007465.1 Ailurus styani
CCGCCGGGTGACATAACGTCTCCTGAGTTTCCCCTGCCCTTGGTCGGAGTGAGAGCAGCCGCCAGCTTTTGAGCTCATGTGTGCGGACACAGCACCAAGCACTTTGTCCTCTGGGTTTAAGCGGTAATTATCCCTATTTTAGGGACAGGAAATCAAGGCTCAGAGAGAGCCAACCATTTCCTTTTGACACACAGCTCTCTGGTGTTGGCGGGAAGCCCCCCACGAGCCCCGCCCCCCGCGGTGGCGGACGTCTGTGCCCACCAGCAGCAGCATCAGGGTGAGCAAGACCCTCCTATTCACCCCTGCCGCCACCCGCAGCACGGACGAATGCTCTGAGGTTTGTGGAATGAATATCAGATCGTGACTCTAGCGGGGATCCCCTCCCCCCAGAACAAGAATGACAATGGACAGCGAGGCTTGAGACAGATTTGTATGAGACCGTTTTTAGGGCTTCGAGTCAGCCATGGAGAGTGGATCGAAGCAGGCACCTGTTGGCAGCAGTGAGTTAGAATCAGTTCTAAGAAATGCCTGAATAATTGATGACTGGGGAAAGGCCCCAGGGCGCGCCTGCCAAGTTCCAATGGCGCCATCAGGAGCCCAGCAGACGCTCACGGCCGGACCTCGGCGTCTTTGCAGACAGAGCCGGAGCTCAGGGGGAAACCGTCTCACGGAACATCCAGATCCAACGCAGTTGCTCGGGGACCACAGGACGCGCCCAGGAGAACGAGGTCACTCTGCCACCCACAGAGCCCCCGAAAAACCGCTCCCAGGACCCTCGACAGTGAGCCCCCGCCGCCCCCACCCAGGCCCAGAGCCTCCCGAGGCCCATGTCCCGCCCCCACTTGGCCGACCACTGTCCCTGCGGTCCCCCTGCCGGGCACACTGTGCACGTGGCTCACAGATAGACCCCGTCGGACGAGCTAAGCTGGTCTACAGACTTGCCCTGGAAAACATCCGTCAGGCACTTAAAACTTCGGATTTGCAGGCCTCGCAACCTGCTTGCTGTTCACAGACCAAGCTTCTGGTTCGACCAAGCTTCGAGGATCCCAGAAGCACCAACTCCCCCCAAAAAACTCAGCTGTGAAACAGAGGCCAGGTGACCTCACACAGACGGGCCCTGGGCCCCAGGTTCCGGGAGCAGCAGCGACAGCAGGGGCCACGCAACCACGGGAGCGGGAGGTGCTGGGGACACCCCAGCCGAGCTCCCCCGGGCAGGCTGGGGCCGTGGGCATCAGCGAGGGCCGACCCGGCCACACTCCTTCACGCGACCCCCACCCCGCCCCCGCCGCTGTGAGGACCTCCGCTCCGACGGGCCCTGCAGACTCCCCCCATCTGTGAACAATGTCATCCGCCACCCTGGGCGTAAAAGGACAAAATAACACTGCATTTAAGAGCAAAATACTGAGTGCAGGACAACGTGTCACCGCTGTGACGGCCCCGGTCCTGGGGAAGTGGGTCGGGGGCGGAGAACGGTCCCCACCAGAGATCGTGGGGCGCCCACAAGGCCTCCCGCACCTGCAGATTCCCCAGGAGGGGACCCCGCCGGCAGGTGCCTCTAGCCGAGGGGTGCCCATGAAGCCCCTTCCAGATGCCGCATGGTAGGTACCCCAGAGCCCCTCACCTGCCTCTGTTCATCGGCCCCGACTGGGAAGAGGCTGGAACTCGCCAGGCTTGCAGGCTGTTCCAGACCCTCCCGCCCGTGGCCGTCACTGGCAGCACCCCTGTGGCCTGGATCTCGGCTCCCTACCCCTCTGCCCCTGCCCTGGCCGAAGCAGCAGCCTCCTGCCCCCCAACCCAGCAGGCCCCTCTTCTGAAACAGCTGCCGGTCCACAGCCCGGGCCTGAACTTCCGGGGCCAAGAGGCTCGAGTCATCCCCTCCCTCGGCAGGACAGGGTGCTGGCTCAGCTGCAGGCTTCCCCCCACCCTGGGCCCCCTGCCTGCCCAGCACGAAGCCCCCCGCCCTCCAAAGAGCCCTCCATGCCCCCTGCAAGCCCGCTGGGGTCTCCGTTTCCGGGCCCGCGAGCCCCGGTCCTGTTTCCAGGCTGACGGTGTCTGGGAGCCGGCTGCACACTTCCCGACCCACAGGCCCGTCTGCTCACCTTTTTGGTCCACTCCACAATCCTGCTCTCACTGAGCGTCTCAAACATCTCCCGGAAGAAGATGCTGAGCTTCTGCTGAATCTTGGAGATGGTGATCTCGGATATGGGCAGGCCAGCCACCTGGGCGATGACGTCGGCCACGCGGCCCGAGCCCTCCACAACCACGCAGGGGGTGCCATTGGTGATGGCGTTGTAGATGGTCTGCAAGGCAGGGCCCCCATGAGCCCCATGCTGATGCTCCCCAAGCCGGACACTTCTCCAGTGCTGTGTCTCAGGCTCAGGCCTAAGGGGCTCCCAGGAAATGTACCGAAAACACTGGGTTTGGGAGCATTCCTCCGCCCAGAGGGGAAAAGCAGCTTGTCCTGATAGACCAGACAGTCCCACTGCTCAGGTGGACCGTGACCCCCGAAAAAGAACCCCCACGAAGTTTCAGACGCACTGATCTGTGTGGCGGAAGAGGGTGCCGCCTGACCTGTCGCTCGGAAAGGCCCAGCGGGAGACCAGGACCCCCGGGGCAGATCCCCAGACACCCAGGGCAACGTTGGCTTCAGGAGGGGCCTCAGACCCCCGTGCGAAGGACACCCTCCGGGCCGACGAGGCAGGGCTGGGTGCCATCTGTGAGGTTGGCCAGTGCTCCCAGAGCAGGCCTAACCAGACGCCGTGGACTGCGTTCTCCGTGGGAGCCCGCCTTACGCTCGGCTGTGGTCCCGTGGGCCAGGGCCTGAGGGCAGCACCTTCGAGAACCCTCCCGGGGGTCCTGGAAACAGGGCGCCGTCCAGCTCCCTCCTTGCTGAGGTTCCCCTGGGCCCTTCCTCCTGGCTGGACACCCAGGGCCGGAGCCAGACGCCCCTCTCCCAGCAGGGCTCCTCCTCGGAGACCGCCTTCCCACCACGCTCGGAGGGCCCTGTCACCGGCCCTGCCACACGGCCCCCTTTCTCCTGGCCCTCCCTTCCCAGTGGCCCGTGGGAGGCTGGCCAGGGGCTTCGGTCCAGCAGTCTCCCCTGCGGCAGAGCTTGGCCCCCGGAGCCCCCTCGCCGGTACTCACGTGCAGGGTGCCGGGCCCCCCTTCCAGCACCACACAGACGACAGGGATCTTGATGGCCACACCTAGGATGAAGCAAGGAACCCCGATTTAGGGGACACAGGGTCAGCCCCTCCACCTGGGCGCCCTCGCCCACCTCCCGCCGGCCCCCGCCTAATCCCGGCAGGTGCACAGGGTGGGACATCACGGGAGGCTCTCAGTAGCTCCCGAAGCCTGATGCTCTGCTCGGCAGACGGCCCGACCTGTGTGTTCTGTGCAAGGAGAGCAGATCCGAGGCCCCGAGTCGGGCCCCCTCTGCCGCATACTGTGTTCCCGTTCTGGGGCGGGCGGGGCGGGGGGCTGTGTGCCCGGCCGGCCACCACCAGCCTGCTTCTCTCGCCGGCCCTTTCTGTACGCTTCAAATCTGGGCACGCGGTGGGGACGCGGGGACGCGGGGACTCACGGAGCCGGCGGGCGGAAGGCACCATCCAGGCAGGGGACCTCCGTCCTCTGTCCCACTGTTCGCCCCCTGCCCCGAGCCTTCCTTCCCTCCCTCCCAGCAGCCAGGGGTCTGGCGAGGACTTTAGATATCTCTCCTGGGCAGCCAACTTGGCCTCCAGGTGCCCCCACGGGGGCTCTGTGCCGCCCCCGCCCCGCTCCCTCAGGCGAACTGGGGCTCTAAGTTGAGATCTGGTGCGGACCCGGGCCAGCAGCGTCAGCCTCGCCTGAGGACAGAGGAGGGCAAGGTGTCCCCCCTGCCTGCACAGGGGCCCGCACGCCAGGTCGGCGGGTCCTCAGGGCGACACCGCGGCTCCCCGCTCCGAAGGCCCCACCACCCTGCTCGGAGCCGGAAGCTCCTGCTGTGCGGGTCCCTTCCCTACCCCCCGCATCGTGCGCGAATTCCTGCACCTAGAAACCCCCCACCCCACCCACGAGGGGACCGACATCAGGGCACGTTCTGCACGTTCTTGCCTGCAGGGAGCCCGCGGTGGTGCTGTGGAGTGAGAGGGGGTCTACGACCCGAGAGAGAAGACCTGGGGGCTCGCCCCCACCTCCCTCCACTGGCTAAACACGGTGAGAGACGGCACCCCCAGCGGACAAGTGCGGACAGACAGTGGGACCATGTCCAGCTGAGTCTCATGGCGCCCTGAGCCCCCCACCTCTTGAACGTCCTGCTCGCNGCCCCGCCCCCCGGCCCCGCCGTGCCCCCCCCCCCCGCCGACGGCCCTCAAAACCGGGCTCCACTCGCCTCCTCTCTCCTTCGTCTGCTCGGATATGAACTTCTCCAGCTTTGTCCTCAGGGGAATCTCGACCCCGTAGCGGCCGTGGGTCCCGTCGTCCACAAGGATGAAGTGCGAGTGGTTATTGTCCAGGCAGGTCAGGTGCCCTTGGTCTTCCTCGTCCATGACGTACTCAGCAGGGAAGCCCCCCTGGGGACAGCCGGAGAAGCGTCAGACCCCGACAGACGGGGACTCCTATGTCTCGAAAGCTGGGACGGGGGGTCCGGTAGGCTGGATAATGACATTTCCTATCCCTAAGATAGGCAGCCCTCAACCCTGGAAACTATGAATGTTACCTTATTTGGAAAAAAAGTCTCTGCAGATTTGATTAAGTGAAGGATGGTGACACGGGACGATTATCCTGAGGGGTGCGGGCAGGTCCTAAATGCCACCCCAGTGTGACAGGGGTGCGCAGAGGGAGACGGACTACCAGAGGGGAAGCCCGGCGGCCGTGAACGCAGAGATCAGAGCACTTGGGGCCACAGCCCAGAAAAGCCCGGAGCCGCCAGACCAGGCGTGGCTCCCCGACAGCCCTGCCGACACCTGGATGGGCCGACCCGGAGGGAGTCCCGGGCTCTGGCCTCCGGAGAGGGAGAGATAACCGTGGACGCAGCTGGACTCGGGGCGTGTCACTGTCACACACGCGGGGAGGGCGCGGGAACGCGGTGGTGGGTGGAGGCTGGCAGAACACGGCACGTGGCAGGAGAGCCTGGAACGGACTGGTGGCAAAGCAGGTCCCTGGGGGCAGCCCCGGAGGACGTGGGGAGGGGGCACAGCGAGTGCTGTCATCCCCAGCCGCGGCGTGTCCCTGGCTGTATGGACAGACGCTGAGGTGCCTCTGGGGCGGCCCAGAGGGACACGAGGACCACGGCATCGGAAACGGGAGGAGGGCGACCGTGGGTCTCTGAGCTGCGCAGGGCCGCCGTGCGGAGGGCGCGAGTGTAAATGACGGGCGTGGACGTGGAGAGCAGCGGGCAGGAGCCGCCTGGCTTCTTCTCGCCCAGGAAGGGGACACGTCGAGGGAACCGGGACTCGATGCCCTGGGACATGCTCGGCCTGTCCAGATTGCGAAGCCGGCCTGCAAGCTCCCGGCTCGCGGACAGGAGGCCCGCTCTCAGGCGGGGCTGCACCTTCTCTGGGGTGGCACCGGAGGCGTGTGACTGTAGCCTCCGCCATCTCGGGGGAGCCTGGAACAGAGCTGAAGGCCGGCTCCGTGTCTGCGGCATGCCCCCTGCCCCAGGGCACACCCCAGGAAGACAGGATGTCGTGTCAGCGGAAGCCCTGCTAACCAGGACCAAAGGGACACAGGACGTCAGACTCACCAACCTCTGCAGCCGGGAAACTGGCAGATAACCTTCAAGAAAACGGTGTGATCATCCCGGGGCCAGGGTCACGGACGAGGCAGAGGCTGGGCCTCAAGTCAGAGATTCCAGAGTTCAGCGACCTAATGGATTTCCCTACTGAGCTTGGGAATTGTTTGGGGACCCAGGACCCCTTTATTCCTGGCACGTTCCCCTTTTGGGATGAGGATGGGCAGCTAGGATGCCCATCCATGAATGTGTTCCGGAGGAAAGGAACTTGTTTTCCAGCGTTGCGGGTCCACGCACGAGGAGAATGGTGTCCCGGGATGGGTCACAGGCAGAGCATCCTTCACGCCCGAGTCGGGGGATTCAGAGGATGAGCTCGGGGACTTTCTGGCTGAGCGGATGCTGTCACGGGGTGATAACGTGGGGCGTCTAGGGATGGGCTGAATACACTGCATGTGGGACGGACATGAATCTTTGGGGGTCGAGGGCAGCCTGCGGCGGGCCGAGCCCCTGTCATCTGAAGACATCCGGACCCGAGCCGGGGAAGGCCCAGTGGGCAGCAGAGTCTGCAGGACGCAGAAGCAGCCTCCCCAGAGCCTCTGGAGGGAGGACAGCCTGTCCGCAACTTGACCGCGGCGGGGGAGGCTCCTTCCTGACCTCTGGCCTCCGGAAGGGGGCGGATGCATTTCTGCGGCTTTCAGCCGCCACGTCTTGTGATCACTGGTTCCAGTGGCCCCAGGACACTGATCCAGGAGGGACGGGGCCAGCACACACAGCCCCTGTCGTCCAGAGGAAGGCACGGAGGTGTCACGGGGAGAAAGTCAAGAGCGGTCTCCAAGGTCACCCCGTCTCTCTTGGCCTCGGCTTCCACTCCCTAGAAGAGCATGCAAGGTGGAGCCAGCCCCGTCCTGCTGAACGCACCTGCGGCTCTGACACGGGACAGAGCCTGGGGGTTAGGCTGGCCGAATCACCAGCTACCACGAGGGAAAAGCAGTCCCCGTTCCAGAAGGTTCTTCCTGGGAAGGAGCACTCGGTGGCCCGGAAGGCGGGAGGCCCCCATTTGTAAGTCACCACTCACGGCCCGTCAGGGGCCAGCGTGTTCCCGGCACGTCCCCGACTGTGCAAATTAAGTACACGTGTGCTCTTCGTGCCAAATCCACTGTGTCCTTTAAACTCTCGTTGAAGGAGCCCGCTGACCTCCCACGCGCGTCTCCGTGTCCAAGCGCCGGCCTCCCACTACTGCCCGTCCCCGACACACCCGGGGGCCGTGACCGCCAGACACCGCTCTGGGCAGGGGGCCGCACCAAGGCTCAGAGGTCAGGCTTTGGGATCACACAGCCGAGGTGCCCCCCAACCCAGACGTGCCCCGCCATCTGCGAAATCCGCGTCTCGTCTGAGCGGCTGTTCGGGTGACCTGTTGTGGCCTTGAGGCTCCTACATGGACCCATCCTGGGGTCGTGAGGTTGCCCAGCCGAGTTAGCTGCTGGCCCCGGTTGTCAGGGGCTGCAGCGTGGCCGGGCATGAGCCCCGGTCTCCTGGGCCCCCGTCCAGGCTCTTCCCTTCCCGCTGCGTTTACCCTGGGGTCCTGCCAGCGGCCTGTGCACTGCTGTACCGAGTGGGAGCCTGCACTGGACCTCATCTGCCCCGCACCCCCGGGGGGCCGCCGAGCTCACCGAGGGGTGGATCAGGCCCCGACCTCTGACCTGCACCCCAGAGGAGGCCACCGAGCTCACCGAGGGACGGATCAGGCCCCGACCTCTGACCTGCACCCCAGAGGAGGCCACCGAGCTCACCGAGGGACGGATCAGGCCCCGACCTCTGACCCCACGCCCCCGGGGGGCCGCCGAGCTCACCGAGGGGTGGATCAGGCTCTCTCGGTTGTGCACAGCACCCCACGTGGCAATTCCGACAGTGACGACTTCTTCATTGTGGCAGCTGCTCAGGGTGAAGTCTCGCACCGCCTCGCCCACCTGCTTCATGACGCCCGTGTGGGACCCACCGGTGATAATCCAGGCCCCTGGGGAGAGGAGCAGGGGGGAGCACCAGCCGCGCACAAGCCGGACACCGGGGGCCCTGCGTGCTCACTCCCGTCTATCAGCGGGGCCCCTCCGCACGGCCTCTCCAGCTCCTCGTCCGGTGTGAGTCTCAGGACCAGGACCACGGAGGAAGCCACGCTGTGATGCTGTCTTCACACGGCGGCCCTGGGGGCCGAGGCTTCCCACCTGCTCGGGCAGGGGTTGGAGGACAGGAACGGGGACTGCAGGCCTCTCCCCACCTGCCCGCTGCCCCTTCTCTGTCCTGGACCCGGGAACACGCTGGTCTGAATTCTACTCCAAGACATAAATGTCCCTTCCTCCCCTTAGTTCCTGGGGCCTGAGTGTGGCAGCCTGAACCTCTGCTCCTGACCTACACCCCCCGCCACACTGCCCATTGGCACGCGGCTTGCATGGACCCCACAGGGCACCCCTTCCCAGCCACGGTCCGGCCTGACCCGGGGGACCAGCTCTGCTCACCCCAGGCAGGCAAGGAGAAGGGACACCGGGCCCGGGTGCCGTGAGTTTGTGCCACAGCTGTTTCTGCTGCACACCTTCGGGCCCGAGAAAGCAGCTCCCAGTGGGGTCTGCTCCCCTAACCTGGAAGCCAGTTTTGTGCGGTGTTGCCATAAGGAACACGCTCAAATAGGTGGCTTGGGCTTTGGGGCCGGGACAGGGCAGCAAGGACATTGCTCCTGAATGCTAAAGAGATAACCATCAAGGCGTGTCACCTGAGAATCACAGCCAAGGTCACGAGCGTGCCTGGTGATGGTCGGCTGTGTTTAGCCAAGTCCCGCGAGCTCAGGAGGCTCCAGGAGGACTCAGACCGAGCCTCTGTTTCGGGGCGAGGACCAAACAGAGGGCGTGACCCCCTGCGCTGCTAACGCCAGATCCTAGAAGGAGGGTCAGCGTCCCCGGGGTGGCCCTAGTCTGGCCTGGGCCCAGAACCTTGCTTTCCTGCCATGAACCGACCCAGGGAACCCCCCTTGGAGGCCGTGGGCACCGTGCCTGCAGCCCCAGGGTCACTCTGAGACAGCGCCAAGGGCTGCCCCTGTGGCCCTGCCCTGGGCTCCCTGGAGGTGTGGCCTCGGGGGGGGGGCATGGAACCCTGAGGCCATCCCCTCACATGGCGGTCGCTCCCTCCCCTCACACGGCGGTCCCTCCTTCCCAGACGTGGACGGATAGATTAGGCAACAGGGCTTTGGTTAACAGAGACCCTCACGGACATCCCCGCAAGGAGGACAATGGCCTCCAGCTTCCTCCACCAGCCACCGTGTTAGCTCACAGCTACCTCGGGCCTCCTGACCGTGCACAGCAGGGTGCTCTCAGCAGCTGGCTACAGCTACGTCCACCCCACGAGCAAGCTGAGCAACAGCCCCTGCGGGCCAGCAAGGGCTGGGCAAACCTGACCCGGCCGGGCATGGCCTCAGGGACCCTGAGGGCTGCTCCGGTCCCCACACCCCCAGTGCTGTCTGCTCAGCCCGCCCACGGCTCCCAGCCCCAAGGGCTACCTGTGGTCTGGGCCACCTTGACCAGGCCTCTTCGGAAGACACTCTTGAGCCTGGGCTTCATGTTGAAGTCCTTGGCCCCACCCGTCACTGAGATGAGGAGGTTGGGGACGTCCAGGCCCCAGTACTGGGTCATAAGGTGGTAGATCACGCTGGGAGGTGTGTCCTGGGAGAGGCGGACGTACTGCAGGGAAGTCAGAGGACAGCAGAGGACACTCTGTGTCAGCGGGTGGCCAGCTAAGCCCCAGAGACGCTGGTGCGGCCATGCCTGAGACCCCAGGCAGCTGGACACCTCTCCCTGGGTCTAGAGCCAGTGAGCAGAAGGGGCCACGCCCAAGCAGGACATGGACTGAGAGGAGGGGGGAAGGGACAAGGCCCAGCCGGATGACAGGCCACCCTGAGGACATAGCCCGCACCTTCCCACCCTCCTCGGCCCAGCTCTGTGCCCGCAGCACCCTCCCTCCCCTGCTTCCCTGCTGTAGGATGCACCCAGCCCAAGGCCCACCCTGCGCCATGGTGACCCAGAACTTGGAGAGCACCGTGGGTGTCCTGTGAGCCTGGGGGGGCCCCCGCCCCCCACTCGCCCAGTGCTGGCAGGCTGGGTGCCTTGGGTTTCAGCCAGACTCTCTCTCCCACACCAGGAAGTCCTGGTCACCTCGGATCGCAGAAGGTTGACATGAATCCCCAGTGAGAGCAACGGAGGGATGAAGACCAACCTTTCCCACCTTCTGGCCGAGGCCCGTGAAAACAATGTCACCAAAGGCGTCTGTTGGCATCTCCTGGACATGTTTTTTGGGGTCCCAGTCCTTGCCCTGCAAAGTGTGGGTCTTGGTAGCCTCCTCCAAGTGTTGCTGGCGCGTGTATCCGCACTCACACACCACCTTCCTGTGAAGACCACACAGTCACTGGAGGAAGCAAGGTGCCTCTGTGCTCCCCTCCAGGGTGTCAACAGGGGCCCGGTGGAGGGTGAGGACTCACCCCCCAGCAGTGAGGAGGCACCCCCAGCAACAGTGTCAGTGGAGGCCCGGTGGGGAGCTGAACCTCCCTCCCACACCCATAAGAACAAGAAGCCCGTCCCTGCCAAGTATCAACTCAGGTTGAAAGAGGCTTGGACTTCCATCCCCACATGGCAGGAATGGGATGGTGCCTTCCCCACAGATATGTCAGAGGGGACCTGCTAAAACCCAGGATGCAGAATCGTACATATAATACCCAAAAAAACAGTGTCAAATGGAAAATCACTAGTCATACCAGGAACCAGCAAAATCTCCACCAGAATGAGAAAGACTGCAGGCCCCAATGCCAAGGTGATACAGATGTTAGAATTATCTGACAAGGAATTTATGACAGCTATCATAAAAATGTTTTACCAGGGAATCATGAACACACGAAATTGAAAAAATATAAAATCTCAGCAAAGAAATAAAAGGTATATCAAATGGAAATTTAGAAGTAAAAAATGCACTGACCAACCAAATTTTTTTTAAAAAATCAGTGGGTGAACTCAGCCAATGAATGAAGGTGGCAGAGGACAGAATCCACGAACGCGAAGACAGAACACAGAAATAACCCAATACAAACACCAGAGAGAAAACAGATCTAAATACGCAACCTAAATAAACAGCCTTTGGGACCTGTGAAACTATGACAAAAGACCAAACATGCATGGAATCGGAGTCCCAGAGGGAAAAGAGAAAGGAGGTGGGGCTGGAAGTCATGGAAAGAAATTATGACCAGTCACAATGAGCACTGAGTTACGTATGGAAGTGCTGAATCACTATATTTTATACCTGAAACCACTGTACATTACACTGGAATTAAACACTTAATAAAAAATTAGGACCAAATGGGAGCTTTCCCAAGAATGCAAGGTTGGGTTATCATATTAGCAGAATAAGGAAGAAAAGTCTAAAGACCATTTGCTTGGGGGCATAAAGTGTTTTACCAAATTCAACACCCGTTTATAATAGCAACTCTCAACAAAGTAAGAACAGAGGGGAACTTCCTCAACCTGGTGAAAGAGCATCTGTGGAAATCCTATTGCTAACCTCCTACTCAAGGATGAAAAGCTGAGCACTTGTCATGAAGACTGGGGATGGGACAGTGGTGTCCACCATCAGCTCTGCTGAGCAGCACGGCACTGGAGGTCCCAGCGAACTGAATGGCAGGAAGGAAAGGAAAGGGAAGGAAGGGAGAGGAGAAGAGAGGACAGGAGGGGAGGGGAGGGGAGGGGGGGAGGGAGGGAGAGGGGAGAAAGGAGGAAGGGAAAAAAAAGGGAGAAAAAAGAAAGAAAAGACACACATACGGGAAAAGAAGTAAAACTACCTTTATTCACAGATGACATAATTTTGAGTGTAGAAAATCCTAAGGAATCTAGAGAAAACTATAAGACTGACAATAAGTGTAACACATTTGTGGGGTACAACATCACCAGAAATAAACCGATTCTGTGTCTATACAGTAGTAACAAACAGTTAGAAACTGAAATCAAAACAAAATACTACTTGTAACAGCAAAGAAATATAAAAGACGTCCAAATCACCTGCATCTGGAAAGAAGACATAAATCTACAGAGTCAAGAATACAAGGGAACGCCAGCTACTCTGAACCCGAAGAGAGGGATGCCAAGATATGTGAAATCAAACTTTTATAAACTGAAGACAAAAGAAAAATCTTGAACTCAGCAAGACAGAAATGACACCTTATCTACTGGGAGGAAATCATTCTCTACTCAGTAAACACAAGATTCACACGGGAAGAGGAAGCTGCACATCCTCAGATGCAGGAAAACTAAGAGAATCACCCGCAGAGCTACCCAAAAAGGATGAATAAAGGACATTCTCTAAGCAGAAATGGAGTGATGGCAGGTGGAAGGGTTGACTATCAGAAAGGAAGAAAGAACAGTAGGAAGGGTAAATGGGACTCCAGAGACATGTTCAAGTCCCCCAGAAGAACAGAAAAAGAAAAACAAAAAAACAAACTGAAAACACAAAAATACAGCAGCAGACTTAAATCCTAACATATCCATAATTACATTAAATATAATGTCCTAAATACATCAATTTAAAAAAACATAGACCGGCAGAGTAGTTTAAAAAAAAATAAGACCCAATTATTTGTTTTCTTCAAAAATCTCACTTCCGATATAATGTGGGGGGCAAACGGGAAGTGACCAGACCCCTCGGCCATGAAGGGGAGCAGACTGGACACATACAACAACCCAAGTGGGTCTTGAAGGCGTTGTGCTGAGCGAAAACCGAAAAGGTCATGTAGGGTAGGACTCCTTCCATTCTCGAGGTGAGAAAGTTATAGGGAAGAAGAACAAGTTCATGGTCGCCAGGGGTTAGGGTGACGGGGGCAGGGGACCCGAGCACGGAACCAGTGGTGGAACAAGGGGGGCTCTTTGTTGTACCTGGCAACTTGCTAAAATCTATAATTATCCCAAAACAAAAAGGTTCAACATGCCCACGTGGTGCAGGCTCCGAGCAGCACCTTCCAGACCCAGGACCAGCAGGGTGCATGGTGCCCGGCCTCGACGCCGGGCCCGGGACCCGCTGGCCTGACGTGGCTGCGGCTACAGGAGAACCCCATCTCTGGGGCTCCCCGCTCTGCTTTCTCCTTTCCCCGCGAGAATGTGCCGACACCTCCCGTCAGCTCTGACCGCCTCTCTTATCTCCTTCATTTCATGGGTTGAGACTTCTTATTCCTTTACTGCTGTTCACTGGGGCTTCAGGAGAAAGTGGAGGTGAATGTGCTCTTTATACCTCGTTTGATTGGAAATTATGAATTTTTAGGTTCTGACATTTTGCTAGTATCGAGTGACCTGAAAACAAGATCCAGATGAGACAGAACAACCAGTCTAAGGCCAGGTGACACTGAGGCCAGGTGAGACCAGGACCAGGTGAGGCCGGTGCAGGTAGCACACGGGAAGGATGGCTGGGCTGTCCTGTCACTTACCTAGTGCATACTAACACTCTGGCTCTCCAGTTCTCTACAGGTAGATGGAGAAAACAGTACATTCCCTGACCCCCACCCTAGGAAATGCTTTGAGGTTTAAACAAGGTTCTAGAAATAAATTTTTTAAGATTTTATTTATTTATTTGAGAGAGAGGGAGCACGTGCCTGACCAGGGGCAGAACGACAAGCAGGCTACCCACCGAGCACAGAGCCCAACCCAGGGCTCGATCCCAAGACCCTGCAGTCATGACCTAAGCCAAAGTCAGAAGCCCAATCAACTGAGCCACCCAGGTGCCCCTAGAAATAATTTATAAAAGTAGTGCAAAACAATTGACCATGCAGAGCACCAAGGTTGGGTTAGGAGACCCACAGCCTCTTACACTATACACAGATAAGCTCAAAATGAACGAAAGACCTAAATGTGAGATAGGAATCCATCAAAATCCCAGAGAAGGACACAGGCAGCAGCCTCTGTGACCTCAATCTCAGCAACTTCTGGCTAGACATGTCTCCAAAGGCAAGGGAAATAAAGGGAAAAATGAACTATTGGGACTTCATCAAGATAAAAAGCTTCTGCACAGCAGAGGAAACAGTCAAGAAAACCGAAAGACAGCTGACAGAATGGGAGAAGATACTTGCAAATCTCTTAACAGATAAAGGGTGGGTTTTCAAAATCTGTAAAGAATTTATCAAACTCAACACCCATAAAACAATCCAGTCAAGAAATGGGCAGAAGACATGAACAGACATGTCTCCAAAGAAGACATCCAAATGGCCAACAGATAATGAAAAAAATGTTCCATATCACTCGGCATCAGGGAAATACAAATCAAAACCACAGTGAGATACCACCTCACACCAGTCAGAATGGCTAAAATCAACAAGTCAGGAAATGACAGGTGTTGGCGAGGATGCGGAGAAAGGGGAACCTCCTACACTGTTGGTGGGAATGCAAGCTGGGGCAGCCACTCTGGAAAACAGTGTGGAGGCTCCTCAGAAAGTTGAAAATAGAGCTGCCCTACGACCCAGCAATCGCACTACTGGGTATTCACCCTAAAGA
>LNAC01000279.1:1226598-1244166 GCA_002007465.1 Ailurus styani
CTCAAGAAACAAAGCAGAGGAGCATAGAGGAAGGGAGGGAAAAATAAAATAAGATGAAACCAGAGAGGGAGACAAACCATGAGAGTCTCTTAAACACAGGTAATGAACTGAGGGCAGCTGGGGGGAGGGGGTGGGGATGGGGTAACTGGGGGAGGGGCAGTAAGGACGGTACTGGGATGGGATGAGCCCTGGGTGTTGTATGCAACTGACGAATCACTGACCGCCACCTCTGAAACTAATAATACACTGCGTGTTAACTACATTGAATTTACATAAAAAATTAAAAGAGACCCACGGCCCGCCCAGTCCAGTGCTCCTGGGCTCTTCCAGGGCGGCCTCTCCCGGTGTGTGTAGTGACCACAGGGGCCTCCCGGTGCTCTGAGCACAAGCCCAGACCCGTGGTGAGCTCAGGGCGTGCCCGCTGACCTCCTCCGCAGACCCCCGAAGGGAGGCGGAGGGCTCTCACACCTGCAGTGATCTCGGGGCCCACGTATGCTGTGTGACCTTGATCTGTGGTCCACGGCAGGAAACAGAACCGCCAGGATGAGGACCCCGCTCTTGGATGTTGGCCCAGGGCTGCCTCCGACTTTCTAAGTCTCTAATGGCCTCGGACGGGCCACCTCCCTAGCTCCTGCCTGAGCCAGCCCGCGCCCAGGAGCTTGGATCTGAATCTAGGCGGCTCGCTAAGCTGACTCAAGGCAGGAAGCGGCACCCAGTCCCCTGGCCCAGAAACGAAACAATCGGAGCGTCTCTGCGGAGCTCTTGGCCCAACGTGGGGAGGACGTTGCCCGCGGAGGCGCCGTCTCTCCGTCTGGGTCCCTCCCCGCGGCCCGGAGGGGCGCCTCGTCTCCCCGAGCGCGCTCCTCGTCCTGAAGGTCCTTTCCGAAGCACCCGCTTCAGGGTCCGTGTTGGACGCGGAGGATCTGGTGTCCAGGGAAGAGAAGCAACAGGCCGGGGCCGCCGGTGAGCGTGCGGAAGACAGGGCCGGGGTGGCGGCGGAGGGCAGGGCGGGGGGAGGAGGACCCGCAGGATGGGGACTAGTTAGAGAAGCCGGGCGAGGCGGGGGTTCGGGTCTGGAAGAGGGTGGGGGAACCCTATGCATTTGATGGAACTGTTTCGAGTGGAGAACTGCATCCTTTCTGAAGCTCCGTTTGTGATGGGGAGCACTTCCCCGCCCTCTTGCCGTCGCCGGAGGACCGTCGGATGGGCCAGATGAGAAGCCATCTCCCGAAGGGCCCGCTCACACTACTGTCCCCTGCTGGCCCCTGCCACCCGGCTTTCCGAGCTCCCTACAGTCCCCGACCCGTGGGCTCTGCCATGGCCTCTACCACACAAACGCTGGGATTTATGCAGAACACCTGCTTTCCCTCGGGGCCTGAAGTGTGGGGGGTGTTAGACAGAGGGGCCAACGGGACCAGCCCCCAGGGCTAAGCCCGGGCACTGAGTCCCCAGCAGCTTTGCAGGACAGAGACACGGCGGACGGCTTGCTGCCTTTTTCCCGGCTGGCGTGCCCCTCGGGAGGGGGAGAGCACCGCAAGCCTGCGCCTGGGGTCTCCGGACCCTGCGTGTGTGTTTTCCCTTGCTGAGCCTGGTGTGAGTCCCTGGTGCTGTGTCAGCCTGTCACCGGGTCCTAGAAATCACTGAACTCATAGGGCGGCCTCGAGGACCCCCAGAAACCAGCCTCCTCCACCCACCTCTGCCCGGGATCAGCCCCCTTTCTCCCTGGGGCCCGCCCGCCGGCAGGGAGCACCTTCTGTGTGGGAAGCACGCTGACCAGCAGCAGCTGTGGACACACCCCCACCCAGGCTTACCGGGGCGCCAGGCAGTGGGGGCAGCCTGGCCACCAGGCACCCGACTGCTCCGCAGACCTCACTCTGCCACGTGTGGTCCCAAGTTCTCAAGAAGGGAAACAAGAAATCATAATGATGCTTTCTTCTTCAACGAAACGGCTCTAGGACACCATCTGTGGGTCGCTGGTGCTTCCAGGCGAAGACCCAGCCCCTGGCCGCGCCTGGTGAGCTCCCAGTTATGGGAGGATGGAAAACCTCCGCGCAGCCAAGCTTGCTGCCCTCCCTGCGGCTCCGGACACCCCGGGCCCTGGAGCTCTCCGCAGGACCTCCGGGGGCCTGCTTCCCCTTTCCAGCTGCAAATCCTCTCCCCAAGTTCGCATTCGTTTAGAGCTTCTGAAACACAATTTAGGGAAGTGCACTGAGTCATAAGACACAGCCGATCGGGAAAAGGTGGACTCCGCTCATTCCAGTCGCTGCCAACCAGCTGCACGGACACGTACTCACAGGGAAATTCCTCTGGCTGCCCCCGTCTTCCCGGCCCTCACTGGGTCCCCTGGCCCCCAGTCCCCAACAGAACATCCACGTGAACCAGCCACGGCCCTGCCTTCTCCCTGGGGCATGCCCGCAGTAAACCTGATGCTAGTAAAGATGCTTCTAGAAATTTCCAGAACCGAACACATCCTGAGCACTTTCTTCAACACGGGGAAGGGTACTGAAGGAGCACCTCGAACCCAAGCTGCACCCCAGCCCTCACTGACCCGTCGACATGCCCCACGGGTCGTAACTCAGAGCAGAGAGGGGGCCCGGGGGCCGTTGGTGGAGCCCCCAAGCCCACAAGCTGGAAACCCGACGGGGTCCGTCCCAGAATGCATCTGCAGTGGTGGTCCTGGACGGAGACTTTGGGGGCTCTGGGGCTCCGTCCATAAGCCTGTTTTGAAGTAACTAAATCAGAAACCTCGACACGAAGTTCTGTGCACACATCGTCAGACTGAGCAGCGTGGCCTGGGAACTACCTGCTGCGCGTGTCAGGGGTCACGAGGAGCTGCCGCATGCGGGCAGCCGTCCAGCCTGGGGTCAGCTGTCAGCACTGGGACGTGAGGACGATCCTCTGAAGCAGGGCCAAGCCGGGGGCGTGACCTCAACACGTGTGCAGGGCGTGCAGGGCATGAACCCTAACACGTGTGCAAGGCATGCAGGGCGTGAACCCTAACACGTGTGCAGGGCGTGCAGGGCGTGACCTCAACATGTGTGCAGGGCGTGTGGGGCGTGAACCCTAACACATGTGCAGGGAGTGCAGGGTGTGAACTCTAACACGTGTGCAGGGCGTGCAGGGCGTGAACCTCAACATGTGTCTGGGTGTGCAGGGCGTGACCCCCAACACGTGTGCAGGGTGTGATGACACCGGGGCCTACGCCACAGGACGCCAGGCCCGGCCTCATCGTTGGGACCACCCCCGACTCCGTGTGCTCCTCTCCCCACCGTCCCGCACAGGGCCTCCCTCCGCACAGGCTGCTCCTCGCACACCATGCCACACACGCGGGCTGGCTGCTTTCTGTCCACGATGGGAAGTGAGAAGGTGACTCTGCCATCGCCAAGCCACACGCGCGTGGTGCCCTGGGCTGGTATCAAAGACAGGTGTCGGGAGCGTGGGGGAGGGGAGGTTACTTCCGGGGCAGTCGGGGCGGGCTACTCAGAGGAGGCAGCGGAGGCCCCAAGAGTCCAGTAGGTGATGAGGAAGGAATGGAAGAAGTAAGAGAGACTGTGGCCTGTCCGTGGCCCAGCGCAGGCTCGGGTGTGGCCGCAGGGGAAGCACGAACACACACGTGCTCCATGCCTCAAGGACCACCAAGGACCGTCACTCCTCCCGCGAGGTTCCCGCAAAGCTGCCCGCAGGCTCCGCCCGGCTCATGAGGGGCCCTGCCGGGAGCCAGTGGCCCAGGAGCGAGATGTCCCGCAGCGTGGAGGCCTTGTGGCTGCGGCCCCTGGAGGGAGTCGTGGGGGCCGGCCCAGAGCCACGGGCCCCACGGGGAGGAGCGGCAACGGTGGTGAGGTGGGGCTTTGGGGTGAGGGGCCCTGGCTGGACTTGGCACCCTCCCCAGCGAGAGGCCCGGGCTGTGGGCTTTCCCCGAGGCCCCTTATTTGGTCCCCAAACCCTGGGACACTCTCTACTCCAGAGGGAAAGGAACATTCTAGCGGGGTGCCGCGTGGCGCGCGAACAACTGGGTTCGCGTCCAAGCACCGCCGCAGAGTGGTCCCGAACAACTGGGTTCACGTCCAAGCACCGCCGCAGAGTGGTCCCGAACAACTGGGTTCGCGTCCAAGCACCGCCGCAGAGTGGTCCCGAACAACTGGGTTCGCGTCCAAGCACCGCCGCAGAGTGGTCCCGCCCTGACCCTGCACGGGTAGCGTGTGCGCTCGGCACCTCCCCTCCACGCGGGCCGGGGCGACGCCGCTCCCCCACGGCAAGCGCGGGGCTGAGCGGAAACACCGCGCGCACCCAAGGCCGCAGAGACAGCCCTTCCGAGGGCGCGGGAGGGGCGGCCACACGGCCAGGCCACTCACCCGGCATCTGAGAGTTTGGAGCTCTCCACGAAGTACACGCACTCCTTCTTCTTGATACTTTGCGGGACCCACGAGCTGAGGTTTTCTTGCTGAGGACAAAGAGGGCGCTTTGAGACCCCCGGGCAATCGCGGCCCCGTTCGGGAGCAGGCCTGACGTGGCTCCTCGACCCGGCGGAGCTCCCGGTCCAGCATCGGGGGCCTCTCCCTGGGGGGCAGGGGAGGGGGGAGGGACGCTCGCCGAGGCCCCCAGGTGTGGGTTCTGGCGGGAGGACAGCTGCCCCCGGGCCCCTCGAGTATCCAGAACTTCCAGGGTCTCTCGCGAGCAGCCGCGCAGCCGACGAGGGTCTGGACCCCTGCCTGTGTCCCGGCGAGACAGCCAGCGAGATGCCCTCCCGCACGCCGGACCTGGGGCCGCGCAGGTCAGACGTGCCCTCCCCGCGGTCTCGTCCCGGGCCCCCGGGGACTCTGCTCCAGGACCCGGGTGGTGCTCAGGGCCCTCCCAGTCAAACCGGGGCGTCCGGGGTGATGGCCTCCCGCGAGTCTGGCCCCGGACACCACCGAAGGGCTTCGCCAGCGCCTCCAACCAGACCAAGAACGTGAAGGGGTCGTGCAGCCCGTGGGAGGGGACAGACCTGGCCGCTCACCGCTCTCCGGGCCCCCCGGCCCCCAGCTCCGCGGAGCCCCTGCCCCAGGCAGGAAAACAGGCCTCGCTGGTGGTCCCCGTGCCCCACAGGGCTGTCATGGAGCCGCCGAGGGGGGCCTGCGGACCCCCGGATGCCTACCTTGGCACTGTTTCCAAACAGGTACTGCAGCCTCTGGGTCTTGCCGAGACTGCTGTTGCTGCGCCGGAGATGGGGGGCCATGCCCGGGTCGGCCATCCTCCTGGGCCGCACCCCAAAGCCCTCCTCCTGCCTGGAGCCGGCTTTCCTCAGGGTAGGGGGCTCCGTCCTGTGGGCCGCTCCCGCTCCAGCTTCCACAGTCCCCTGCCCCCCTCAGCACAGCCTTTCCCGCAGCTCATGAGGCTGAAGGTTCTGAAAGACACCATGGAGGGCTGCTGGACTAGGTCAGAGAGGGACATGAGGCAGGAGCCTGAGAGGACGAGGCACGTGTGTCCGTGCGCAGGTCTGCACACTTCCCCGCCGCCGCGCTCTGTCCCCCAGCCCGCACCCCGGGCCCGGATGCCCGCCTGGGACACAGAGGGCCCGAGAAGAAGCCCCATCCCCCCCCCTGCCACTCCCGGCATTCGGAGATTGGGGGCGGGGGGAGCCCGGAGTGCAAGGGGGGTGGGGCAGAACGATTTCTAAGGAGGAGCCGCACCCTGCAGCCTCCTCTCTCGGGCTCGGCTCTCCTTCCTGCAGCGCCCCATGCTGCAGCTCCCGATGCCGCCCCCGGGTGCCCTTGTGGCCTGGGCGGGTGGCGCCTGCACCATGCCCCATGTCCGCTGTTTCTAGAAGTACACAAGCCTGGGGGGCACGGCCTCCTCCACCCAGACTCTAAAAGATGGGGCCACCGGAGCCGCATGACCCAGGGAGCGGGGGCTGGCAGGTGGGGGCTGCAGTGGGCTGTGCCCTCAAAGCCATCAAGCTGGAGCCCCGGGCCAGGGCCCCCAAGGTTCCAATTTGGTCGGCCCCGTCACCCCATCCTTCCTTCCACAGGCTCCCCTTCGGGATGGGAATGTCTGTCCTGTGCGCCGCCCTCGCATTCAGGACAGCCTCACAGCTGGAGTGGAGTGTGCTCAGCATGACCAGCCCGGGGGTCTCCCCGACCCCCGACTTAGAAGAGATTCAGATCGGACTTTGGACTCCGACTTGGGAGCAGACGCGGGAACGAGTTAAAACCCGGGCTGTTGGGATGGAGCGAATGTATTTCTCCTGCGAGAAGGACGTGACTTTTAGGGACCAGGAGGGAGTGGCTAGGGTCTGAAGGTGCTCCCCTGAAGTCCATAGGCTGAAGCCCCCCGGAAAGGTGATGGCCGTCGCCAGCGGGGCCTCTGGGAGGTGATCAGGGCAGGAGGGGGCACCCTCGTGACTGCGGTCAGTGCCCTTATGAAGGAGACTCCGGGGAGCCCTCTTGCCCCTTCCCCGCGGTGAGGACCCAGAAGGGGCCCCCACCGCCTGCACTGGCAACCCGGTCTCAGCTTCGGGCTCCAGGGCTGTGAGAATCGACTGCTATTTCCAAGCTGCCGGGCCCTCGGGTTCAGCAGCCCGAGCCTGAGACACTGGCCCGACCCCCCTCTCCTCCCCTCCCCTCCTCCGCCCTCCCTCACCCCACAGTCCGGGCCCTGGAAGTCTGGAAACCCAGGGCTGACCATGACCTTACAGAGTCCCCCCTTCAACCTTCTCAGAGGTTCTCCCCCAAATCCGACCCCAGTCCCTGTCTTCACATTTCCCCCGAAGCAGTTGTGGTCACCCTGGTTCGCAGCTCTGATTCTCCACATGCAACGGCACAGGGGTGCTTTAAGAACCTTTTGAAAAGAAAGGACTTCCAGGAAGACAGGCGCGCGGACACAGAAACACATAGAAGGCGTCAGCACACGGGCCTGTCCCCCAAAGTACACGTCTAGGGGCTCACTGTGAAACGCCTTCCACTTTGCTGCTGCATGTTTGGAAGTTTTTACTTAAAAGGTAGGAAAAAAACCCAAAGCACAATCAATGGACTCAAAAACCAGAACACAAAGGTATAAACAAATGATAAATATGTGAAATCAAGGTAGCTATATACCTGTTTCTGAAATACCAAAAAAAAAGAAAAGAAAAAGACATCTGTAGATGTCATTTGGCACAGGACCCCTGGCGGGAATGTGAGGCTGTCGCCACAGAGCAACTGGGCCTGGACGGGCCGGACCGAGCGGGGCGGATGCCCAAAACTGAGCAGGGGCACTGAGTGATCCTCAGGAGGGGAGAGGTCGGAAGGGGCTGCCAGCCATGAGTCCAGGAGCACGGGGAGGGGGCCCCACGGCAGCTTCTGGGCCCGGGCGGCACCTCCTCCCCAGGCCCCCGCAATCCAGGGGGAAAGACGGGGCCCCCGGCTGTGTTGGGACTAGACCCAAGTCCAAACAGAGTGACGGGACCGAGGACTGAGCCTGGTACCAGCCCCCGGGGCCAGAACCGTGGGAACTCCCCAAGGCAGGCCCTCCTCCTACCCGCCGCCCAGCCCAGCTGCAAAGGCCCAAGCAACAGACTTCCTATGTGAGGCGACGGAGCGCGGGCTGGGGGGCCCCACTGCCCGCCCCTCTGCGTCTCCTTCTAAAGCCTGCGCCTGCTCCCTGCCGTTCCCGGGTCAGGCACCCTCTGAAATCCAGGCTGTGGAAACACTTTCAATACTATAAATAGTAAAACCCGGGAGGAGGGAGGAAGGTGTCAGCCGACAGCACTGGTCCCAGGGTCGTGCGGGTGCGGGTGGGGGTGGGGAAGCTGCGGTCAGCGCTCAAGTCCCAAACGGGCCAAGTTCCGGATCTGCCCAGGTCTGGGTAAGGCGCCCCCGACAGACCGGGCCCCGGCCTTGCCGCTCCGCGCCTGCAGCCCGCGTCCCTGCACCCCGCGCTCCCACCTGCGCCCAGGCCCGCATCCCCGCCCCCGAGCTCGCCCTGGACCCTGCGCCCCCGCGGCGCCCCGGCTTGTGCCCCGCGCCGGCTCCCGCACTGGGCGAGCACCTAGGTCCCCGCAGCCGGAGGCGCGCGCACCCTAGCCTGCACTCCGCTCTGATTGTGCCTGCAGCCCTGCGCACGCCCGGACTCCAGGACGCCCTCCTCCTCCCCACCCCGCCCGCGCCGGTCCTGCTACCTGTCTACCTGTCTCCGCGCCCGGGAGTAGTTCATCCCCGCGCGGGCGGGGCAGCCCGTACCTGCGCGGAGCGGGCGTGTCCCCGCGTCACTCGCGCCGCTGCGTAGGACTGCCAGCCGGCCCCGCGGGGCCGCCCGCATCTCGGGCTGAGCGTGCGCCCCGCGCGGTCCCCGCAGCCCGCAGCCGCGCTCTGCGTCACTGGCCCAGAGGCTCAGCCTGCGGAGTCCGCGCCACCGCGAGGGAGCCAAGGACGCGCGCGGGCTCGGAGATGGTCTGCCTGCCGGCAGGTTCCACCTTCCCACGACCCCTAGGCCCGGCTCTCGGGCAGGTGCTGCCTCCCCAGGGCTGGTGGCCAGCTTCTCTGAAAGGCCGGGCTGAGCAGCACGTCTCCCCAAGCCCTGAGCGGGGCTGGGCTGGAGGGGGGATGGGGTGGGGGCTCAGGCGGTAGGTAGGCAGGACAGGGGACCCAAGCGGGCCTGGAGCCAGGGCGAGCCGCCTCCCCTCCAGGCCTCAGAACCTCGTCCACCAAGAGTCCCGCAGCCACCCTCACCCCAGTCTTGCCGGCAGGGCCCAGAGCCCTGGACCGTTCCCAGTAAGGCAGGACCCGAGGGAGCAGGAGGGGCCCCAAGGCTCTAACCACAGAGCAGCCGTGTGACAGGTGCTGGCCACAGGCCCCCACAGATGTCTAAACTGCACGCCGGCGGCCCTGGCCCTGCTCAGTCCTCCTGACTGGAGGAACGAACAACGAGGAATTCTGACCCCCTTCCCCCCAAAAAAGCTGACTGCAGCTTTCCCAAAGGGCCAAACCACCCCCCACGGGGCTCTCACCTCAAAAAGGCCACTGTCCTCTCCTTCCCAGCCACCAGCCCACAGTGCCCCGCAGCCACTCCGGGGCCCTGGGCCTCACTGGCCAGGGGGCGGGGGACTGCCGCTGACCCCTGGCTGCCTGGCCACCCCCCTCACTTCCTCCCCTGGCTGTGCTGACCTAGTATCCAGATGCCTGCCCACAACATCCTCCACGGGAAGGCCCCCAGCCTTTATCTGCCCCTGCCTCGCCACAGAGGGACCAGCCACAGTGCCGTGGGTCCACGGGTCCGCTGTCGCACTGTCCCACACTCTGGGGGTCTCTGTGCAGCCTGGGGAAGGTGTCAGGACCCATCAGAGCCCCTCGTATAAGGCAGTCCTTGATGGATTTCTCACGACGCTGCGATGGGCACAGACGTGGCTGGAGCCCTCTCCCAAAGCAGCTGGCACCACGGGGATAGTGGGCAGCAGGGAGCGTGACCGCCGCTGACACCGACGTCCCACCTGCCGGGGGCCAGCCCACCTGTCACTGCCGCATCTGAGCCCGCCAGCTCGGGCATTCGCAGGAGTAAGCTCGCGGCCGCTGCTGCCACCCCGGAGGGGGTCCGAGGCCCCAGGAAGCCGGCCGAGGAAGCAGAGACCAGCAGAGTCCACAGCTGTGTCCGGACCCCGGGCGGCGCTCCTTCCCTGGGCTGCCTGCGGGCCTGAGCCGTCTGAGTGAGTAACACACGCGGTGCGTGTGCGCGTTAATATTTCATGCCCCAGGAACAGTCGCTGCGTGCTGGCGGGTGGCACGGCCAGCCAACCGCGCGCTTCCCAGTAGCCCAGGGCCCTGCGGGAACGTCGGCCCGGGGGGGGGAGGTCGTGCCCGCGACGGGCCGCTGACCCGACACCGTGCTTGCGCCGTGCCCCCCGTGGCTCCTTCCCCTCTAAAGAGAAACCACACATTTCACAAGAAGGCCACGGCCCATCTGCCGGGACGCTGTTGCAAGAGCACTTACGAAACATGCTTCCCATAACAATAAAAAGGCCTTCGTCCATGAAGCAGGACCGCAGAGGGCACTGATGCTGACTGCACATCGTCTCAAGTTCAGGGAAGGGAAATGCGACGCAGAGGACTTTCTCCGACATGGACAACATGCCCGAGATAAAGAGCTCTGGCAGCAAAGAGAAAACCACAATCCGTGCAGAAGGGAGCCTTCTGACCGCCTGGCATCGCGCTCGGGTCGTGAATGATGCAGAGGAGCAGAGCGGCTGCGCTGCGGGTCCCGGGGGGGCGGGG
Source organism: Ailurus styani (assembly GCA_002007465.1). Lineage (NCBI taxonomy): Eukaryota > Metazoa > Chordata > Mammalia > Carnivora > Ailuridae > Ailurus > Ailurus styani. Next base: position 1,236,819 of record LNAC01000279.1, read on the forward strand.
GGGTCCGCAGGCTGCAGAGACGGCACGGCCAGCATCTAGGGCAGGGGCTGCAAACCTCTCTCCGGCCACGTGGCAAATCTGCAGGACTCTCAGGCCCAGGGTCTCCTCTTAGCTGCCCAACGGGGCCCCTGCCGCCGGGAAGCAGCCGCTGGCCGCAGGGGAACGGACGGTGTGGCTGGGTGCCAATAAAACTTTATTTACAAAAACAGGTGGTGGCCCTTTGTGGGCCCCTGGTCTCCAGCAAGCGCCGAGAGAGGGGGGCTTCGTGCCGGGGACACCGCTGTTTTCCTTCCTCTCTTCCTGTCCGAGCCCAGCAGGCCGGCTGCCTTCCCGGACGCTCGTGGTAAAGGACTCGCCATGAGATGCAGAGGGGACGAGGGGGCGACACGGGGAGCGGGCGGCGAGCCTGTCCCTCAGGAGCACAGCCGCTGCCCGCCCTGGTCTCGGCAGGCCTGCCCGCGCGCTCCCCGGCACACGGGGATGGGGACACAGCTGAAGTGGCCCCAGGGCCCGCAGGACCGCTCAGGTCACCGCAGGAGATGACGCACGCTGGCCGCTCCTCCCGCTGCAGCCGTGTTCCGTGGTCTGTCGCGGGGATCTGACACACGCCTGCGGCCCGTCCTTCCCAACCTCTCCGGGTGCCGGCTGGGGCACCTGCTTGCGGGCACCCCCCTTGCCGAGCTCCACACCGCGCTCCCCACACCCGTTTGCAGTCCCCCCAATGCGACGTGCCAGGGAACCTTCTCATGCCCACCCCCTGATGAGGGATCTGTGACTCAGGGAGACGGAGGACCATCCCCAGGACCCCGGCAGGGTCCAAAGGCACCTGCAGACCCAGCGTTCATCTCGGCTGGCCCAGCCCCAGGCATTTCCTGGAGCCTTACCGTGCCCGGAACCTGTTTAGGGGTGACGGCTCCAGGAGAACAGGAACCCAGGCCTCCACGGGCAGAACGGCATCGACAGCTTCAGGTTGCGTGTCACAAACATGGAGGAACTCAGCGGGGCAGGAGCTGGAGAATAAGGGGGTCAACCTCAGGGGAGAGCAGGTGCAAAGGCCCTGAGGTGAACTCAAGTCTGTGTGCTTAGCGAACAATAGGAGGGCCACCGAGACCGGCAGAGTGTGCCAGGGGAGTGTGGCAAGAGATGAGGGAGGCAAAGGCAGGGGCCAGACCATGAAGGGCCTTCTGGCAGGGAAGCAGGTCCCTTGGGCTGACGCAGTGTTGTTTGGGACCCTGTGCTGGTGGGTCAGACCACCAGGGAACCTCAGACCGCGGCGCTGGCTGAGGGCCCATAGGCAGGAAGGGCAAGCCCAGGCCCAGAACATGTCCGTTCTGTGGGAAGGCACTGCTGTCCTGGTCCTTGCTGGCCTCTGTCTGGGCCTCCCTGGCCTCGCCCCTTGCGATCCACCTGCAGCCGGAGCTGCTCGGGACCGACGCCGATGGATGCCAACTGGCCGGGAATTTCCCTCCCGAGCTGTCCAGCGCCTTGTCCGTGCTGGGTGCCCCTGGTGGGCCTTAACGGGGGGCGTGAGGATTTCCACCTCGCTGTTTCCAGGTCCCCTTGTCTCTGGGTTCCCGGTCTTCCTCCCCTCGGGCCCCAGCAGCACGTCAGACCATTCCAGCCCTGACGGCACGCGTGCTCCAGTGTCAGCATTCTAATGCCAACCTTCCCCACAGAGCAGAGAGGCAGGGGCTCCGTGGCGGGGGTGGGGGTGGGTCTGGTCCCCCTCGGGCCTCATGCACCCCCGGGCACGATGGGGCTGGCCACCTGGTCCCGTGGTGTCCACCAGGGCTTCCAAAGCGTGGCTAGCTCCCACTCGGGTGGCCCAGCCTGCTCCGGAACAGTGGGGTCTGCATGGTGACTTCCCTGTTGAGGCTTATTCCCCCTTCTCCCCCCAGACGTCCAGCACCGTGGGGTTGGACGCAGCAGACTGCCTGCACCCCAGAGCCCCCCGAATCAAGTGAGGGGCCAGGCCTTTATGCTCCATGTCAGTCTGTCACAGGATGGGGGCGGCCCCTGGAAGGCCACCCCAAGGAGCCTGCACCCGAGGGCTGTGGCCCCAGAAGCCGGGGAGAAGCCCTTTCCCACGGGAACGTCTGGCGCACTGGTTCAGGGCACCCCTAGCTTAGGAGCCCAGTGGCCATGCGGAGCTGAGGGCAGTGCCCGGCGGGGGGCAGCGGCTCCAAGGTGGCCCCCACCGGTCCTGCCATGCTGTCCCTTGTGCACGCAGGATGGCGGGTGGCCTCCAAGTTGACGGGCTGCAGCGCCCCAGCTCCTGTCCCTGCACTTGCATTGAATCTCTCCCCCTCCCTCATCACTTCCTCCCCGGAAGCCCCACCATAACGCATCCTGCCCACAGCCTCGTGAACAAGCTGGGAAGACCCCACTCGGGTCACCGGAGACGGCAGCCCCGGCCCACGGCTTGACCCCTGCAGCGGCTCCCAGATCCCTGCCCCTCGGGCCCGGAGACAGTCCCGTGTGCTGCTGTGAGCTGTACACTCGGGCTGTTTGTTACACAGCCCCGGATGACCGGTACAGGTGGAGATCTGCTGGGGGGGCCCGGGGGAGGGCGGACGCAGGGAGGGGGAAGCTGGGGTAGGTCCGGGTCATCGGCCAGGCCCTGCATGGTCAGAACCCATGGCCGTGGGCCCAGTGAGCAGTCCCCCTCCCGGCACACCAAGGAGAGCACAGACGGCAGCTCGTTGCCCTCGATGGTACTCCTAGTGGTGAGACACGGCCATCCCATGCCTGCGGGGACTCCCCGGGGCAGGGAGCACGGGACAGCCCCCTCCGGGAGCCGGGGCCAGCAGCTCCAGGCCGGGCCGCGTCCTCTGCTCTCCAGGAGCAGGGCCCACGGGGAGCTCTGAGGCCGGTGGCCCTCCAGCTGTGCCCCTGAGCCCCACCTGCCTCGGGACCCCCCCAGCAGCGACAGGCCGGGACCCACAGGCTGCAGAGGCCCGGTTCCTGGGAGAGCTGAGAGCCATCTCGAGGCAGAGTGGCTGAAAACACAGAGGGCGCACATCCCCAAAGAGGAACCTGGCAGGAGGAGGGCAGGCCGGCCGAGGGACTGTCCTCCCTGGGGTCCCCTTGTGAGCGAGTGACAGTTTCTGCTGCCCTCGGAGAAGCAGAGCTCAGGCCTGGAGGATGTTCCTGTCTGCCTCGCTGTCCAGCCCCAGCGCCCCACACTTTCCCCAGCACCTCAGTCCCTACCTGCTGCGGGGCAGGCGCTGGGATGAGGGCTGAGCCCGGCGGGGGTGGGGGGGTGCAGGTCCCTGCTGCAGGAGCACCTTCCCCAAACCTGCACAGGGGCCCAGGACCAGGCGGAGTGATGACCGCCACACTTCCCAGCCCCGGAGGCCCCTCCCCTCCCCCTCCAGCCCCAGGGCTTCAAGGAGCCTGAGGAGAGGCCATCGGTGTCCGTCGGCACCAGAAAGGCAGGCTGTGGGCGTTCGGGGGGAGCCACGCGGGTCTGGCACACGGTACTGGTGGAAATGAAGTCCAGGACTCAGCGTGGCCACAACCAGAGGGAAGGAGACTGTCCTCTTGTAGCCGAGGCCATGACAACCCCAGGGCACTGGCCCGTGGCCGCCCTGTGAGCAGAGCCCCAGGCAGACCGCTGAGAGAGGGGAGTTTCCGGGATTAAGGAAGTGTGCGCAGGGACACGAGGAAAGGACGTGGTGGCCAGCCAAAGGCAAGGGACCTCCCAGCTGCCACCCTTCCCACAGCAACCCCCAGCCTGAAGCCACGGGTTCTCTTTTTTCTCAGATGTTCCTCTGGGTCACCTCCCCTCCCCCCTTCCTTCCTCCTTCCCTCCCATCATCCACCTCGGGCATGTGGCTCCGGCCAGCAGTCCTGGCCTTGCCGAGCTGACCACAGGGCCGAATTCACAGTGGCCTAGGGCACTGCCAGGCCAATCCCAAACACGCACCCGAGTTACTGGGAAAAAGCTTTCTTCCTGCTGGACTCAAGCAGACAGTAGACAGCATCCCATGTGGGCAACTGAAGGCTGGGAGGGTGAGTAGACGCTCACCCAGTAACGAAGACCGAGGCCCTGGATCCAGCCACGCCTGAAGCCACTTCCTTTGGCTTCTTGGTCACATGAACCAATGTTTCACTTTTGGTTTAAGCACATTTGCGCTGCATTTCTGCCTGTGTCAGGGTTCATTCCAGGAAGCAAAAGCCCTAGGAGCATTGTGAAAGATGAAACGTGTTACAACTTTACACAAGTGTGGAAGGGAGCTAGGGAGAAACTAGAGAAATGCATGGCGGGGTGGCAACAAGCAGCCCTCCCCAGGCACGGAGGCAGGTGCTGAGGAGGGAGTTTGCAGGGGAGCGGGGGAGCCGGGCAGGCCCAGCTCTGCAAGCAGGACCACAAGGGGGGTGGAGGGAGAGGTCCGGGGGAGGCAGTGACCCCTTCAGAGCTCTGCCACCGTGCGTGTAAATAAGGGATGCTGGTGGCTGGGAGGGCCGCTGTCGGGAAGAAGGGGACACACTGGGGAGAAGGCCCCCGTCCCCCCACCCCCACCCTTCTGCATCCACCTGCTTCTGCCCAGGATGGCTTTCACCTCTCCTTCTCCACCTTCCAAAGCTCCTCCACCATTCCAAAGAGAATGTGCTGGAGCCAAGTCCCGCCTAGAGCTACCCAGGCGGGGAATTCTGGGAATGCCGGCAACGCGTCCCAAAGCACCACACTTAACTTACCGAGTTAAGCCTCTTTACAAGTGTCACCTGAGTCACTAGGACCTTCCACTGGTTTGCACCCCGGCCACGCTCTTGAATAGCCAGACGGAAGTGGCAGGGGCTGCAGAGGCTCCCAGAGGCTAGAGAGCCGTAAGCACAGCTGTCCCCCTTTCCCTGCGTGTGGGGGCCCGACAGCGGCTGCTCCTCCCCTTCGTCTTGGCCCGGCCGAGAGGCTGCATGGACTCAGGGACCAGTGGTTCCTGTCCCCCAGGGACAGGTGCGGGGAAACCCACACACCCTGAAGCCAAGGCCCTTGAGCCACTCCGGGCAGACCCACAGGGTGTTTCCTCACCTCTTCCCCAACACCTACAGAAAGCCCTCCGGGTGCGGCCCTGTCCTGAGAGCTGGGGTCTGTCCCACAGCCCTACCTGGCAGGGCTCACACACACACACACACACACACACACACCCCGGACTGGGCCCTTTGCCTGGACCAGACCGGTCCAAGTAGGCAGGGGAGGGGCCATCTCAGCCTGGTGGGGGCCAGCAGGGCCCGCCGCTCCCGAGCCCCCTTCCCGTCAGCCCCTGGCCCATAGCCACAACCTACGACGCCCTGTCACGAGCCGGCTCAGTCTTCCCCAGAACCAGTTTCTGCGGATGCTTGCTCCTGTCTGCTGGCGACACCATCATCCACAGCTCGGGCAAACTCTCTGGATGCTTCTAACCACCCTAGGCATGGCCTGCTCGTCACAGCTCTTGGTGGCCCCTGCTTTGTCCCTGTCCCCTGATGTGGCTCCCAAGATGGCACAGCCAGAAACTCTCTGCAAGATCCCGTAGCCTGGGCCTCCTGAAAGCTTCCTGCTACTCTCAGTGAGCTGAGCTCACGTCTTCCTTTCTCTTAGGTCCAGCCTCGTCAGTTAGATCATTCTCTGCCTGCCTGAAGGCCAAGAACTCAGAATGCACTGCTCCGAAAGCCCCTAGGCTCCCAAATCTTACACGGATTCCACCATGGGCACCCCGAGCACCCCGCCGCATTCCCCAGCCTCCTGGCCACCCTATTCCTGAACGGTTTCTTCCGTGGCACAGACCCACAATGCCCCTGCAGGCCGCTACCCAAACCTTGGCTCTCTGTGACTGCAGGATTCCCACGAGAGGTGTTCTGTGCTCCCCCGAGGCCTGGGCTGGTCCCCAGGGGTTGCTACTAAAGCCCGCGTCTGTTTGAGAGCTCTGACTGGCGCTGTTTATGAGTCTTCTTTCTCCTCAAAACACCAAAGTTCTCTGTTGCCTGAGGAGACTCACACACCGTCTTGGGGGCCCCCTCACCCATGCATCGGTGGGAGAGCTCAGGGCAAGATGCTGACTGATAAAACCATTCGTGGCACGCCGTGGCCCGGCAAAACCCAGCACAAGGACACAACCCAAAGCAGCAGCAATTGTCAAACTACTGTGGGAAGGCTTTCCTCTTTGTGGCATTCCCCGTGTTGTCTTCGTAATACAAGTGGCAGGCCGAGCGGGACAGAGATCCTGCGGTAAGATTCTGCCCCCTCCCCGAATCTCTCGTCATGCCACAGGGCCCTTGTCCGGGCTGGTCGTCCCTCAGTCTCAGGGGCCCTGGGAGAAGCAAACTGTGTCTCAGCTCTGATCAAGAAAACATTATTCTGGGGCGCCTGGGTGGCTCAGTGGGTTAAAGCCTCTGCTTTCGGCTCAGGTCATGATCTCAGGGTCCTGGGATCGAGGCCCGCATCAGGCTCTCTGCTCAGCAGGGAGCCCGCTTCCCCCTCTCTCTTTGCCTGCCTCTCTGTCTACTTGTGATCTCTCTCTCTGTCAAATAAAATCTTTAAAAAAAGAAGAAAACATTATTCTGACACTTCTTAACACAGTAAGGAAGACTTGATTCAAGACGACTGCAACAGGGGAGAGAGGTGGGCCCCGACCGCGAAGACGAAGAGGCCCAGGGGGTTTACAGCCGCGGAGCGGAGTCAGGGGCCAGGGGATGGAAAAGCACCGAGACGTGGCCGCCGGGGGTCGAGCTGAGGGCCGGCCGAGAGGACCAGACCCTAGTGGAGGTCGAAGAACTTAGCTCTGGGGGAGCAGACCCCGGGGTGGGGGCGACCCCGCAGGCTTTGCTGGGGCCAAGCGGCAGGACAGGGGCCTGGTGGGGAACAGGTGTCGGCGGAGGATGACCCGAGCGGGGCCTGTCCGGTCCACCCGCTCCGAGATCGCGGACGCCGGTCGGTGCAGCCGGCAGCCCGCGTGACCTCGGCTCTCTCAGCGGCTCGGAACTTGAAGCAGCTCGGGGAGGACGGGACCCACGCCGCCCCGGACCGTCCGCCTTATTCCAGCGTGTGAACCGCCGTGACTCGGGGAGCTCGAGACACCGTCGCCTCTCTCCTCCAGGCCGGGGGTCGCGGCTGGGGGCTCTAAGGCCGGGGCCGGGGTCCTCAGGGGGTCGGGGCCGGACGGCTTGGGGGCTCGAGGGATCGGAGGCCCGGGGCGGGGGCCTCGAGGACTCGGGGGCTCGGTCAGGAAGAAGGTCCTCCTGCGGTCGCAGCAGAATCGCGTCACAGGCCGACGTCCCCAGCCGCTCCGGCGCGGGCTTGGGCGCACGGCCCGAGGGGCGGGGCGGGGCGGGGCGGGGCGGGGCCAACGAGCCGAGCGCAGGCTTGGGT
>LNAC01000279.1:1244762-1258884 GCA_002007465.1 Ailurus styani
CGGAGGAGGGTCTGTTTCCTGCCATGCTGGTGGCTGGGAGCCAGGTCCCGGCCGGGCGGGGGGTGGAGGTGATGGACCGTCCCTCCTGGCAGAGAGCGAGCTGAGACCGTCCACACGGCTGTCACTGAGTCCCGCGTCCCCCGCCTCACCGTCCGGGAGGGGCCGGGACCGGGAGCTGTGGGACCGCGCAGGCTCGGGGTGGGGCGGCCGGGCCGGGCTGGGCCAAGGAGGGGCCGCCGCGCCGGAGGAACTCCTGGAAGGTCTGCAGGGGTCACGGCGAGCTCGAGGCAAGGCTCCCGCGCCCCTGCTCGCTGCCGTGGAGGTGCGGCGGGGGAGCTCCGCCCGGAGCCAGGCCTCCCGCCCAGGAAGTGTGGGCAGGTGGACTGCAGTGCGCTCTGCCTGTGGCACTTCTGACACTGGCCCCGTCGCTTGTTCCCAATAACGCCCGTCTTTGTTTGGCCCGAGGTGGCCAGGCCTCGTCTCAGCAGGGAGACACAAGGGCCCTGATTCAGGCCCTCCAGCGCTCGTTTTCATGAGCTGCATGTTCAGCCTTTGAACTGGGCCCGCACAAGGGCTTGCTTGTGTCCGTACGTCAGTGTGGGACATTGTCCCGCCTCGCCGCAGCCCGCGCAGTGACTGCAGTGACTGGGGCTCTGTGTCCTCCAAGTGCGGCGGTCTCCTGCTCCTCAGCGCGAGGAGCACCGCCTCGAGCACCCAGCAGACGGTTCTGTGGCAAATAGCCGCCCGACGCGCTTTGACACCTCTGCCAGTCGTCTGGACAGGTCCCCGACTTTGTCGTTGACGTCATAGAATTTGAGCTTGTGGACATTCGTCATTAACTTTTGGGATTTTTGTTTCTAATACTGTTTTTACTCAACCTTAATAAAATTAAAGTATATATGTCTTTTCTTTTTCCAGGGGCAGCCGCCTCACAGATGTAAGTATTACGGTGGTCACCTCCCAACGCTCTCTGTTCCCCAAACGTGTGTCCTGTCCCCGCGGGAGGATCGCTGAACTCACAGAACTGCACACGTTCAGTTCAGCCCCTAATCTGGTACTTCGTTCATTTAGCCATGTGTGTAACACAGAATGAGGAGGAAGGTTCTCCAAGTGCCCGGCTTTATTTGGCAGTTCCTTTAAGTGTTCTCCTGTTGACAAAAGGCTCCATGTCCCCATGTCCCAGGTCTCACGGAGCAGGGAGCCGACCAGAGTGCGGCTGGGGAGGAGTCCCCGAGGGCTTGCTCTCCTTCAGAAGTGCACTCTGCCGGGGGGCTTTTTTTACGGGTTCCTGGGCTGCGAGTCACCGAGGAGGTGGCTCACGTCAGCTCCCGCTCTTGGTGGGATCCAGTGTTGTGCTCCGGCCGCCAGGTCATGGCAGGAGGGGTGGGGTGCAGGGTGGGGGTCAGGGAGCAGCGCCCTGAGCTGAGCTGTGGGCCTGAGAGCAGATTTCTCTCCCTTCCTCTTTCTCCTAGAATGAACATCCCTGATTCACACAGGGATCGTGTACCTGTCTTTTCTTTCTTACTTACTTTTGTCACTTGAACTGGGCCTTTCCTCGAAAACAGAGTTGGGAATGTTGCTGAGACACTGGGCGATCCAGAAAAGCCGATCCCGCCTCACACTGTAATTGAAATGCAGCATATCCAAGCAGCCAAAAACTACCCTAAAAAACCAAAAATACCACTGTTGCAGAAAACCAATCCACTGCACGTGTGAAGCGTTCTGAGCAGACCGTGAGCCTGTTGAGGTCAAGGGCCTTGTCTGTCTCGGTGCCTGGTGCTAGGCAGGCGCGGGGACATTTGGGGACTGTTCCGCCCATCGGCCTCAGAGGTTAGGGAGCCGTCGTGGACCAAGCCAGGTACCTTGTGGCTCTTTTCCCCTGAATTGTCGGTATTAAAACGGTACGAGGTCCAGTTTCAATCCTGTCTCCCTTTTGGCCCTGCTCTGTTGGCCAAGCCCTCTCCTTGTCCCTCAGGGACGGCAAGACAAAGGTTCTCTGTCCCGCGTAGGGGTCCCCTTAGCTGATGTCTTCTGAGGCCATCAAAGGGTAGGGATCCTGGCCGCGTTTGATGGCGGCGAGAGAGAGAGTGGGGGTGTTTCTCCTGCGGGTTGAGGGAACCCGAGGACAGTGCAATGTACTGAGTGTGATGCAGAGCCCGCGGGCTCTCCCGTGTTCTGCGCCGGCCCCGCTACGGGCGTGGAGGCAGGGCTGCGTGTGGCTGTGTCCTCGCTGGGCTCGCCCACGGTGCCTGGCGGTGTGTGGCCCAACAGCTTCCTTTCCTTCCTAGGTCTCCATCTGCCGGGAGATGCCCAGCCTGGAAGTGGTCACCCTCAGGTACCTACACGCTGCTGTGCTCTGAGTCCCAGGGCTCGACGGAGGACCAGAGCTTCAGATGCCCTGAGATAACCCGAGACATCGCCACAAGAGTGTGTCTGGGAGGGCCGCCTCTGTGGGCCGGGCAGCCCAGGGCACAGGGCCCCTCCGAGCTCTGCCTGGCCGCCCCCTGGAGCACGCTGCTGTGTCCCTGGCCACCCCCCACCCCGTGATCATGGGTACACGCCCACCGATGAGTGGCCACCACCGAGGCAGCCGTGTCCTCCCCCAGCACCCCCACCGGTTCTGCCCCCTGGTTCTGGCGCTGCCAGGAGCGCTGCCGGAGTCTCTGTGTCCCGTGCTCTCTCGTGACTATAGCCACCTCTTCCGGGGGCACTGGCACCTTCACAGACTAGGGAAACCGTGCATGAAGCAGACGCAGCCGCTGGCATTTCTGGCATCGGGGCAGTTTGGAGGGTCGAGGGAGGGACCCTGGGAGTCGCTGCTTCTTGCCAGGTGCTGGCTCTCCCAGCTTGGGCCAAGCTCAGCTCTCCGGGCCTCGGTTTCCCTCTCTGTAATACGGACATGGTACCGGCGGCTGCCCACGTGGGGGCAGCGAGGAGTGGGTGCAGGCAGGGAAACCGAGCACTTGGTGAGCACGGCCGCGCCCACTGTCTGTGTCTCGGGCTTGTTATCAGTGAGCCCAGAGAGCTTTGCCTGATGAATCCGTGGATTGCCTTTCATTCCTGAAAGGAGGCGTGGCTGGAGCCTGGCTCTGTCGAGCCTGGGGCTTTGGGACAAGTTGCTGGGCCTCCCTGAGCTGTGGGAGCTGTGGGAGCTGTCATGTTCGCAGCTCAGAGAAAGGCTGGGAGGCCCAGGGTGGTGGACTGAGCTCAGGTGCCTGGTGCCTGCCTGGCCGGCTGTGTGGGAACCCGAGCGTAAATCGCAGTGTGAACACAGGGTGCCAAGTCCTTTGCTGGGGTGCACTCACTTTGGTCTCAGAGCCGCACATGTAGGCAGCTGTCTCTGTTCTGGCTGCTGCGACAACCCCACAGACCGGGCGGCTTGCGGACAATAGACACTGTGTTCTGGGCCTCGGAGCTGCACGTCCAAGGTGAAGGGCTTGGTGTTTCCAGTGTCCAGGGGGCCCACTTCTCCGTGGGTCCCCGTGTGGGGGAGGGGCGAGGGAACTCAGGGCAGCTCTTCCCTGAGCACTCCCGACCCTGTCCCCTCCGAACCCCGTCACCCTGGGGGCTAGGCTTCAGCGCGGGAGTTTGGGGGACACAATGCTCAGTGCGGTCGCCGTTAGCCCACTGGCCCAGCAGGAGGACGGCGGGCCGGACAGGGTGCAGGCTCGGATCTGCACATTCCAGCCCAGCTCGTGCTCGGACGGCCCCTCAGACTCGGCAGTGGCAGAGCTCTGCGCGCTCTGGGCGCAGGGGCGTCGCCGCGTGAAGCTCGCCATGCGCTGAGCACAGCACTGCACACCCACGGCTCCATCAGCTCGGGGCCCCCACTGCGGAGCTGTCCCTAGGGAGGCATTAGGACAGGGCTGCCCCCAGCAGTGCGCCTCCAGCAAGGAATGTTCGAGATCAGTCTGGCCCTTTGGGGCAGGGTCGCCGCGAGTGTCCCCACCCCCGGCTGTGCGGGGAGCCACAGCGTCCCCAGGGCCGCGGAGGGCACTGTCCCTGCCTACACGGTCCTCCCACGAGGCAGCGCAGGCCTGGGCGCTGTCCGTGAGCTGAGCACGCCTTCGCGTCCGTCTATGTTTGCGGACGTGGGAAGGTTGCTGCTTGTGTCCGCGTGAGCCTGTGGGCTTGTGCTCGAGGCCTGGACGATTTTCTGCCTCTGGTGTGTTCACAAGTCAGGGGCAGAATGTAAACCCCCCTACTTCGCTTCTTCCTTCAGTGCAGGGTTTGGGAGGTTGGCACTCAGTTCTGCAGGGGAAAGTGAGACCTGCAGCCTCCCCGCTGCCCCCCAGAGGCCTGCGCAGAGCCCCCCAGGCCAGGGCCTGCCCCCTGTGGCTCCTGTTTCCAGCCCCAGGGACTTTCCATCCTTGCACTTTTTCCTCGCCTGTGGTCTTTGTTGAACTTGACTCGGTCCAGTTTTGACCTCCTTCCAAGTCCCGACCCCGCCTTTCCTGGTGCTTGCAGCGACCCGAGAGGGTGGGTGTGGAGGGGTGCCGCCCTCCGCGGGCCGGGTGCTCACCGTGCTGCCCCCCCCCACTGTCCCCCGCAGCGTCAACAGCGTCTCCACCCTGGAGCCCGTGAGCCAGTGCCGGCAGCTGAGCGAGCTCTACCTGCGGAAGAACCGCATCCCCAGCCTGGCCGAGCTCTTCTACCTGAAGGGCCTGCCGCGCCTGCGCGTGCTCTGGCTGGCGGAGAACCCGTGCTGCGGCCCCGACCCCCACCTCTACCGCATGACCGTGCTGCGCAACCTGCCGCACCTGCAGAAGCTCGACAACCAGGGTAGGAGTGCGCCCGGCGGCACTCCGCACAGCCCGACCCCTCCCCGCGGCCCGGGCCCCCTCCCCGTGCGCTCCCCAGGGGGCGGCGGACCCCCCCAGGCTGCCGCTCGGTTCTCGAGTGAGCGGCCGACCCCTGGCTGCAGCCCCGCGCACGCTGCCCACCTCCTGCCCGGGCGGAGCTCTGCTCTAGACACCCATCCGAGTGGGCTGTGAGCACAGGACAGGGTGCGGGCAGGCTGGCCGGGTCCGTGCTGGCCCCCAGGGCCCTGGGGCAGGTTGGGGACATCCGTGGGCTCCCCCCCTCGCACTGGTTCCCCGCTGGAGGCTCGAGGGCGCCTCACTGCTGCTCCAACCGGCTCCTTCCCCACCCGTCCTCCAGGGGCTGGGCCGGGTTGTGCGAGGCCACCAGCATCGCTGTGCCAGTCCCTGGCCCTGGTTACGCGTGCACAGTTCTTTCCCCCAGGAAACAAATTAGCTCAGAGAACCTGAGCCACGGGGCAGTGAAGCGGACTCGTGCTGTGTGCTCTGCCCTTTACTAACACGGACCTTAATCTGGCTTTTTATGAACACTTGTAGTGGGCGCTGAAATTCAGGTTCCCCTTCAGCACGGGCCAGGGCAGGAGGGGATAGGCAGGACCCGGCCGCTCTCGAGGGGCTGCCCCGTGGGGCGGACAGACACACGCCTCCTGTCCACGGGGCTGTGCCGGGCGTGGCGGCGATGGCAGAGCCGCAGTCTGGGGGGGGGGGCTTCCTCTGCGGGCCAAGTCCGCTCTGATGCCGTCGCTCCCCGCCCCCACTCCGAAGCCGTGACCGAGGAGGAGCTGTCCCGCGCGCTGTTGGAGGGAGAGGAGGTCACGGCCCCCAGCAGCGAGGACACGGGGAACGGCGGGCCCGAGCTGTCCTACGCCCTGAGCACCGCCGACTCCACTGCTGAGACCCGGCAGGACGCGCTGCGCTGCGGCGAGGAGGAGACCGGGTGAGCCTGGCCGGGCGGCCCCTGGGGCCTCCTGCGGAGTCGGTGGGCCTTGCTGGGCACGGAGGGAAGGAGCTGCCCAGCGGTTCTTTGCCATCTGCGGCGCTCGGTGACCTGCAGCTGCTTTCAGCTGTGCATCCGGAGGGCTCGGGGCGGGTGGGTGCAGGTGTGGAACCGCGCTCGCAGTCAGAGTGGCCTGGAGCTGGGGCAGGTGACGTGGGCCGCGGGCCTGAGGGCGCCACTGGGCCCAGCCCTGCCGCCCCCTGAGGGCAGTCCACGCGGCCGTGACCATGGCCAGTTGAGCTGCTGTGGGGGGGGGAGGGGTGTGCGGCCACGAGGAGGGCCCCCCGACCACAGCACTGCAGATGTGGCTGAGGCAGCCTCGGGGGCCAGGCTGCAGGCTGTCACGGCCGTTTCTGAGCCGCCACAGAGCACGGGGAATGTTGTAGAAACAGTTGAGCCCAGGGAGGCCGTCAGGCTGCAGCCACTCAGCAGCCAAGCCAGCCGTTCTGTTTGCCGCCGGCGTGAGAGGCCGTCCGGGTGCTGCCCGCGGCTCCGTGTTCCCGTTTGTTCAGTGCCCCCAACCCCGGGGGGAGCCCAGGAGCAGCGAGGGGGCCCCGGGAGGCCAGAGAGACACGTGCTCGGCCACAAACCCTTTGTCCCCCCTTGTCCCCCTGCCCATCATGCGGTGCTCTGTCCCTCCAGGAGCAACGCCACCAGGCAGCGGTCCGCCTCCCTCACTCTGCTCTGAGGCTCTGGGGTTGGAAACGGGGCCCCGGGCAGGTCAGACCTCACACGCCCTGTGCTCCCCCTCCTACCCGCAGTGTCCAGAGCCAGCTTGGCCTGAAGCCGCCTTCCCGGGACCGGTTTCCTTCCTTCTCACAGAGGGACGCCGCGAGCAGTCGCAAGAACAGGGTGAGCGCGATGGGGGGGCAGCCCGAGCTGGAGGCCGCCCCCGCTCCCGCCGCCCAGCAGGGGGAGAGGGGGGTGCATAGGCTGCAGACGCCCAGGGACTCAGCGAGCTGGGCCCGGGGCTGGGAGGCCAGCTCTGAGCCGCACTGGAGGTGGCGCTCCAGGGAGGGCGTCCGCCCCGGCAGAGAAGGAGCAGCCCCCGAGCCAGAGGAGACCCCCGAAGCAGCCCGGCCGCTCGGAGCCGCGCGCGGGACCCAGGTCCGCCCCGCATCTGGCCTGGGGGTGGGAAGGCGGCTCTGGCGGCCGCTGATGCTGACGGGGCTGCTGCTCACGGGGCGGCCTCGTGGCCTGGCAGGGCAGCTTCCGTGGCACCGTGGCTCCTGATCGTCCCTCGGGAGCACCAGGTTCAAGGAGTGGTGATGTGGGCAGCTCCGTCCGAGACGCTGGACCTTTCTAAGCGTCTGCCTCCTTGCCGTTCTGGTCTGTCCTGGGGCTTGTTCCCCTCCGGTCCCTGGGCCGGCCGTCTGATCCAGGCTCACGCCCAAGAGAGCAGGGACCGTGTCTTCCCACGTGTGTCCTGAGGGGATGGAAAGAGCAGCTTCCCTGTGGACCCCCGGCCAGCAGGACCGGCGTCATCAGCCGGAATCGCTCCCGTCCTGAGTGTGAGCCAGTCATTGGCCAGAAGAATGGGGTCACCACCGTTAGCTTGGCCCAGTGGGGCCCTGCCTCCTGGTCACATGGGAGGGGGGCTCCCCGAGCAGAGCCGGGGTCTGAGGGAGGCCCGTGACCCGCAGCGCCCACTCCTGGTTCCCGGCTGCAGGGTCTGACCGGAGCCGTGGGGCCGGCGCACACTCACACGGGACGGGCTGCACGGTCAGGGCTGGGGGCTGCCGGCACCCCCTCAAGGAACTTGAAAAGCTTGTGGGCGGCGCAGAGGGGGATGGACGGAGGCCTGTCCTTGGGAGGGGCCGGCCTTCCCTCCGGGAAAAGTGTCCCCCAGAGCCACTGTCCCTGGGCCTGCAGCCCGTTCCCTGCATAAGTCACCATCCTCTGTAAGGTCCGTGCCCGTGCTTCCTCAGCTCCTTTCGGGAGGAGCCCCCGACACAGGTCAGCCTCTGCTGGTGGGGCGAAGCCCCAGGCTCCCTCCTCCCCAAGCGCAGGCCTCCGCAGAGCACCGGGGGGAGCGGGGGTTGGGCCCTGAGCCCGAGCCACTGATCCAGCTCGGTGCCTTCCATACGTGCAAACGGAAAGTCATCGGACCCCGTGGAGCAGGAGAGCCGCTTCCAGGGACAGGAAGGAAGGCCCTGGCTCTACTTCGAAGGGCGTGTGGCTCAAGCCCGAGCGGGGGGCCGCACTGACGTGGAGGTGCGGGGGGAGCAGGGCCCTCGAGGGCTGCTGGGGCCGGGGGCTCGCCGTGGGGCGGGCAGGGGCTCTGCTGCCGAGCCCCAGCGTCACCCTCGGAGCTGACGTCTGTTGCTGCCATGGGCCCCAGCTCACACCCAGCCACCTCGCGGGGAGAGCCGACTCGAGCAGCCCCCGCGTGCAACATCCTCTCTCGCTCCGGTGCAGATAGAAACCCCACGCACACGCATGACACACATGAGCACGTGTGTGTGTGATCGCACGCTCCCGAGCCCTGTCCTGGGCCACTCAGCTCCTTCTGATCCCTGCTGTGTGGCTGGCTGTGTGACCGACGGCCAGGGCCTTAACCTCTCTGGGTGGTCCCGCAGGCTCCGTCGGCCTGATCCTCTGTCCGTGTCTGTCCTGGGTTGCCTGGAAGGCCGCTTGCCCGCGGTGTCCACGTCAGGGCGGGGGCGCTCAGCCGGTGGCTCTGTGTCCCCAGAATAACGTGCTAAGCGCCGTCCTGCTGCTGCTGCGGGAGCTGGACGCCGAGGGGCTGGAGGCCGTGCAGCAGGCCGTGGTCAGCCGGCTCCAGGCCCTGCACAAGCAGGAGCTGCCAGAGGACGTGGAGTGACCGTCAGCTGGGAGCCCGCGCTGCCAAGCCTTCCTCCCACGACCCCGTGCCCAAGCGCCTGCGACATGGGGGGGTCCCCGCCACAGCCACGGCCTCCACGGGACCCCGGCTGAGTCCCAGCATGCGGACTGCGTCCCAGGAAGCCCCGGCCCGCCTGGGGGAGCCAAGCGCTCGGCGTGGAGGGCGCCCCGGCGAGGGCAGGCAGGGCATCGGGCACTGTGCTGGGTGCCCTCCCGGCGTGGGGCCCAGGTGCACACCGGCCTGCGCGGGGGCCCCCCTGGACTTGGCTCTTCCTGAGGCGGGCAGAGCCGCTGCTGTCCCTAATAAATGTCTCACCAAAGTCCGATCTGGAAGCAGGCGTTTCCTAGGGGAGAGACATGACCTTAACGTTGTTTTGAAGCTGAGGGCCGTCGCTCACCCATTTCCCCTGTTGGTTCTCTGTCCCAGTTGTGGGATGGGCTCTGTCCACCGCGGCCAGCTTCCAGAATGGTGCCGTCCTCGGAGCGGCCTCGCGTCAGCAGACCCACGCCACCGGCCGCCGGGCCCCTGCATGCGACTGGCAGGGCTGGGGCAGGGCTGGAGAACTCCCCTTCCCTGCCTCTCTGCCGCTTTCAGAGCCCACGGGGCGCAGAGGTGTGTGTGGCCGGGCGGGGGAGGCCCGGCACGGGCAGGATCCGCGTGCAGCCGTGGCAGAGGCAGCTGCTGGGAAAGACCATGCGGAGAGCCGCGGGCCTTGCCCTGAGCGGTGCTGCTGTAGGCCGGGGGCTTCCTAGTGTCCCCCCACACCCAGCAGCCGAGGACACCTCCCGGACTGCACAGCGGCGTGCTCTCCGACCTGCGCGCCATGTGCGAGAATCCCGACGGTGACCGTGCCCGGGAGACAGCCCTCCCTTAAAGGCGAGGCTCCCTCGGGCCAGCGGGCTCCCAACTGCCTGGGGCCCAGAGCTGCCACCAGGCCCAGGGTGCCGGCCCGTGCTTCTCCAGGAACTGAGCGGCAGAAGCAAGGCGTCGCCACATGGGGGCGTCTGGGAGGGGTGGCTGTAGGGACGCGCGTGTGCGCTCTGCGGTAGTGGGGACAGTTGTGGAACTCGCAATAAAGCCTTGTCTCAGAGCAAGCCGGGGTGCTTGTGTTAAATTGAGAACACCGTCCCTTCCCCACCACCTGGCGGGGCTCACACTGGCTTCCCGCCGGCACCGCCTCCCGTGCACCCGGGGAGGGGCCTTGGATTGGCCGCCGGGCTGGGCCGGGCCCTGAGCACCCCTCCTGCCTCTGCTCCCCCAGGCACCCGGGGAGCTCTCGGTTCGGGGGAAGACGCACTGCGAGGTGCCCTTTGATCTTGGTGGCTGGCGGTGCTGTGCAGGAGGACCAGGCGGGGAAGGGGGCCCCCAGATGGCGGGCCCTCGCTCCCCTTGTTCCTGAGCCCGGGCTGCCCCGCGTGGAGGGAGCACACCGATGGTTCTCTGGGGGCTGTGCTCCCCGGAGGCGTCCATGGAGGCCCGAGAAATGCTCCCTGGTCCCCCATGCGGGTTCTGGAGTCCGATCAGCTGGGGAAATTCGAGAAGAGCCCGGGGGTCTTTGCTGCCAGCGTTCTCCGAGAACAGACACGTGGGCTCCAGGGCTGCCCTGGGGGCCCGGGGCTCTGGGGGGGCCCACCAGGGCCTGGAGGCGCCCAGGCTCACCTAGTGGGCGGCCCGCACACATGTGGGAAGTTCTGTGCGGCTGAGGGAGCACTGGCCCCGCTGGGCGCGGACGCCCACAGTGGCCTCGCGGAGTGCGGACCGGGCTGGACATCCACGGTCCGCGAGGGGGCCTGTTTGCTGGCCCGCGCCGCCCGCACCCCTGCACTCCTAGTGTGCGCTCGGCCAGGCTGGGACCAGCGTGGGCACACGGGACCCCACTCTTGCTGGGTGCTGTGCCCCCACATCCATAGCCGGATCTTGGCTGTCTGGTTTCGTGAGGAAGAACTGCAGCTCGTGCATGAAGGGCTGAGCTGCCCCTCACAGCCGTGGGCTCGGGAGGCTGCTGGCCACGGTTCTCACCCGGGGAACCCCACCTGTGCCCTCCCTCCCCCTGGGGCTGGCCGGGGGTGGGGGTGGGGCAGTGTTGGGGGAAACCTGGGAATAGTACCCAGAACAATAGGGTAGCGTCCACCTCACCCCCGCCTTCAAGATGTCAGGCAGGAAACCGGGACAGCTTCCCCACACCTGCCCACGGGCCGACAGCTGGGGTCCCGTGGTGAGCGTCCTCACTGGCCCGCGGACTCAGCGTGCCGGGAGGGGCCTCGTTGGGGGGCTGGCACGGCGCCCCGCAGCCTATGCCGTCCACCCCTCCCCGCTCGCAGGCCCTTGGGAGGCGCCTGTGCGCCAACCTCTGGGCGGCTTCCCCGCGAAGCTTCCCAGCGCTCCCCCGAGCCCCGCCAGCGGCAGGATTGTCGAGAGGTGTGCAAGCTGCCAGACACGAGGCCTCCCGTTTCGACGATGCTCCTCGGGGTCTCGGTACCCCCGGAAGACTTACTCCCGGGCTGCGTGCTGCAAAGCTCGCGGAGCACCGTGCTCCAGGGTCTGAGGTAGTTGCACAGAGCGGCTCCAGTCGCAGGAATGACGGGACGGAAGGGTGCTCTTATGGTCGCCTGCGTCCCACAGCCTCCGGCAGCCAGCTCGCCTCGTGGGCCACACCCTCCTCCACACGAGGGACAGTGGCTTCGGGGGAGCTGCCCTCCGGGGTCACCCTGCACCTTGGGGACAGCCGTCCGGGCGAAGAGCTGGCTCTGGGTTCGGGTGCTCCCCCCGCTTCCCGGCGGGCCAGCCTGAGCCCAGGGGTGCTGAACAGTCCCTGGGGGGCCGTGGGGGCCGGGCTGCTTCACGAGGCGGGTGGAGTTCGTGCTCTGCTTTCTGGGCTGTGTAGACACTGCCCCATGCCCCACTCTGCAGCAGACCCCACCGGCCCCTCCCAGGACCTTGCCCCGTCCCAGGCAGCCAGAGGACAGTGCCTGCTGCCTAGTTCACCACGTTCCTGGGGCCCCCAGCACCCCTCTCCCCAGCCACGTTCCCAAGGCCTGTCTCTGGCCTCACGCCCCCACCTCAGCACACGCTTTCCTGCAAGTGAGGCCGGGGCTGCTGTCTGTGGGATTCCCAGGTAGCCCCAAGGTCCCAGATCCCGTATGACCCCAACCCACAAGTAGGGGGTCTGTGAATATGTTGGATACCCTGCATATATGGCCAAAGTGAAGGAGCTTCACAGATGTCACTCAAGGTCCTTAACCAGCTGCCTCAGTGAATCAGAAGGGGGATTGGCCTGGGTGGGCCTGGCCTAATCAGGGAGCATCCTCAGCCAGCAGCCCCCTCCCGGGCCTGGCCAGCCACCTGCCTGCTCCTCCTGCACCCCGCCCCACCAACGCCCAGCAGAAACCTGTGGTGGGCACCCTGCCATCCACGTTGTGCATGTCCGGGTTCACAGGCAGACTTGTCAAGGCCTTGGCTGTGTGTCCTTGGCCACTGGCCCCCGAGCAGACTCCACACAGTGTCCGTACCACGGGACACAGAAGGCTCTGGCATTTTCCCAGAGCTTCCCCGGGTCGTGTTCAGAGGACATGTGCACATACGCTGGGAACACAGAAGCCACGTCCAGGGATCTCACGCCCCCCAGAGCGGCCCTGCCCTGGGCTGGAGCCTCCCACGGTGGCAAGCCCCTGGCCCTTGGGCGCGGTGCAGAGGGCACACTTGTCAGCGACTGTGACCCCCACCCTACTGGCACCTTCGCGGGGCCCCCCATGCGGTGTCCTTGAAGACAAGCTGGAGGGCAGAACCCACTGAGCCTGGGGTTCAGGGTCCGCCCCCAACCTGGGAGCCCGAGGACAGCCAGGCCTTCAGGGTTTCCTCCAGGACAGGGAGACCCACTTTGCTTGGGGAGCCAGGGCCTGGCCGCAAGGAGGCGGTGTCAGGACAGAGGGGTCTGGGCCTGGACGACACCACCCTCCGCAACGGCCACAGCCTGTGTCCCCCTCCCAGGCTGCGGTAAGGTGGCCTGTGGGGAGAGGCGGGGGGAGGTCAGCCCGAGGCTGGGCCCTGCAGCTGCTGAAACATTTGCTGAGGCCGTTTGCCCGCACCTCTGACGCCGCACGTTCAAGCAGAACCAGTTAGAATGTCCCAGAAAGTGAGGCTCCCAAGGCTCCCCGGCTCCCTTCCCCAGGCCAGGCCCAGCCCCAGGTGCCCTGGGAGGCCTGAACTGGGCGGGGGTGAGGGGGGAGGCTGGCAAGGGAGGGGTCAGCACAGAGCAGCGCCTGGGCCAGCTTGGCGCCTGGGCTGAGTGTGTGAGACAGACAGACACATGCTGTACACTGGAGGGTTATTCGGCCACAGCTAGGGACCTCCCGGGGAGTCCCCCCACACATGCGTGAGCATACACGTGCACTCACCTATACAGACACAGGTACAAGCGCACACGCATGTGCTCACACGCACTGACCTGTACCTGTGCCCGTGTATGTGCTCATATGCACACATGTATGCAAACATAGATACGTATACACTCACACACCCACACATACATGTGCACACGTACTCACGTACACACGTGTATGCACTGACACACATGCACACTCATGCATGTATACACGTGTACACTCTAGCAGTGTGCACGCAGACACGTGCATGTGCACACATGCACTCATGTACACACGCACACATATGCACTCACACACATGCACACCCACACATACACGTTCACGTGTGTGCACTCAGGCACACACACGTATGCAGACATGTGCATGTGCACACATATGCGCTCATGTACACACGCACACATATGCACTCACACACACACACACTCAGGTTTCTGGTCCCCAAGAACTAGTCCCTGGTCTCCGAGGTTCAGTCACTTGGGGCCCTCTCCCTGGGGAGCTGTCCCCTCCTCAGCCTGCCCCAGGAGTGCCCACGCTCATCACAGGCAGAGCAGACCTGAAGGCTCTCAGGCTCCGGGGCCCCCCCACACCTGCTGCTCCCCTGAATTGACCACGGCACCCTCCCAAGGTCTTGGGGACATGAAGATAGCTGGAGGGACAGAGGGCCCCGGCCCGGTCCCTGGGCCCAACCAGGAGACCCCTGCCAGGAGCCCCCA
The DNA here is from genome assembly GCA_002007465.1 of Ailurus styani. NCBI lineage: Eukaryota > Metazoa > Chordata > Mammalia > Carnivora > Ailuridae > Ailurus > Ailurus styani. The sequence goes on from LNAC01000279.1 coordinate 1,258,520, forward strand.
ATGTGGCCTGTGAGCCGCTAAGGCCAAGGGCTGCCCCACAAAACCTCATGGGCCCCAGACCCCCCCGCCCCCCGCCCCAAGCCTCTGCAGGCGCTGAGGGCAGGAGCGCGGACCAGGAGCCGCCCGGCACTGCATGCCCCTGGTAACCGCCGTGGGAACAGAGCTGGGCTGTGCAGCGAGCTCAGGAGGGACGGGAGTGCCCCCGAGAGAGCAGACGGTGTTGGGGTTCAGCTCATCCTCCTGGGACCCTGGTGCCGGCACCACGCTGGAGAGCAAGGCTCCGTGCAGCCCCCGAGCTCATGGATAGGCCCTCAGCTCCCCGTGACTTTTCTGACGGCCTCCCCCATCCCCCACCCCCACCCACC
>LNAC01000279.1:1283350-1299840 GCA_002007465.1 Ailurus styani
GGCGGCGCCCCGCGAGGGAACCTGCGACCTCGGACCGACCGGGCCCCGTCGTCCCGACTTAGCGATCGCGGCGCGTTGCGGGGCGGTCGGTTCCAGGGTCCGGGGGCCGCTAAGCCCCCCCTGCCGCCGGACGCCCCCAGCGCTACAGACGGCCGCTCCCGCCGAGTCCTGCCGGGTGTCTGCAGCTCTGGCCCCGTCTGTTCCAGCTGTGCTCTTGGAAACGTTGGCGGCCGGAGCCCAAGCCCCCTGGGTCCTGTTCGGACAGCCAGGGAGCCCCACTGCGCCGGCGGCTGCGGCTCAGATGCCGATGGACTCAGAGCCGCCGGCGTCACCGGTTCATCTCTGCTTCAGTCACATCTGTGCGGCCCTGGGAAAGCTTGCAGGCCAACCTCCCGTGGGGGCTGGGACCAGGGGCAGGACAGTGGTCGCCACCTTGCATGGTTCGTGGGTCGGTCGATGCCATGATGGAGCCTCTCTTGGGGGCCCCGACCCCAGGGGTGGGGACCCCGCCGGAACAGCAGAATAGCCGGGCCACCCTCGGGGAGACTGGTCCCGAGAATCCCTGGAACCAAATCAAGGGCTCCCCAGGAAAGCACCCACCCTGCAGGAGCCCTGACCCAGGCCCGGCGACTGCAAAGGCTCAGCCACCAGTCTTGGGACGCAGGGAACATTCTGTGTCCTGAGCAGAGTGGTTACGTGGCGTGTTTGCTTTATAAAAACGCAGCATGGGGGTCACCTATGATTTGTGCATTTTCTTTTTGTGTGTTATGCTCAGATGAAAGGTTGGCCAAAAAGACTGCATTGTTGCAGTAGGAGAGACGGGGAGGTATGTGTGGAAGGGCGGAAAGCGGTCCATCCTACAGGATGAATGAGCCCTGGAGCGCCGCGGTCCTTCACGGCACCTGCTCACGATTCTGCACCATCCCCTGAAAGCCCCTGCCAGGGTGCCTGGTGGTGCAGTCGGCCGAGCATACAATTCTTGGTTTTAGCTCTGGTCGTGATCTCAGGGAGGCAGGACTGAGCCCCTTGACAGGCTCCACGCTCAGCTTCCTTCTAGTTCTACACATGTGTCTGTGTGCCTGTGTGCGTGGTTAAAACGCGGGCTTTAGCAGTGCAAAGCTAAGTGGCAAACGCAAAGGTCATTGGGCAAGGAAAGCCACTGTTGGATTGAGGCTCCCGCAGAGCTGGAATGGTCCCCGGACCCCAGTCCGCCTGCCCCCCTGAGAACTGGTGGCATCAGATACTGTCGCTCCGTGACCAAGTACCCTGAAGCCTGGAGGCCCGTAAAGCAACCCCTTCACAATCTCATGGTTTCCAAAAGCCAGGGCTGGGAGGGCAGCTCCACGGGGTGGTCTGGTTCCGGGTCTCCCGTGAGGGTGGCTGCATCGTCTGCAGGCCCGACCGGGGCAGGAGGGGCTGTTTCTGCCGTGGCACCGCATGTGCCTGTGGCCGCTTCCGTGTCCTCAAACATGGCGCTGGCTTCCCCTGGGGAATGCCATCCGAGGGGAAAGCCACAGTGCTTTCGATGACCTAACCTCAGGCGTCACACAGGGCTCTTCTAGCACATTCTACTCATTAGAAACAAGACGCTCAGTTCTGCCCGCGCTCCGGGGGAGACGGACGGAGCTCCCCTTCTTGAAGAAACGGATATCAAAGATCCAACAACAAAGCATGTGCTGACATGTTTTAAAAACACCACCCGTCCCTTCCCAGGAGGCAAGTCAGCCGGGCTGTGGCGTGGTCAGGTCCTAGACGTTAGGCAGGCATGTAATTGGGGACTGGGCTGATTTGTCCCGCTGTCGAGCAAACAGAGGGCCCCCCCGGCTCTCAGATGATCAAACTCACGTCCCGACCGCAGAGAAAACATTGAATGTTTTCTGACATCGAGTGTGCCCGGATGTTTCCCCCACGCCAACCGATTCTCCAACGCCCACTGGGTGGGCGATTTAATTTGATTCCGACACTAATTACCCTCTTAGCGTCAGACTCCACAGGGTACGGGCTCAGCCCCACAGGACCGTCTCAACCTCAGATGCCAGGCACAAGTAGTGGGGCCGCGGGTCACCCACACTGCTGTCCTACTTGGCCACGTTTTGGGCGTTCCCACCACTCCCCCTCCTCAGGTCTGATGATTTGCTAGAACAGCTCACAGAAGTCAGGAAAGCACTCTCCCTACTGATTCATTAGAAAGGGTATGATAAAGGCTGTGGATGCACAGCCGGATGAAAAGGTCTAGGGGCAAGGTCCAGAAGGGTCCCAGGTGCAGAAGCTTTCTGTCCTCACGGAGTCAGAGTGTGCCCCCCCCCCGGGCAGGTGGCTGTGATCACCAACCCAGGAGCACTCCAAACCCCCACGCTTAGGATTTTTATGGGGGTTCCATCACGTTAGAACAATGGATTCACCTGCCAACGATAGGTAATTAACTCAATCTTGGCCCCTTGCCTCTCTCTGAGGTTGGGGGCGGCTCAAAGCTCCCACTCTCTGATCACTGGTTGGTTCTGGTGGCCAGTCCTGTCCTCCAAGGGTCAGCTCACTGGCATACCCGCGGGTGTGGCTGAAAGGGGCTTGTTTGGAATAACACGAGGTGCTCCTCTCAGCCCCAGGATTTTAGAAAGATCCCCAGGGTTTTAGAAGCGCTGTGTCAGGAGTCTGGGAGAAAAAGGACAAATATGTATGTCCTATTATGACAGAAGGGAAAAAGGAGTCTCATCGGTCACAGCGAAGCCAAGTCAGGCACAGATAACAGTCTGGGCCACTCACCTGGCCGTCTGCCCTTAGACTATGAAGATGGAACGACGGCGGGGACAATGTCTTTCCGGGGACAGACAGCCCTCGAGCTGTGCCCTGAGGCCCGCCCCGGTGTGGATGCCGGCCACCCGTCAGGGGTGCACCTGTCATCCTAGGACCTCTGTCCCCACCAGCGTCCTTTGTGCGTCTCACGTCCACCAGTGCCCACATCTGGTGGGGCACGTGCTCTAGGCACTTCCTGATGAAACGCTCATGAAGGCACGTTTGGAGGCTCTGCACGTGTTTGAATTGGCATTGCTCTATCCTGACGCCCAAATGGAGATTTGCTGTCCATAGAATTTTAGTTAGAAAGCCTCTTGCTCCAGAATTGCAGAGGTACGTTCATTCCATTGCTCTGTGGCTTCCAAAGTTGCTCTTGAGAAGTCAAAGCCACTCTGATTCCTCACCATCTGCACACCACTCAATATCCTCTCTCCAGAAGCTTGTAGGATCTTCCTTTCCCAGGTGTGGTGGAATTCCACGAGCAAGTGCCTCTGTGGGTAAGCTTCCGAGGCGGGGCTGGGCGCACGCCGCACCCTCCCAATGCCGCCGTACATGTTTTCTGTCTGGGGCAAGCTCTTGGATTGTTTCCCCCAAGGACTTCTCCCTCTCTGCTCTCCCCTTGCCTCCTCTGGGAGCTCTTGTCCTTTACAGCTTGGATCCCGGGCTGATCACCTCTGTGTGTTGTCTGTACCGTCCTGTTTTCTAGCTCATTTCTGCTCTACTTTTGGAAAGATTTCTTTCCCTTGATATCCCAGCCTTGTGTGAAGTTCTCTCTTTCTGCTGGCCTGCTTTTGATTCTATGAATGTTCCTTTTAACAGAGTCCTGTTCTTTTTTCCTAAATAGAGGACCCATCTCCCTAAAGATGTTGCTAGTTTCATTTCGTTTTTTAGCAGTCTCTTCTCCATTCCAAGTCTCTTCTTTCATCCACTCACCTTTTTCTCTTTCCGTCTGTCTGGCTGGCTCTCGGTCATGTTGGAGGGATGTCTGGGGAATGTTGGCTGTGGTTAAGCGGTGAAACCTCATTGAGCCTTGTAGGGTGAGCTTGCCAGGCCACTTTCTGGGGAAGTCCCCAGGTCAATTGTCCTTCTAGGCTGATCAGACTCAAGAGAAGAAACTTCCCATCTCCTGTCTGGAGCTGAACGAAGAGAGGGGGTGCCTGTGGTGACCAGGCCATGCACATTCAGGATGGAGTGCCTGTCTCAACTGTTGTGGCATTCTCGGGTCCAGACACACTGCCTGCCCCTCCAGAGAATAGACCTCCCAACCTCTGCTGGGGTGAGGGAAGGGCTGTGGGTCTCCACCTGCTTCTCAGCTGACTTGCCCCCTCCCCTCCACCAGTCGGTCCCCACCAGGTACATCTGCCGAGGCCTCAGAACCACCCAACACTTGCCTGGGGATCTTCTGGAAGACTGTGGCACAGAGGTTGGCTTGCAGACATCTTGGGAGACCTGCCTACTCTGGCCCAGAACTTGCCCAATCTGGTCGTCTGCACCAGCTGCAGAAACATCCCAAATGCATGTCAACCACAAGGAAGAACCCTTCCAGAGCTCCCACCACAAGCCTCATCTGCCTGCCCCCCGCTCATGGTCTGTGGGCCACGGGGAGACACAGGTGCTACAAACTCGGTCCAGAGTCAGACAGAGGAGCAGGGCGGGGACCTGCCCGGGGAGGTGGCGCAGGTCAACAGGGAGTGCTGGGGTGGCTCCTCTGGGAAGGTGGGCAGCTGGCTTGTCTGCAGGCTGACGCAGGGACTGTGATCACCCTCCAGCGGCTTGGAAAGGACCCGAGGGTCTGTCGTGGGGGTTTTGTCTTTGCTCCTGGGCCTGCTTTCCCATTTCGTGGCGTTGGGTTTCAAGCACACACTTGAGTAGAGAGAACAGCAGAATGGCCCCGTATGCCCCTCACCCCACCCCCTCCTCTGAGGGGTCTTCAGGAAGGCCTCTCTGGGTGGAGGACGGAGGGAGGGATGGTTCTGGGGGCAGAAGCAGTGGGGACGGGTGGCTATCACCGTGGACACAAGCAGTGCCGGCTGGCTGTGGGTGAGACAGTGATGGGGATGGATCCAAAGGGTGTTTAGGACACCCAACCAGAAAGCCTGGGCTGTCAGGGTGGGACAGTGTTGGTGCCAACCGGGGCTGGACATCACCTCATGGAGGTCCACTTGGGAACCCCCCTGAACCCCATGTGGCCTTTCAGCTGTGACAGGGCAGCTGCTCGGCCTCATCCTGGGGCTGCCCCCATCTCTGTGTAAAGGCAGCGCCTGGGGACATCACGAGGGCTGTTCAGAGAACAGGCAGCGGGAGTCCTGCCTCCCCGGTAGCAAGCACCACGCTGAAATGGGGAGGGAAATTTCTTATTCACTTATTCACGTTCATTCTCTTATTCATTCACTCATGCACAGGCTCTGTCGAGATAGGCAGGCACGGGCTCAGGGCAGCGGTGGGTGACCACCCACACGTGGGGCTCCCAGCCCTGGGCAAGTGTGTCCGGCAGGCAGTGGATGTTGCCTTTCAGAAATCATACTCATACAGTTATTTAATAAAAATCTGAATGACAACAACTTACAAAGGAAAAATCATGCATAATCCCTGCTGTAACAACCAGCATTCATTGTTCTGTGTTTCCTCCTGATACTTCCCTCTGCCTGTGCGTGGATACACACTCTTACAAACACACACACACATACACGCTCTATATACCTTCTTTCTTTATATATATGCATACTCCACATCCATGTGTGTGCATACATAAATATATGTAAATAGAAATATATAAATATGTAAGTAAATACATTTAATTTAAATTAATACTCATCTGTTTCCCCACCAGGCTTGTACTCAGCATTTCCGTTGTCTGGATAATATCCCAATCTGGGGCTATAACATTATTTCTCAAGATATGCCCTGAATACGGAACGTTTGATTCATTTTCAAAGTCGCATTCACTAATTCTGCAAGTATTTGTCAGCCGGCCCTGCACTGGCCCTGGTCAGCCTGGTCTCTGTGCAGTCTGCAACACAGACTGCCCCCAGCACACACGGTCGGGAGGGGACAGGCAGTGAGCAAGAAACTAGACAAAAGATGGTCACAAAGGGCCGTGGGGGTATAGGGACGGAGACATGGCATCAGGCTCTTCACCCACTAGTGAGCCATGACCCTGACCCTGAATCAGCCTGGCCCACTCAGTCTGCCAAACAGGACCAGCCACCTCAGGACAGGACTGGCTGCAGGGCCCGGCCCCAGATGAAACTCAGGCCTCTTACTCAGAATTCAAAATAGCGACAACAGAGCTTCCAACCAAGTGCTGGCCTGTCCATGGGCCTTGGCTGCCTCTTTGGACTGGAAGAGCTGATACTGGGATTCTGGCCCAGTCGTGTCCCCGCTAAAGAAAAAGGTATTCAGGGCACTTGCTGACAACGGCAAGGGACTTAGCAAGGGGACCACTGCAGCAGAGCAGCGAGCTCAGGCTCAAGTCCAAACACAGCCGGTGAGGCCCTGAGTGTGGACGGAGGACTGAGAAGAAACACCGAGGTGGGGGCACTGGAGCCACGTCCCCGCCAGGACTCCTTCGGAGGCCGACCCCGGCGACTGGCCATCGATGGTGGTCTCAGCATCTCAGAATGTGACGGCGTTTGGACACAGGCTCTTACGGAGGTGCTTCGGGTAAAATGAGGTCATGAGACCCATCCTAACCCAACCTGACTGGGGTCCCTCGGAGAGGAGGGGATGAGGACACACACTGAGGGATCAGCAGGTGAGGATGCGGAGACCTCGGGAGGGGCCAGCCCTGCCCCCGCCTGCACCCCCAGGACTGAACGTCTGCTGTCGGGGCCGCGCCGTGGGAAGCCAGCGTGGCGGGTGCAGGGGTGTGAGGGCCGGCTCGGCCCAGCATGCACCCACTGCTCAGCTGTTACAAAGACCAACATTGTTCCTGTGCTGGACGAACCAGACAAAATTCCACCCCCACGGAAAGACAGACGAGGCAAGTGGACGCGCGACAGCTGGCGGGGTGCCCACTCTCAATGCGCGGAGCTTGGTGGGCCAGCTGCAGGGGCTCAGGGTCCCCCGGGAAGGCCGCCACCCTGGTCACTTCTGTCGTCCTGTTTGAGGTGCCGGAGACACAGGACGGCCCCGGGAAGGCAGGTTCATGGCCAGTAGTGAGCGACTGAAGATGTGGGCACGTGACCCCGTCCTGGCCACTGTCCCCGGCGGGGGGCTGGGGGCCAGGGCCCGGGGTCCTTCTGCGCCTCAGGCGGCGCACACCAGATAGAACTCAGGGTTTCTCAAGGATGGAAGTGCCGTCTGATAGAGGCGCCCATGAAGCTGTGTGGCCCACAGTGTGGCCGGATGAGGGGGCTCAGGGCCTCAGGGGCTCAAGCCCCCTGGGGAGGAGCAGCCCAAGCTTAAGGAGATGGGCCAGGGTGGGCCACCAGTGGGAGCCCTGAGCCCCGGGGGCCTCTGTGGACCAGTGTGTAGAGGGGTTCAGATCAAGCTGGGGTCTCCAGGCCCCGGAACCCCCAGAGGGAGACCCAGCGGTGCCAGGGCTGCCCTGGGCTGAGAGGCAGGCCAGCCCACGTCTGTGGACAGTGGCCGAGGGATTCCTGGTCGGGGTGCATTCGAGGGGGGCATGTGGACCCCGATGGGCAAGGGTGTCCCAGCACATGGGTCCTCCCTGTCAGCTCCCCAACACAGCCCCTCCCCCGCCACGGCCACCCCAGCTCAAGGTCCAGCCCCGCCGCATCCCGTCAGCAAGGACTGGGGGCCGGGACAGGCCGGGCTCAGGGCCCAGCAGGGCTCCATCGGTGCGGGCCCAGGACGCAGGGCGCTGTGAGCGGGAAAGGGCTCCCCCTCTGTGCCCCCACCCTGCTCGGGGCGAGCGAGCCCAGGCCTGTTTGTGGGCACTGCCTCCCCACGCCCGACTCGATCTCTCCAAGTCCAGATATGCGATCCACCCTCCGAGCTGCACCCACGTGGGGGACTCCCCTCCTGGCCCTGCTGTCCCACTGTCTGTCTGTCTGTCCCACTGCTGCCCACATGGCCTGGCCGGGCCAGCGGCCTGCTTGCTCTCAAAACACCAATGTGCACCTCGGGGGGCATCCTCAAGCAAGCAACTCAACCAAGGGTCACGGGGTGCTTACCCCCGGCCGCTGGGGGTTGGTCTGGCCTCCCCAGCCCTGATCCCCTGACCCTAAAGCACAGCTGTCCTAGGGGGGCCCACCCCTCCCCGCCTCATTCCCAAGGGGCTGCCTAAGTAGCCTGTGTGTGGACCAGGGGGCCCTGGAGTTACCTGGGGGAGCGGGGGGAGCCAGCCGGAGCCCTGGACGCCGAGGGCCATGAGTCCTATCCCCGCCTTCGCTCCCTGGCTGGGCTGTCCCGGGGGGCGGTGGGGAGAGAAAGCTGCCATCCCAAGTCAGCGCCCAGGTCCCAGCTCTGCTGCCCACACACGGCAAGGCCTGTGCCACTCCCCCCACAATCGGGGCGATCCACCACGGGGTCCCTGCGGGTGGGGGGCTCTGACAGCCCCGACACCTCCTTCCACCACCACCGACCCAGCAGCTGCGTCCTGGACGGGCTCCTGGGCCCGGGGCCCCGGCTGTGATCAAGCACCTGGCCACCGTACGCGCCGTGAGGAAAGTAAGGGCCGGGCTGTCCGTGCACCCCCTGCACCTGACCACTCCGCCCGGCATCTGTCCCTGCACCTGCCACCTCGGCCTCCCCCCAGCGCCCTCCCGCCCCAGCCCCCGCTTCACGCCTCACAGTGGTCACCTGCCTCCTGCGTGTGATCTGTCCCTCCCGCCGGAGTACCCCTCGGGCCCCGGGGCCTGGACAGATGCGCACGGTCGCACAGCGGCCCCCAGGGAAAACCCATGACAGGACAGGGAGGCCGGCTGGGGCACACGCGTCGGACGAGGAGCCGGACGGGGGCCCCGAGGGAAGGGGGCTCTCAGCCCCCGAGGCTCTGTGAGGGACGCAGGAGCTGGGGGCCATGGGGCGACAGGTGGCCGGGCCCGGACCTCAGGCCGGGGTCTCACCGGGGCGGACGGGGGCCAACAGGGGAAGGAGCGCGCTGTCCACGTCTTGGGGCCCCTCCTGCGCGTGGGCATCTCCCTCCCGGCCAGCGCGGCCTGCGCCTGGGGCCCCGGACAGGCAGGGGCCCACCGCCCACAGGAAAGCACGTCACACCCCCAGCGGACTGGCTTTTATTTGAGTGCAGGCAATGCCTCGTGGGTCCACAGAGACGAGCCGCGGCCACAAGCCGAGGGCAGGCAGCACCGGACCTTCCCGCTTTTCCTGGTCCTGACCCGGCTCCCGGGGCAGTGGGGGTGGGGTGTCCGGCCGGTCCCGCTCCGAGCAGCCGCCACGAGCACCGGCGGGGACTCGCTGCCATCTGTTGACTCGGACGCTCTCACCTGAGGCCACGTCCGCGGGGCCTCCCCTCCCCCGGTGCTGCCCCACAGGCCCAGCCGTCCTGGATCAGGAGGGGAAGGTGGGCGCCTCGGCCAGTGGGCGGGCCATGCTCTGGATGGCCCACTGCAGAATCCCGTCGAAGGCGTGCTGCACGACAGAGGAGCAGGGGACTCGGGGGCCGGCCAGAGCCCCCGGGGGCAGGTGTGCGCAGCCTGGCCTCCAGGGTCACCTGGCGTCCTGAGCCTCCTGACCCTCCCGTCCAGAGGTAGGGAAACTGAGGCCCGAGGCACCACAAGACGTGCCAGGCGGAGGAGGACTCCTCATCCAGGGCTCCGTCAGAGCCCCCTGCAAGCACAGCGCATGGCCACCGCGGCTGTTCTGCCTCCTCCTCTCTCCCTCCCTGCGCTCAGGGGCCTGACGCTCCCACAGGACGGGGCATGAGAAGGCCCCAAATTCCAGCAGAATGGGGTGACCGCACGGGAAGGGGCCGATGAGTATGCCCCTCTCTGCAGCGGTCTCCGGCGGCCGCCCCTGCCAGAGCTACGGGGCCTGGGGTCCCCCCGAAAGACAGCTGCTCTGTGTGGGGCCCATCTGCCCCCAGCCCACCGCCCAGCGCAGCCCCACAGCCCGAGGAGGGCACGCTGGCCTCCTGGCTCGGGGGTGCCTGGAGGAGTGTGACCTCTGTCGAAAGAAGACGGAACCCCTAAAGCCCCACTGTCTTCCCAGCGACTGTAGCTGCCCGTCTTTGGGTGGAGAGGCCTGGGGGGAGAGGGGGCCGCGAGGGGTCCAGTGAGAGGTTCCGGGGTGCCGGCCCCACCCCTGGGCGATGTCAGGTTTCAGCAGTGCTGGTGCGAGGTTCTGCAGTCTCGGGCCCCCGGGTCTAGGACCTCCGACAGGGCTGGGGCAGGAGGGGCTCCTGCGTGGGCAGGGAGGGGCCCCCGTGGGCGCCTGCGTGAGCAGGGAGGGGCCGGCGCGGGCCTGTGGCCTCGGGCGCACCCAGACACGGGCGTGTCCCAGCCGCTCGGAGGCTTGCCTGCGGCTGCCTTGGGGGTGGAAGAGGAGGGGCAGGTGGGAGGCCCGCCGGGTGACGCGTTACCTCACTCAGGAGGGACTCCAGGTCATCCCGGTGCAGAACTGGCTCGTGACCAGCAGAACCGTCCCCTGCCTGCAGCCCAGGAAAGGGAGTTCAGCCCAACTTCCGCACCCCTGCTAGGGGCCCCCAAACAAAGCAGGGCTCCCTGCAGAGGCAACAGGGGCCTGTGGGCAGTAGGGCTGCTGCCCCGGGCGGGGCCCCAGGATCTGAATCCTGACTCCAGCTCCTCCCGGGCTGCCGGGCACTGGCAGGGTGGGCATGAGAGAGCTTCGGGCTGCCGGCCAGCGCCCTGGCCCCACTGGAAGCTGGTTCCCCGAGGCCCCCAGGGCCTGCCTGCCTCCACATGCTACATGCAGCCTTCCGGGGAAAGCCAGGCAACTTAGAGAACCAGCTAGGAGGGAACCTGTCGTGGATGGGGAAACTGAGGCCCAGAGACGAAAGTGCCTGGTCTGATGCCAGCCATTCAACCATCCAACAAACACTGCCAGGGCCCGTGGTGCGCTGGGTAAGGGGCCAGGACAGGGAATGAGGCACACAGGAGACTGCCAGCTTCTGGCTCCAAAGAGCCAAGTCCCCGATCATCAGTGCTGGTCCTGGGAGGCGGCAGGGGCCCCAGGGGCGGGAAGGAGGTCATCAGTGCCGGTCCTGGGAGGCGGCAGGGGCCCCAGGGGCGGGAAGGAGGAGCGCAGCCCCCAGGGTGGCGCCGGGCTGGGGAAGGCGTCCAGGGCCACACCCATATTCTTGGGACGGCACCTGGAAAGGCGGGGCCAGGGGAGGGGCCAAGGGGGCTGGGACGTTACTCTCCAAGGTCATTACATCTTACATCACAAGGACAAGGTCTTTGAAAAGCAAAGATCCCAGGCGTCAATGAGGAAGGTCTTCGGTTGGGAAGGAGCCCCTCCTGGGGGGGTGTCCCCTCCCCCAGAGGGCTTGAGCACGCACAGGGCAGACGGTGGGGGCGCTGGGAGCCTTCCAGGCCCACCCGCACAGTGCTCGCGGGCAGGTGTGGGCCAAGCCGCCGGGTACGCGGGAGCCGCCTCGGGGGCTGGCCCGGGACCCACACGGCTTGTTCCGGGGAGTACGCGGTGCGGCTGGGAAGGGGGGTGGGACCCTCAGAGGTGACGGGGGCAGGGACAAGGTCAGGAAGGCCCCAGGTTCCCGGGCCACTGCGGCTCAGCAGGAAGGCAGACAAGTGAGCACGGAGAGCTAGCTGCAGGAGGGGGCTGGAGAGGGGGCTGGAGAGGGGCCCAGGAGCGGCCCAGAGGGGCTGGAGGGCGAGGAGCCCAGTGCACAGCCGGTCACGCTGGGCAGTGCAGCCGGCTTGCTCCTCCCCGGTGCGGAGCCTCCTAGCGGCTCCTCCCCACCCCCACCCCGCCGGGGCTCCGTGCACCCCAGGGACCGGGAGGGGGGACAGAGAGAGAGGGACTGGGCTCGGTCATCCTGAAACAGGGGCGTCCACTGTTTCCCTTTGAAAGTGGGTTTCCCTTTCAAACCGATGCTAAGTTATCCAAAAGGGATCTGTACTGTATAAAAACAGTGAACAAGGGGTTCGTTGGTGGCACCGCGACGCGGGCACCTGGACCGTCCCTGGAGGTGTCCGCGCCACCCCAACCCCGCGGGGTCCGCGCCTCCCAGGGCAGCACTGACCTTGGCAGGCCCCGGCGCAGTGCGGGCGGGGTTCGGGGCGGGCGCCCCCTCCTCGGGGGCCGGGGCGGCATCTCCGGAGCAGGACCGGCAGCGCGGGACGGCCCTGCGCACAGCGGACGAGGGTGTCGGGGATCCGCGGCCAGCGGTGTCCCTCCCCGGCCGGCGCCCCAGCCTCCGCACTCACCCTGGCCGAGCGGCGCCCCCGGGGAAGTGGCAGCGCCAGTGGAAGGCGGCGGCGCAGTGCGCGCACCTCAGCGCGTCCGTGCCGTCCCCGCACACCCCGCACCGCGCGCCCGCCGGGCCCTGGAGGGGAAGAGCGCAGTGACCGCGTGTTGGGGGGGGGGGCACACGGGCCACGCCCTCTGCCCGTCCCTGGGAGCTCGGGGACACCGGGCACCCTTGGACTACAGCCCCGAGAGAACTTGCTCCCTCTTGGTGAGCCCGGGGCCCCTTTTTAGGGCTGGTCAAGGGGACCCCAGGACGGCACCCCCGGAAGAGGCCAGAGGGTGTGGGGGACTGGGACTCTCCAAGATGACGGCCGTCCACCTTATTGTGGAGCCTGGGGGGCAGGCAGGGTTTCAGGAGCGGGGACAGAACCTCACTCCTGCTGGGATCCCTCCAGAATCTTCCTTCCCCTGCCCCCTGCTCTTCACGGCCTGCCGCCCTTGCTCTGGGGGCACTCCTCCCATCGCCCCGGCCCCTGGGCCGCCCTCTCCACAGACGGCCAGTCTGGCTGCTCCTGGTAAAGGGCTCCCTCAGCCCTGACCCCGACCCTGGTCTGACTACTACCCCCTCTGCCCCCGCATGTCAGAGCTCCATCTGGGGGCTCTGCAGGCCCTGAGTCCCCGCAGCCAGCCCACCGGACCCCAGCACCCCCTCACCTGCTGCCCCTCAGGGCCCACACACAGTAGGGGGCGCAGGGCCGAGGGGTCCGGCACCGGCAAGGGGGCTGCCAGAGTGGGGGCCGGCAGGTGCTTGTAGGGGGCAGCGGCATCTATGCCAGCCACGGTCTCCCTGGACAGTCCCTTCGCCTCTTCTGCCAGCCGCAGTCCCAGAAGGACCTGGAACCGGAGGGTCAGTGCTTGGAGAGGCCACGGGGGGCCTGGCACAGGACCACCCGGGGAGTCAGTGATCATGGGACCCTGGGAACCCCGGGGAGCTGGTGTGGGGGGACTCCCGCACTGGGTTGGAAAGCTTTGGGTACAGTTCAAAGCAAGGTCCTTGAGCCTTTCCCCATTGGAGACGGGGAGTCTGTGGCCCTCGCGGGCTGTCCGTGAGCTCTCAGTCTATACCCGGGCGTGTGCTATATCACGTCTTGGCCGCGACGGAACGCGTACAACATTTTTAGAGAACGTTCTCAGTAGCCAAAGTGCATCCCTGCGCTGGGCGGACAGAGCTGCATCAGCCCTGAGACACGGGGCCGAGGTAAGGGCCACTTCCCAGGGTGGAAAGCCGTGCTGGGGAGGCCAGGCCGGGGGTGGGGGCGCACAGTGTGTGTCCAGGGCTGACCTGCCCGAGCAGCGGGAGGCCGGACAGAGGGCCCTGAAAGGGGGCCTGTGTGTACCGGGGTCTCCGCGGGCGGCTCCTGGGGCTGGGGCTCCTCGGCCCGGGGCAGGTGCCGCTGGGCTCCTCCCTGGAGGCAGCTGGAACACCTCCAGGTCCCGCTGCTCCCGTGGTCAGCAGCCAGGAGCATGGAAGGCGAGCAGAAGGGACAGTCGACTCCCAAACACGTAGGGCAGGGGGGGCCTGAAGTTTCCTCCACGTCACCCCTTTCCCTTTCCAGATGGGGAAATGGAGGCCCAGGCGGGCCAGAGGGCAGGTGGAGGCGCAGGCCCGGCCAGTCAGCAGGAGAGCCCAGGACACTGGGAAGCTTACCGCTGCCGGGGTGGCCCTCACTAGCCTTGTCGGCATCCCCGGGTCCCGTCCAAGGGCTTCTGTGCTGAGCCCCGGGGATCCCGGACGGCGCTACCCTGGGGCGGCCCAGGGGGTGCTCTCGTGGGCCGCGGCCCACCAGTGGGACCTCTCCGAACCCGGGTGTTTGTACCTCCCTGGCGCACGGCCCCCCAGCGGGGTGGTGCCCAGCAGGAGTGGTGGTGGTCAAGGGCAGGAAGGAAGACAGTAGCCCTGTCGCAGGAGCCGAGCGGCAGCCCCGGTGGACCCCTCTCACTCTAGTGACAAGCGTCTGGGGCTCGGAGACAGGCGGCCTGGCCCAGGTCACTCAGGGAGCCGGGCCGGGGTAGAAGCGGGGTCACGTCTCCCACTCAGGCCCTTCCCCTCCCGGTGTGCGGACCCGCGGGAGCGGCGGGAGAGGCCAGGGCTGGGAGGGTCGGGGGAGCGGCGCGCCAGGAGGCAGACCCGGAGGGGCCCTGCCTGGGACGGGCACCCCTCGGCCTGACCAGGGGGGCCGTGCTTGGAGAGAGGGCGCCGGGCACTCAGGGGAGTGTGGGCTGGGGGGTGTGCGGCGAGACCGGATCGCCGTTGGGCACCGGGAACCTTCCTTCTGCTTCTCTGCCCTCGGGGCCCCTCTGGCCAGGCTTGGAGGGTGACGGGGTGGGGGCGGTGCGGCCACACGGGGAGGTGGGGAAGGAGACCCCAGCCTCACTGCCCCGAGGTGTGAACCAAGGGCTCCCTCCCAGCCCAGGAACAGACTTCCGCACGGCCTCCCACTGGGGCTCCGAGGTGGGCGGCTCACCTGGGGATCTCGAGGAGCGGCGGGGACAGGCAGGCCAGGTGGAAGGCCCGGGGGCAGCCGTCGCAGCAGATGAGCTCGCCCCCGTCCCGGCACACCGCACACTCGTCCTCGTTCTTCTGACGCGGGCAAGACACACGCGGCCTCTGGAAGGTCCCGGGGTGGGGGGCGCCCTCCCCGGAGCCCCTCAGAGCAGCTCCACCGACGCCTCCCCCAGGGGCGCCTGAGTCCCCCGCCTGCTCCCTGCTGGCCGATGCCCCACATTCTGCCCCCGCTCCCTGCCCTCCCCAGGATGCCCTCCGCCTCGGAGATGTGCCCACCGCACAGCCCTGCCCGAATGGTGCCATAGTCCCCTCCGCGGCGTCACCTCCTCCAGAAGCCCACCAGACTAGGCGGCCGTGCACAGCGCCAAGCACACTCCCTGTAACCCCCCCTCCCCGGACCCTGCCCTCGGGGAGCCCCTGGGGGCAGGCAGGGATCCCACTCCTTCCTGGGTGCCTGGGGCCCAGCACCGTGCCCCGCGTGGTGGGGGGGGGGTGGTCAGATCTGTGACCTTGTGCTGGGAGCCCAGGGACAGGCCTGCCGCTCAGCTTCCTGGCTCCCAGCAGGGGCCACCTCCCCACCCACTGGCCCCTGGGACACAAGGGACAGCGGGCACCTTGCCCACACCCGTGGTGGTAAAAGCCGGGTGGGACTCTTTCTCTGACTTATTTGAATTTTTACAATTGTGTGTTATCGGGGGAAAAATAGTGTTAAAAAAAAAACTCTACTCTGCAAACAGGAGCTGGGCCTCTGTCCTCATCCCCCACGGGATCGCCCTGGGGGAGGGGTGAGGGGCGAGCAGCAGAAGCAGGGAAGGTGCGGGCTGGGCATTACCTGGTGGGGCTGGGGCTCGCTGGGGAGGGCGGGAGCGGCGGGCACCCTGCCCTGCTGGCCGGCTCTCAGCTCACCTCCGCCCTGCTGTGGGGGGGACGGTCACCACGGAGAGCAGCCCCGCCTGCAGGCCCAGCCCCGCTGAGCTCTGGGGGTGGGGCTGCCAGGGCGGGGCTTACAGGGGCAGGAGCCTGGGGGCCCTTGGCTCGCACCAGCGTCTTCTGGCCGCTGCTCCGGGTCTTGTTCTTCCCCCCACTGGGATCTTCGAACTTGCTGGGGGTGTAAAACTCCCCTCCAACCTGGATGCACTTCTTGGAGCCACCTGGGAGGAGAGGCTGGCTGGGCACCGTGGCCGGGCGGCCTGGGCGGGCTCTCCACAGCTGGCTCCCCCTTCGCCCCGCCCCGCTCAGCCCGGCTCAGCGGGGCTCCGCTTGGGGACAGGGTCCTGGGTTCAGGAGGGGTCTTCGCGGGGACCCTACTGAGCGAAGCATGTCCACCAAATTCCCACCGGCCTGCAGTCTCAGAGTGCAGACGTACTTGGAAGGAAGGTCTTTACAGGTGGGCTTAGCTAAGAGGGGCTCCCAAGGGACCCTGGGTCCAATCGTGGGTGTCCCCAAGAAGAGCAGAGAGGACACAGACACACGGAGAAGACCTGCGACTCGGAGGCAGAGGTTGCAGTGCCAGCCGGGCAGGAGGCGGGCCAGCGACGCGCAGGAGGGAGCTGGAGGCGAGAGCCGTGCCCTGCAGCCCTGGGCGGAGGGGTGGGGGGTGGGGGGGGCAAGGCCCTGCCGACACCTTGATTTGGGGAGACCTGTTGTTCGAAGCTGCCCAGTTTGTGGCCACTAGTCCTGAGTGCCGTGGTGCACTCCTGCAGGGTCCTCGGGACCCTCCCAGGGGTGGGGACACCAGGGCCCGCACTGCACCCCAGGGGCCAGCTGGCCCTCGCTGTCCTCGGCATCCCCGCCGCAGGTGCCCAGCCCAGAGGGGGGG
>LNAC01000279.1:1300372-1323081 GCA_002007465.1 Ailurus styani
GCCCCACAGGCTCCTGGGACATCCCCCGCCGACACCGCCACGGCTCTCTGGACCGACGTGGACATGCTCTGAATTCCTGAGGAAGGAGCCCCAGACGGGGGTCACCCACTGGAAGGAGAACCCCCGAACACCTCCTGCCTGCAGGGGTGGGGCGAGACGTGCCTGGGCAGTGGAATCCTTCTTTCCTTCTGCCCAGGGCGGCCTGGGAGGGGGCCCAGCCCCCCCACAGACAGACAGACAGACAGACAGCCCATGTGTAACTGTGGGGAGAGACTGTGGGGCGTGTGGTGTGTGTGTAGTGTGTGTGTGTGTGTGCGTGTGTGCGTGTGTGTGTGTGTGTGGTATGTGTGTGCACTGCACGGTGTGGAGTCATGCTGGGTGTGTATGTGCGCACGTGTGTGTGTGGTGTGTGCATGTCTGCGTGCGCATGTGCTTGTGTGCGTACGTGCATGCATGTGTGTGTGTCTGTGTGTGCGTGTGCATAGTGCGTGCATGTGCTGCGTGGTGTGGAGTGCATCCTGGGTGTGTGTGCACGTGTGCTTGTGTGCATGTGTGTGGTGTGTGCGTGCGCTGCGTGGTGTGGAGTGCACGCTGGGTGTGTGCGTGTGTGCGTGCGTGCATGTGTGGGGTGCACACGTGTGTGTGTGTGCTCACTGCACTTGGCGGGCAGGGATGGACAGGGACCCCAGCCCCTGGCCCTGGGCTGTGCTGGGAGGGAGGCCGAGTTCCGGGGGCGGCCCGCTGGTCAGGTGACCACAGGAGGTCCCTGGGTCCCCCGGGTTGGGGCAAGGAGGGGACCCAGAGGGGCCAGGCTTCGTCCAGCGGAGGGACAAGCAGGACTCTCCGGAGGAAGCAAGGTCTGAGCTGGCCCTGAAGGACGGGGACACGGGGCCGGGCACACGTGGGGTGACCTGAGACGCCAGGACAGGCCCTCCTCGGCAGCACCCTATCTCGGCCCTTGATCCCAGAACCGCGGCTCCGGCGCCGGGCGGCCTGGGGGCCTGGCTCACCGTTGCCCGGCGGGAGGCGCTGCAGCTCCGCGCGGCTCTCCGGCTTCTTGGACGGCTTGGCCTTCACCTGGGAGCCTGCAGGGGGAGCCCGCCAGCCTGGCCCTGGTCTCCCCGCCGGGGCCCAACTCCCCAGGTCCCCGCACTTTATCGTGCTCTGGTGTCCACACCCCGCCTACGTCCCGGGGTCCTGGGACGAGGGGCGGCTAGACTCATCCCCTGAGTAGCCAGAGGGGACCTCTGCAGCCCCCGCTGGGCAGGCTCCAGGCCACGGCGGGGAAGGGGCTGTGATCGGGGGTGTGGGGCTCCCCAGGGCAATCTGCGGCTGACTAGCTCCTCAACTAGGTACCTGGGCTGGAGGTGCCCCGTGGAGACAGTGCTGCCGGCGGGGTGGCCCTTGGCTCCTCCAGGGCCTTCCTCTTGGTGGGGGGTCTGGGCGGCAGCACTGGGGCCTTGGGGCCCGGCGGGGGCTTCCTCCCCTTCCGGGGCTGGCTGAGGTCCACATCTGCAGGCGCAAGGGGGCCGAGCCTCAAGACCAGAACCCACACCTTGGCAAAGTGGACAAGACCTTGGCCGTTTGGCACACAGAAGCCAGGGCGGTCCGAGGTGACGTCCAGGGGCTCCCTAACCACGCCCCGACCTTCCCCCTGCAGGCCAGCTGGGGTGATTCCAGCCACCCCAGGCCCCCAGCGAGGGGGCTCAGCCCCATGGGACCCCAGCGCCTGCCCGTGCCCGCCCCACCTTTGGGGAAGCTGTCTAGGATGGACTGCAGCCCGGCGTATCTCTCCAGGTTGTAGCCCTTAAAGAGAACCTTCCAGAAGCCCAGGATGGCGGCTGCGTCCTGGGTCAGGAGCCACGAGAGGAGCGCGTGGAAGGCCTGTGGGCAGCCTTGCTTCTCCTTCAGACGCAGAGTCTCCTGACAAGAGTGGGGCGTGGGAGGCCCTGCTGCCTGCCTCCCCGGCACCCCCACTTCCTGCCACCCCCCCGAGGGTGCTGCATGAGGCCTGGACACCATGTCCGTGCCCTTGGGTTGAGGGCGGTGCGGGGATGCCCGGGGTGCAGGGGACCACACCCCTGGCTTGGAGGGCAGCTTCGGGTGGGCTGGCAGGGGGCGTCGGGGAGGCCGGGCCCCGACCCGTCTTCACGCCAGCAGCCCCCATCCCAGCCCCGCGGACCCCCACTCGCGGGGGCGGGTACGGTGCACCCGGAGCTCGCCCTCCCAGACATGGCCCCTGGCTGGGCGGCGGGGCTGGGGAGGCTGCGGGGCGCCGGGAGCCTGGCTTGGGGCCCACCTGGAACTTGTCCTCGGGAACCACGTCGTGGTCAGCCAGCGCGTGCAGCAGCGGGAAGGCGCTGTCCACAGCCACGGCGATCTCCGTGCGGTGCAGCCTCAGGAGCTGGCGCAGCCCCGCGCCCCCACCTGCCCGGGCCTCGCCCAGCGCCGCGGGGTCTGGGGGCGCGGGGCTCGGGGCCCCCTCTCCCCGCCTGGGGTCCCGTGGCCTTGGGGCGCCACCGGACTTGGGGAGCATCTGGGCCATCTCTGGCTCCTGGCCCTGGCGTGGCCCCTGCCCTGCCAGGCGCCTGGGCAGGCGCACACCTGGGTGGCCCCACCTGGCCAGGCACCTGTGCCAGGCTGAGCCCAGCCACTGCCCCGTCTCTATTATAGCAGACTCCCCCCCAAAAAGAGCAAAGGCTGTGTTTCCCCAGAGCCAATCAGGGCCGGAGGGAGCGGCCGGAATGGAAACTTCCGTGTAGTCCAGTAAGGACGAGCCCCAGCCACCCAATTCCGCACCTGCCACGAGGCTGCTGGCATCTCTCTCCTTTGTAAAGGAGGCTTCCGGACCAGGGCCCGAGCCCTCCGTGAGAGGCCGGGAGGCTCCCGGTGCCCACGCTGCGCTTCTGTTCCGCCAGGAGCCAGCCAGGTGGCCTCCACCTCCCCTGAGGCCACGGGGCACTCAGGCCGGGACCACGGCGCTGGCTGGGGCAGGGTCCCTGGTGGGGAGTGGGCATTACCTCCGCCACTGCGCAGGGCCCTGGGCCCGGGCCGTAGGGGGGCCAGACGAGGGAGCGCCTGTCTGGTGGAGGGCTGAGTGCGTACCAGCGGGCACAGCACTGGGCGTTGCCCGGAGGCTGTGTGATGCTGGGCCAGCCGCTTCCCCTCTCTGGGACTCATCTTCAACGCGAGCACATCCCCCTGGGGGACCCAGCTGCTATCTACCCTTCCCTTTGTGCGGGTGTGTTTGAAAAAAGCTTGAAGAAGGCAGCTGACCCCGTGGGTCGATGCCCCTGAGTACGGCCCTGTCCTTGTCCTGCTCACAGCCCAGGGGACGGATGCACCAGGAGCCTTCCCAGGGGTGGCGACGGAGGCTGGAGGATGGTGCAGGGGAGCAGGGAAGCCAGCCCCGGGGGTTGCTGCAGAGGGGGGACCCACACCCCAGGCCACGGTGGGCGCGTGCTAGGACCGGGCCCTGCTAGATCACGGGACCCACCGTGGCCCAGCGTGGCCTGGGGCCGAGGGACAAGGGCCACAGAGGAAAGGTCCGGCCAGGCGGCCAGGCTTCCGAGCCACGGGAGGTCTTGTGGGAGAAGAACCTTGTCAGGTGGGATGGGGCTGGAGGTGCGTGTGGGCGCCGGGAAGCCAGGGTCAGGGCAGTGCTGGGCTGGGAGGCGTCGCCCGGGCAGGAGGACAGGGCCCAGACAGGTTCCGTGGGGTGTCCCCAAGATCCCTCACGGGTTTAGGTCGCTATGTTCCCCACTGGGCTGGGAGTCTGGGGGGCTGCTGAGGGCCCCTCCTGCCGCAGGAGTCGTGTGTGCCTTTGTCCCCACTCTGGGCCTGGGTCCCGGGATTGCTGCCGGGCGGTGTTCTGGGGAGATCGGGGGCAAGCCTGGGCTCGGGCTGCAGGGGTCGTCCCCCAGAGAGCTGGGACCTGTGCCTGGACCTCGAGAGCGGTGAGGGTCAGAGCAGACGGGGCAGGCTGTGGAATGTTCTGGGGCCTCTGGGCTGGGCGCAGGGCCTTCGTGCTGCCCGCCCCCAGGGCTCCGAGCCCAGGGGCTGCACTGCTGGGTGGTGGCCGCCGAGGGTGGGACTTGGGGCCGCGCCCGCCCGTCCTGCCCTGTGCCATCCACAGACGCCCAGAGGGAACGGCCCCTCGGTCCCTGCCGAGCCGCGCCGGGCGGCCCTCGAGAGAAGCACGGCCTTGCCCAGCCCAGCCGCCGCCTCCCGGCCTTTCCCGCCCTCTCTGCGCGTGGGATCCCCTGTGGCCTCTGAAAGAAGGCGGAGGTCAAAGTCGCTGCCGACCCTAGCGTCCGCCGGAGCACCCCGCTCATGGGGCTCGGGTCTCAGGGAGCGGACCACGTCGTGTCGCATCTGCTGGGCCGGCAAGCGCGGGGGTCCCCCAGAGAGGCTCCTGGGGTGCTGGGGAGCCAGCCCTGCGGCAGCTCACTGACCCCTCCTTCGGGCCGCGCAGTCTGCCAACGCCGCTCCACGGCCGGCCGAGCTTTCCCCAGCGGCCGGCTCATCGAGGGGCTCTAACCACAAGACAACGGTCCAGGGGATTAAAAATAGCCAAGAGGATCGAGGCTTCACTTTTCTCAAGCTTCCAAGGCCTCGTGGGCGCACCTGGGTCAGCAGCCGGGGCCGGCCCGTGGGCGCCGCCCAGCTTCTCGCCGAGATCTGCGGGGCTCCTTGGAGAATTTTGGACTTTCCACCCGTGGGGGTTTCCCTGGCAGCCCCCTCCTGCAGGGGACCTGGAGCCGCCAGGGACAGTGGGGACGGCCTGTGAGACCCAGAGAGGAGCTGGGACGAGGGGCCCAGCCCTGCCTCCAGCTGCCCCCCGCCGTTGGAGGGACTCAGCTCCTCTGCGAGGCGCAGCGACACGCCTGCCACCTGGCCGGCCATCTCCAAGCCTCTGTCCTCACCTGCAAGGGTTCTCTTCCTCCAGCGTGGTTATTTCACACGTCCTGCCCACCCGCCCCGGGCCCTGCTCCGAGCACTTTGCAATCACACTCCATCTCACAGCTGCCCGCTAGATCAGCGTTATTATCATCCCATTCTACAGATGGGGAGACTGAGGCACAGGGACCCTGCGAGTAAATGACCTTGATGGGTGGTGTCCAGGTCCACGCTCTCAGCACACAGGACCCTGCTCACGTGCCCAGGCCATGTCAGGTCAAAGAGAGGGAAATGTTTCCTATGTGACGTGCCCAGAGACCAGGGCAGGGTATGGCCGGGACCAGAGGGGGCCCGCTCCTTGGCTGCCTGACCTTGGCTTCCTCAAAGAAGCCTGGATTCGGTGACCTTGGGCCTTGCTGAAGATGGGGGCTTCAGAATGTGTGGCTCCTGGGACAGCCTGGGTTCCCAGTGGTAAGAAGGTCAGAAGAGTGGCGCTTCAGGGGACTCAGGCCCCAGCTGGGGGAACAGGGCAGAAGGGGCCTGGGCCCTGCCCCCTGGGGACTTCCCAGCTGGGAGGGCATCAGGGGAGGCTCGGTCTCCTGGTGATACTTTGCCAGGACTTCAGCACCCTTTCGGCCACCAGTGAGCTGAGTGACCCTTCCTGAGCCTCAACTGGCCCATGAAAGATGCTCAACACCACTAATTATTAGAGAAATGCGAATGAAAGCCAAACAAGAGGCCACCTCGCACCCACCAGGATGGCTGTTGCCAAAAAATAGAAAGTAATGTGTTGGCGAAGGTATGGAGAAAGCAAAACACTCATACGTTGTTGGGGGGATGTGGATGGTGCGCCCACTGAGGAAAATGGCAGTTGCCCAGTAAGCTCCTTCATAAGTTAAACTCTCTCTTTTTTTAAGATTTTATTTTTAAGTATTCTCCACACTCAACGTGGGGCTCAAACCCACAAACCCGAAACCAAGAGTCACAAGCTCCACTGACAGAGTCAGCCAGGTGCCCCAATGTGCTGAATTCTCCAATAAGAATTACCATACTAGCCAGCCACTCCACTCCCAGCTATAAGATGTTCAGACAAAACCTGTGCACAAATGTTCATAGCAACACTATTCGACAACAGCTGAAGCGTGGAACAGCCCCAGCGTTCACCTACGGAAGGGTGGATAAATCAAACGTGGCCTAGCCTCACGATGGAGTTATTCAGCCATGACAAAAGATGAAATACGGACACCTGCTACAGTGTGGAATAGATCTCGAAAACATGATGCTAACTGAAAGAAGCCAGACGTAAGAGGCCACTCATTTACAGCTCCATTTATATGAAATACCCAGAAAAGGCAAATCTGTAGAGACAGAAAACAGATCAGTCATTTGCAGGCACTGGGGGAAGGGAGAGGGGGTGACTGCTAATGGGTATGGAATGTCCACATGGGGGGATGAAAAACTTCTGGAAATTGACAGTGATGGTTGCACACCATGACGATGGACTAATTACTGCTGCATTTTGAACTTAAATAGTAAATATTGTAAATTTTATGGTATGTGTATCTTACTGCAAATAAAAATTCATTCTAAAAAGCAGGCGGGTGTATTTGTGGGGATCTATCTGTGGGTTCTCTGCTCTGTTCCATTGATCTGTGTGTCTGTCCAACCACGAGTCCATCCACAAAGTCTGGACTACTGTAACAATATAATAAATTTTGAAATCCGGTAGACCATCTCCTCCCACTTTATTCTTCTTTGTCAAAATTGTTTCTGTTACTCAAGTTCCTTTGATTTTCCCTGTAAATTTTATTTTTTTATTTATTTTTTTAAAAGATTTTATTTATTTATTTCACAGAGGGAGAGAGATCACAAGGAGGCAGAGAGGCAGGCAGAGAGAGGGGGGGGGAAGCAGGCTCCCCACTGAGCAGGGAGCCCGATGCGGGCCTCGATCCCAGGACCCTGAGATCATGACCTGAGCCGAAAGCAGAGGCATTAACCCACTGAGCCACCCAGGCGCCCTTCCCTGTAAATTTTAAAATAATTCTATTTATAAAAAATCTTGCCAGGATTTTGATAGGAATTACAAGAAACCTACATATCAAGTTGAAGGAAATTAACATCTTTATTATGTTGAGTATTGCAATCCATGAACATGGTATGTTTCTCCATTTATTTAGAGCTTCGCTGACTTCTTTCCTCAGTGTTTTGTGGTTTTCAGCATACAAGTCCTAACAATGTTTTGCTAGACTTACACTTAAGCAGTTAATTTTTTGAGCAAGTGTAAATAGTTCTGTGATTCTACTTTTGATGTCCATGTGTTTGTGCGTCGTTAGTATGTAGAAATACAGGTGTTTTTTTGCATGTTCCTCTTACATCCCACAACCTTGCTGAACTCCCTTTATTGGTTCTAGAAGTGTTTTTGTTTTGTTATAGAATCTTCCGGATTTTCTACAAACACAATCATGTCATCTGTAAATAGAAACGGTTTGCTTTGTTCCTTCCCAGTCCAGATGCCCATTAATTTCCTTGCCTTGCCTTATGGCACTGCCCAGAACTCGCAGCACTACGTTGGATAGAAGTGATGAGAATGGACATCCTTGCCTTGTTCCTTGTTTCCTGAGGAGGAAAGAATCCTCTTGCATATTGAGTATAATGTTAGCTGCAGGTTTTTTGTAAGTTTTCTGTATCAATTTTAGAAAGTTTCTATTCCTATATTTATGAGAGTTTTTATTATGAACATGTGTTGAATTTTGTCCAATCCTTTTTCTGCATTAACAGGATCATGTGACTTTTCTTCTTTAGTCTGTTAACATGGTAGATCACATAGATTGACTTTTGAATATTGAACCAGTTTTGCACCTCTTGAATAAACTCCACTTGGTCACAGTGTTTAATTATTTTAATAAATTGTTGAATTTGACTTGCCAATATTTTCTCTTTTTTAAAAATTTTATTTATTTATATGACAGAGAGAGAGAGAGATCACAAGTAGGCAGAGAGGCAGGCAGAGAGAGAGGAGGAAGCAGGCTCCCCGCCGAGCAGAGAGCCTGATGTGGGGCTTGATCCCAGGACCCAGAGATCATGACCTGAGCCGAAGGCAGAAGCTTTAACCCACTGAGCCACCCAGGCACCCGCCAATATTTTCTTAAGGATTTTCACGAGGTACATTGGCCTATAGTTTTTTGTTTGTTTTTTGTTTGTTTTGTTTTGTTTTTACAATCTTTGTATGGTTTTGGTATCAGAATTATATTAGCTTCATAAAATGAAGGCATATTCCCTCTTCTTTTATTTCCTGGAAGAGATTGTGTAGAAATGATGTTAATTATTTTTTAAAATGTTTGATAGAATTCTCCAGTGAAATCGTCTGAGCCTGGAGAATTCTTTCTGGGGAGTTTTAAAATTAAGAATTCAATTTCCTTCGGGCCCCTGGGTGGCACAGTCTGTTAAGCGTCCAAGTCTTGGTTTCAGCTCAGATCCTGATGTCAGGATCTTGAGATCAAGGCCCGCATCAGGCTCTGGGTTCAGCAAGGAGTCTGCTAAAGTTCCTCTCTCTCTCTCTCTCCCTCCGCCCCTCCCCAATCTTTCTCTGTCTCTCTCTCTCAAATAAATAAATAAATCTTTTAATAAAATAAAATTAAGAATTCAATTCCCTCAGTAGTTATAGGCTATCCAAATTACCGATTTTGTAGGTTAATTTGCCAGTTTGTGATTTTCAAGGAATTGATCCACTTCGACTAAATTGTCAAATTTATGAGTGTAGAGTCGCTCAGGGTATTCCCTTACTGTCCTTTTGATGTCCTCAAGGTCTGTAGTGAAGTCTCCTGTATCAGTTTCAATATTGGTGATTTGTGTCTTCTCTCTTTTTCTTTGTCAGTCTTGCTAGATATGTATTGATTCTTTTCTTTTCTTTTCTTTTCTTTTTTTTGAAGATTTATTTACTTAAATATATAGAGAGAGAGCCAGGGCAAGGACAGAAGGAGAGGAAGAGAGAATCTCAAGCAGACTCACCACTGAACACAGAGCATGGAGCCCACCTAGGGACTCAATCCCAGGACCCTGGGATCATGACTTGAGCTGAAACCGTGAGTTGGATATTCAACCAACTGTGCTAACCAGGTGCCCCAATTCGTGTTGATTTTTCAAAAAAATTTCTCAAAGAACCACATCTGTTTCACTGACATGCTCTATTATTTTTCTGTTTTCACTTGTATTGATTTTTTGCTCTTATTTTTACTATTCTTTTCCCCATACTTTCAGGAAAATAATTTTCCTATTCCCAAAGCTTGTTTTGGGCTTATTTTGTTCTTTTTCTTCTAGGTTCTCTTTTTAAATTTAATTAATTTTATTTAAATTCAATTAATTAGCATACAGTGTGTTACTAGTTTCAGAGGTAGAGGTTAGTGATTCATCAGTTGCATATAACACCCAGTGCTCATTATCACATCTGCCCTCCCCGATGCCCAGCCCCCAGTTACCCCATCCCTCCACCCCCTCCCCTCCAGCCACCCTCAGTTTGTTTCTCATGACTAAGGGTTTCTTATGGTTTCTCCCTCTCTCTCTCTCTCTCTCTCTCTCTCTCTCTCCCCTTTCATCTTGTTTTATTTTTCTTTCCCTTCTCTATGCTCCTCTGTTTTGTTTCTTAAATTCCACATATGAGTGAAATCATATGGTATCTGTCTTTCTCTAATTGACTTTTTTGCTTAACACAATACCCTCTAGTTCCATCCCCGTCATTGGAAATGGCACGATTTCATTCTTTTGATGGCCGAGTAATATTCCATTATATATATAAACCACATCTTTTTTTAAGATTTTTACTTATTTATTTGTCAGAGAGAGAGCATGCGCACAAGCAGGCAGAGTGGCAGGCAGAGGCAGAGGGAGAAGCAAGCTCCCTGCCAAGCAAGGAGCTGGATGCGGGACTAGATCCCAGGACCCTGGGATCATGACCCAAGCCAAAGACAGCTGCTCAACCAACTGAGCCACCAGGCGTCCCTATAAACCACATCTTCTTTATCCATTCATCAGTCGATGCACATGTGGCTCTTTCTACAGTTTGGCTGCTGTGGACAGTGCTGCTATGAATGTTGGGGTGCAGGGGCCCCTTCAGATCACTAGATTTGTGTCTTTGGAGTAAACACCTGGGTGCAATTCTGGGTCATAGGGTAGCTCTATTTTCAACTTTTTGAGGAACTTCCATACTGTTTTTCCAGAGTGGCTGCACCGGCTTGCATTCCTACCAGCAGAGTAAGATGGTCTCCTTTCTCCACATCCTTGCCAACATACATCATTTCCTGACTTGTTAATTTTAGCCATTCTGACAGATGTGAGCTGGTACCTCATTGTGGTTTTGATTTGTATGTCCCTGACGCCAAGTGATGTGGAGCATTTTTTCATGTGTCTGTTGGCTGTTTGTATGTCTTCTCAGGAGAAATGTCTGTTCATGTCTTCTGCCCATTTCTTGATTGGATTATTTGTTCTTGGGTGTTGAGTTGGATACAAATTTTAGGATTATTTGTCCCATGTCTGTGAAAATTTTTGATGGTATTTTGATATGGGATTGCATTGAATGTATAGATTGCTCTGGCATAGACATTTTAACAATATTTGATCTTCCAATCCATGAGCATGGAACTTTTTCCATTTTTTGTGTCTGCCTTAATTTCTTTCATGAACGTTCTACAGTTTCCTGAGTACATATCCTTTGTCTCTTTGGTTAGGTTTATTCCTAAGTATCTTAGGGGTTTTGGTGCAATTGTAAATGGGACCGATTTCTTAATTTCTCTTTCTTCTGTCTCATTGTTAGTGTATAGAAATGCTACTGATTTCCAGGTATTGATTTTATATCCTGACACTGCTGAATTCTTGTAGGAGTTCTGGCAATTTTGGGGTGGAGTCTTTTGGGTTTTCCACATAGAGTATCTTGTCATCTGCGAAGAGTGAGAGTTTGACTTATTCTTTGCTATTTGGATGACTTTTATATCTTTTTGTTGTCTGATTGCTGAAGCTAGGACTTCTAGTACTATATTGAACAACAGTGGTGAGGGTGGACATTCCTGCTATGTTCCTGACATTAAGAGAAAAGCTCTCATTTTTCCCCATTGAGAATGATATTTGGTGTTTTTCATAGATGACTTTTATGATATTGAAATATGTTCCCTCTATCCCTACACTGTGAAGAGTTTTAATCAAGAAAGGATGCTGTACTTTGTCAAATGCTTTTTCTATTGAGTGGATCATATGGTTCTTGTTCTTTGTTTTTTTAATGTCTTGTATCACATTGATTGATTTGCAGATTTTGAACCACTCTTGCAGTCCAGGAATAAATTGCACNGTGGATCATATGGTTCTTGTTCTTTGTTTTTTTAATGTCTTGTATCACATTGATTGATTTGCAGATTTTGAACCACTCTTGCAGTCCAGGAATAAATTGCACTTAGTCATAGTGAATAGTCCTTTTAAAATACTGTTGGATCCTCTTGGCTCATACCTTGGTGAGAATTTTTGCATCCATTCTCATCAGGGATATTGGTCTGTAATTATCCTTTTTGGTGGAGTCTTTGGTTTGGGGATCAAGGTAATGCAGGCCCTATAGAAAGATTTTGGAAGTTTTCCTTCCTTTTCTATTTTTTGGAACAGTTTCAGAAGAACAGGTATTCATTCTTCTTTAAATGTTTGGTAGAACTCCCCTGCGAAGCCATTTGGCCCCGGGCTCTTGTTCGTTGGGAGATTTTTCATTACTGCTTCGATCTCCTTTTCAGTTATGGGTTTGTTCAGGTTATTGATTTCTTCCTGGTTCAGTTTTGGCGGTTTATATGTTTCTAGGGACGCACCCATTTCTTCCAGCTTGTCTGATTTGTGGGGATATACTTGCTCATCATATGTTCTCATAATTGCATTTCCTCAGTGTTGGTTGTGATCTCTCCTCTTTCATGCATGATTGTATTAATTTGGGTCCTCTCTCTCTCTCTCGGATAAGCCTGGCCAGGGGCTTGTCAATCTTATCAGTTCTTTCAAAGAACCAGCTCCTAGTTTCGTCGATGTCTTCTACTGTTCTTTTGGCTTCTGTTTCATCAGTCTCTGCGCAGATCTTTATTAACCCTCTTCTGCTGCTGGGTTTAGACTTTGCTTGCTGTTCTTTCTGCAGCTCTGGTGTACAGTTAAGTTGTGCATTTGAGACTTTTCTTGTTTTTTGAGAAAGGCTTGTATTGCTGTGTACTTCCCTCTTATGACCAACTTTGCTGCAAAGGTTTTGAACACTTGTGCTTTCATTTTCACTTGTTTCCATGAATTTTTCTAATTCTTCTTTAATTTTCTGGTTGACCCAGTCATTCTTTAGTAGGATGCTCTTTAACCTCCTTGTATTTGGTTTCCTTCCAAATTTCCTCTTGTGATTAAGTTTAAGTTTTAAAGTATTATGGTCTGATAATATGCAGGAAATAATTCCAATCTTTTGGTACTGGTTGAGATCTGATTTGTGACCCTCTTCCAGGTTCCTGATGTGGGTGCATAGATTATTGCTTAGATGTTTCCTCTTTTCCAAAGTCTGCATCAGCATCAGAGCATCTCTCCACCCTGCTGTAGCTACAACCCACAATGTTGGGTATGTTTCTTTATTCATTTTCATTCATTTCCATGTGTTTTTTTTTTTTGAGATTTCTCTTTAACCCATGGGTTATTTAGAAGTCTGATGTTTAGTGTTCACGTGGTTGGAGACTTTTCTGTTATCTTTTGGCTCTTAATTTCTAGTTGGACTCCAATGTGATTGGAAAACACATGTTATATGACTTCACTTCTCTTAAGTTTGTTGGGGTTTCTTTCATGGCCCGGGATGTGGTTTATCTTGGTATATAACTGTGTACACTTGAAACGAGTGTGCTTGTGCTGCTGTTGGGTGGAATATTCCGTAAATGTTGATGAGATGTTGGCTGTTGGCTGACGGTGATGTAGGGTCTTCCTACATGTTTGCTGATTGTTTTGTCTATTGCCAAGTAGGGGATGCTGACGTCTCCACTTGCCTTTTGGATTTGTCTGCTCCTCCTTTCAGTTCTATTTGGTTTGCTGAACATGGTTTTCAGCTCCATTGTTGGTTGTGTACATGTCTAGGTTTTCGTGTCTTCTTGGTGGATTAACCATTTCATCACTATGTAATGATAAGAGGGTCAGTTTTCATTGTTCTGGTCATTTTCTTTGCTTTGAACTGTACTTTATTTGGTATTAAGATAGCCATGCTTTCTTTCGGTCAATGTTTGCATGCTACATCTTTTCCCATCCATCCTGTTACTTCCCATCTACCTATGTTGTTATGGTTGAAGTGAATTTCTTATACACAACATGTAGGTGGTCATTTTTAAAACTCTACTCTGTGCAATCAGGCTTTTAACCAGTCTACTTAGAAAAATCTACACTTAATGTAATTATTGATGTGTTGGGGCTTAAATCTACCATTTTATTTTTGGGTTTTTTTTTGTTGTTGTTCTTTCTCTCTTTGCTTTTTCCTGCCTTCCTATGGATTACCTCCACATCTTACAAAATTCCATTGTGATTTGTCTATGGTATCTTTTTTATAGATTTTTGGTGGTTGCTCTGGTATGCTATTATCTATACATAACTCATCACAATCTGCTGGTGTCAACATTTCACCAGTTTGCATGAAAGTATAGACACCTTGCCTCACTTTACATCCTTTCAGCTTCCCCATTTATAATATGATTTCCTTAAATATTTATTCTAAGTGCATTTAGAACTACATCAGACTACTATAATTTTTGCTTCCACTGTCAAACATAAATCTGTAAAACTCAGGAGAAGAAAGGAAATGTATTTGCCCACATGTTTACTCTTTTCATTGTTCCTTCCTTCTCGTTGAGGTTTTAGAGCTCCTTCTTTAATCATTTCCTTTTGTTCTGATATTCTTTTAGGGTAGGACTGCTCGTGACAAATCCCTTTAGTTTTCTTCTATTGGAGAATTCTTGGTTCTTCCTTCATTCCTAAAGGACATCGTCACTGGACACAGAATTCTGGGTTGGTAGTTCTCCTTTTTTGACACCTGAAAAATGTTTCTCACCTCCATAATTTTTGAAGTTTGGTGTCATTTGAACTGTTTTTCCTATTATAGGTATCACGTCAGATCTCTCTCACTGATTTCAAGACTTCCTGTCCTTGGTTTTCAGAAGTTTTACTATGATGTGTCTCAGAGTGAATTTCTTTGGGTCTATCCCATTTGGGACATGTTCACATTGCTGAATCTATAGGGCTTTAGGACCTCTGCCAAAATTTGATAATTTTTTGGTCATCATTTCAAACACTTTTCAGCTTTCATGCTCTTTCTCTCCTCCTCCTGGGACTCCAGTGGCAAATCCTGTGGCTGTAGTCACCCAGGTCCCTTGGGTCCTACTCGCTTTTCTCAGTATGTCATGTCTGTGTTGTTCAGACTGGGTGCCTCTGGTCGTTGTCGTTCTTGGTTTGTCTTTGTTTTCGTAAGTAGGCTCAGGGCTTAGACTCGTAGCTCTGAGATCAAGACCTGAGCTGAGGTCAGGCGCAGGAGGCTTGATGGGCTGAGCCGCCAAGTGCCCCTGGGTGTCTCTGTTCCGTCTGCCAGTCCACTGATTCTTTCCTCTGACCCCCCATGGAGGTTTTGGGGGGCTTTTTGCTTTTGTTTTTGTTTTTAATTTTTAGTTACTTAGTTGTTACTTATTTAGCTTTCTGTTTTCATTGCCCAATGAAAGTATTTACTGAGACTTTTTCTTGACTGGGACTTGTTATTTTTCCACTTGTTTCTAATTTGCTCATAACTGCTCCCTGAAGCATTTTTATAAGAGCTGCCATATCACTCAGAGATCTCCAGAGAAACATAACCAGTCGAGTGTGTGTGTGTGTGTGTGTGTGTGTGTGTGTGTGTAATTTAAAAGTTGACTCACAGGATTATGGAGGCTGAGAAGCTCCGAGATCTACAGCCAGCAAGCTGGGGAGACCCAGCAGAGCTGATGGTGTAAGTTCCAGTCTGAAAGCAGACAGGTTTGAGACCCCAGAAGAGCCAATGTTCCAGGCCAGTCTGAAGGCCAGAAAACACCCATGCCCCAGCTCAGGGTGGCCAGGGAGGAAGAGGCCCTCTTGCTCGTGGGAGGGCCAAACTTTTTCTTTTTTTTAAGATTTTACTTATTTATTTATTTGACAGAGAGAGATCACAAGTAGGCAGACAGGCAGGCAGAGAGAGAGGAGGAAGCAGGCTCCCCGCTGAGCAGAGAGCCCGATGTGGGCCTCGATCCCAGGACCCTTAGATCATGACCTGAACCGAAGGCAGAGGCTTTAAACCACTGAGCCACCCAGGCGCCCAGGGCCAAACTTTTTATGCTCTCAGGCCTTCCACTGCTTGGACAGTCTTTTTGCTTGTGCCTGTTGGTGTTCCTGGGTTGCTGGCTTCTTCAGTAGCAGGCCTGGGATATGAGACAAAAAGTGAAAACAAATCAAACCAGAGAAGTAATCACCGTGTTAATCCTTGGGTTCAAAGTTCCCTTGGAAGGTTGGTCTTTCTTCTCTCCAGCTTTCAGAGTCTTCTTATATTCATTTTGGGTTTAACATTCAGGGGTTTTTATTAGACTTAGCCGTAGGAATAGGGTAAAGCACGCCTAGTCCTCTTCCCACATTGACATTGCTATTTTAAAAGCATGTATGAAATGCACAATTTCCAGCCGGGGCTTGGCTGCTCAGGTGGTCTTGGCTTTGACAGAAGGTTCTGGGGTTCCTGCACGTCCATTTTCAAGCACAAGGCATCGGCGGGAGGGCACCAATCCTGCTCCCTCCTCCGAGATCCCTGATGTGCCGGGTGCGCACGCAGAGTGAAGCGTAGAAGCATTCGTTTCACACCTATTCTGTGCCAGGCCTTGTTCTAGGAGAACAAAACGGACCAAAGTCACTGCCCAAGAAGTTCCTACTCTAGCAGGAGGAGACTCACAATAAAGGGAATAGATATGTGACCCGGGACGCACCTGGAGGCGGCGAGTACGGAAGAGGAAACCCCGGCAGAAGAGATGAGAGAAACGGGCGAGGGGCAGGAGAGGTCAGGGTTTGCAGGTGTGAGGGGAGCCCACCTGAGAAGACAGTTCTGAATAAAGACCCGAGCAGCTGAGGCCTCGGAGAGCAGGAGCAACAGGTGCAGAGGCCCTGGGGAGGCACCCGTCCACAAGGGAGACCAGTGTTCTTTGGGGACCTCACTCCCAAAACACACGGTGGGGCTGGCTCGTCCCTACTTACCCCTGTCCTGCTGAGTCTGCAGAGAACCAAAGGCAGATGTGACCTGCTTCGTGGTTGGAGGGGTGGGGAGGCCCCTGCCGATGATGCGTGAGGACCGAGGCATGGAAACCACCCAAGTGTCCCTCAAGGGAGGGGTTAGAGGCCAGACCAAGCATCCCATGGGCCACGGAAAGGCCAGCTGGGGAGCCGGGGCTGTGAGCCAGGACCTGCCCCAGGAGAATGAACCGCTCTAGGCGGCCACGCAGTGTGTGTAGGGTGACTCAGTGATTGTGGAGAAAAGAAAGAGAAGAAGAAAGCAAGCCTGGGCACCTGGAAGGGCCCACACGCCCCGTGAGCCCCGGGCGGGGGCAGCGTTCCGTGTACAACTGATACACTTCAGTGTGGCTAGGCCTTTATCAGGGGCAGCTACATTCATTTTTCCATTAAAAATAGAAAATAGTGTGGGCGCCTGGGTGGCTCAGTGGGTTAAAGCCTCTGCCTTCGGCTCAGGTCATGATCTCAGCGTCCTGGGATCGAGGCCCGCATCGGGCTCTCTGCTCAGCAGGGAGCCTGCTTCCTCCTCTCTCCTGTCTCTCTGCCTTGCCTCTCTGCCTACTTGTAATCTCTCTCTCTGTGTCAAATAAATAAATAAAAAATCTTAAAAAAAAATAGAAAACAGTGAAAGAATTTTTTTTAGATTTTTTAAAAAATAGAAAATAAAAGGTAATGGAAAATATTCGCAATACCAAACAAAACATCAAATAATTAGAAATAAAAATAAGAAATCTGCAGCACCCACAGAAGAAAGAGGGGCGCCTGGGGGGCTCAGTCATTAAGCCTCTGCCTTTGGTTCGGGTCATGATCTCAGGATCTGGGATCAAGTCCTGCATCGGGCTCCTTGCTCGGCAGGAAGCCTGCTTCTCCATCTGACCCTCCTCTTGTGCGTACTCTCTCTCTCTCTAATAGATAAATAAAATCTTTAGAAAGAAAAAAAGAAGAAAGAAACAGAAAGATACACCGTGTTCCTGGACTTCATTTCTTAATTGTATTTTAAAAAGTCCGTTCTTCCTTAATCTATGAGGCTCATAGCGTTCAATCCAATCACTACAGAGGCTTTAGAACTTGACCCCAACGTTCTTTGGGAAGGTGAAGGCACAGGCACAAAACGCTCCTGAAGGCCGTGGTGCTCCCGGGACACGGGCACGGTCACAGCGCCTCCGGGAGGAGCACGGGTGGGATGCGAGCCCGCAGCCCGACGCAGACACACCGGAGGGTGGTGACGTAACAAACGTGTCACTCTGACACACTCGTGCGACTGAGCGGAGGGATTCCTCACAGCCGCTCTTGAGACGAAGGGCAAATCTTTTGCAAAAATTGTGCCAAACATCAAAAAACTATTCTGATTAAAGATGCAAGTTGCCGAAATGAAACACAATCCTGAGATGAAGATGAATGTCCTCATCCGCTTGGGATGGAGAGGAACTTTTAAAGTACGGGAGGAAAAGTGGAGATCACGAAGAGAAAAGCCGCTGGATGTGACTTAATGCCGCGGGACAGTCGTGCATATAAATAGCGCTGACCACGAAGACGCCCGCGACAAACCGAGGGAAACGTTGGCAGCACAGGTACGGTGATGACGTAAGAATCACTATCTTTACTATATAAGCAGCTCTCAAATCAGTAAGAAACAGACAAGCCGTCGAGAGGGGAAGGCAGCACAGTCGGCCCTCAGCCCCGGGCCCGGGGATCCCCGGCCTCCGCCGCGGGGCGCTGCAGGGAAGGGGCGCCATCCGGGCCTCCTGTCCCCGGGGGTCCGTCCGGAGGCAGGGAGGAGGCGGCAGTCCCCCATCTCAGCCAGGAGAGGGGGTTGTCTGGTCACTTTTGTAGGTGGCACGTGCTCCCACTGCTTGGAAGTGCATCCTGACTGTTCCTCTCCGGGCACAGAGGGGCCCTGTCTGGGGTCTTCGGGTCCGGCAGGAGCACCAGGGCCCCAGCTGGGAGGCCGGCCGCCTCTTCTCTCCTCTCTGCCTCTGTCGCTGAAGCTCTGAGCCCAGCGTTGTTCGTCCCTGCGGCCGACGAACCCAGGCGGGGGCCGGGGGCCAGCAGCGTCGCCCTGTCTCCGGAAGCCCGGTCACAGGAGCCGCAGGAGGGTCTGGCGGTCAGAGGGGCCCAGGACATGCTGCGTGCCTGTCCTCTGCCTGGGCTTCCTTTCGTCTCTGCGAAGTCCTCCAGGAAATGTGCGTGGCCCTCCGTCTCCCTTAACGTGCTGAGCAAAGAACGCTCCCCTCCCGGCGCGTTTGCGGACGCTACACGTGCACGTGTGCTCACGGAACCCCACTTTGGGAAACCAGGTCCAGACCCAGCAGAGGACGGAGCGCAGCCTTTCTCCCCAGGAGCCTGCCGTCCGGGGAGGGTGCCAAGCCGGGAAGGGTGCCATCTGGAGTGAAGGAAGGGGGCCCAAACCCCGGCCCCCAGAGGGACACTCGTGCCCGGTCGCTTCCCAAACATGCCTCAGGGCGGTGGTGCCCGGTGTCCACCGTGGGTCGCCACGCTCTGCAGGTGCCAGGTGCCCCCCACCCGCCTCTCCAGTCGCCTGGGCTGGGACCCCTGAGCCCCTCCTGTATTCCTGGGGCCACTGCAGAAACACAGACGGACAGCGTGTGGGCTGACCTGGGGTGGGGTGTCTCTCCCCTGTCCCAGGACGGGAGCATCAAGCTTGCTTGGCGCCCTGAACTGGGCTGGGATCGCTCTGGCTCCGCATGACCACCCCCCTCCCCCAACCAGGCTGAGGGCCACCCGGGGTCTGGAGGACGCCGCCAGCCCGAAAACACCTGAACTTCCCCTCCCCCCCGGGATCGAGCTGTGGGTGACCCCGCCAGGCTGGAAGAGGGGTTCGCAGGCCCCTGAGAGGGACCCCCAGGCCGGCGGGACCTCCTCCCATGCCCGCCGCGGCTCTGAGGCTGTGGGGGCTCCTTGTACAGGCTGTCGATGTGTTTGACCTGTGCCCACGCCCACCCCGCAGATGCCCCAGCCAGGAGAGGGCAGGAGGATCCGGCGGCCCAGCTGGGGTTCACCTGGACAGCTTCCGAACCGGCCCCCACAGGGCCTGGAGGAGGCCGGGTGCACGGCCAGGCTCAACCAGTAATTCCCAGGGAGGTGGAGCGAGCCTATTTTAGGTCCTGCCCTTTGTTCCCACAAGGGACTCTCCACATGTGTGATCTTAGGCTTCCTGGGGTTTCCACGGCGAGAACAGGTGTCCAGAGATCCCCACGGGCCCAGCACCCGCGGCCAGCAGAACAAGCCTGCATCTCTCAGGGTCTGATCCTGGGGGTGGCCTTGGTGGCTGAGCTTCTCAGCAAGAGGCCAGCTTCTCTGGGGCTTGTCTGCAGACCACAGGGCACCTCCCATGACCCCCTGCAGACAGCTGCAACAGGGTGCCTAGGGACCCCAAGCCTGAGAGCCAGGTCCCTGCGTGGGAGCATCCTGGGGCCACGCCAGTGCTCGGCCCCCACCCTGTGCAGAACGTTCTGTGAGCCTCTGCCGCATGGCGAGGCCCAGCAGCTCCCGGCCCCACCCCCGGGCACTCTTCCTGCTGTGTGAGCCCAACAACAACATTGTCCCTTCCGCGGGGCTGGGACGGCCCTCGAGCCGCACAGGGAGTCTGGCGTCCTCCAGACTCCAGAACAATGCGGACGGGCCAGGAGGTTCAGGAGTGACGCTGGGACCACGCGGCCCCAATCGCTCCTGGTCCCTGTGATGATTTTCACCCTGGTGTCCTTGTTAAAAACAAAATGAAGCTAAATGAGAAGAGGAGAGAGCAACAAGACAGTTTTCACTGCAAAATACTAAATTTAAAATTTTAAAAATTGGGGGCACCTGGGTGGCCCAGTCGGTTAGGTGTCCGACTCTTGGTTTCAGCTCAGGTCGTGATCTCAGGGTCACGGGATCGAGCCCTGCATTCGGCTCCCCGCTCGGCGGAGCATCTGCTTGAGATGCTCTCCCTCTGCCTCTGCCCCTCCTGCTCGCGCTCTCACTCTCTCCAAAATAAATAAATAAACCTTTAATAATTTTAAAAAATCAAAAATAAACAATTTTGGAATAAATATTTTTAAATAGTAAAAGTGTATCTTAAGTGTTGCGTACTCACATAACTAATATTATTACCATATCCACGTTACCCAAAGCAGTCTGCAGTCCCTGGCAAAACTCCGATGGCATTTTTCACAGAAATAGAATAAGCTATCCCAAAATGTGTATGGAAACACAAAGGACCCCAAATGGCCAAAGCAATCTTGAGGAAGAACAAAGATGCAGACATTGTACTTCCTGATTTCAAACGGTATCGCAAAACTGTCATAGTCAAAATGGTATAAGAGCCACATAAAAACAGACACAGATCAGCAGACAGACGTGACAGCCCAGAAACAAACCCATCCGTATGTGGCCGATTAATTTATGACAAAGGAGCCAAGAATATACAATGGGAAAAGGATGGTCTCTTTTCTCAGTGGTGTTGGGAAAACAGGATAGCTTCATGCAAAATAATTAAACTGGACCACTTTCTTCCACCACACAGAAAAATAAACTCAAAATGGGTTAAAGACTTGAATGTTAAGAACCAAAACCATAAAACTCCAAATTTGTAAATTCCATATCTGATAAGGTGTCAGTATTCAAAATATATAAAGGACACATATAATTCAATACCAATAAAACAAGCAATCCTATTAAAAAATGGGCAGCAGATCTGAATCTATAATGATGACCTACAGATGTCCGACAGGCACATACAAAGATGCTCGATATCACTAATCAGGGAAATGCAAATCAAAACCACAATGAGATCACCTCACACCCGTGAGCATGGCTAGAAACAAAAGGACAAGCAAAGCCGTGTTGGCGAGGATGCGAGGAAAGAGGAACTTCCTACGCTGTTGGTGGGAATGCAAGCTGGAGCAGCCACTCTGGACAACAGTATGGAGGCTCCTCAAAAAGTTAAAAATACAGCTGCTCTAGGACCCAGCAATCCCACTTCAGCGATCCAAAAAAACAAAAACGCTGATTCAAAAAGCGATGTGCATGCCCGTGTTCACTGCGGCACCACGTGCAAGAGCCAAGACCTGGAAACCGCCCAAGTGTTCATGGGTGGATGGATAGAGAAAACACTGTGTGCAGACAGGAATATCATTCGCCCTAAAAAGAAGGAAATCTTGCAATTTGCAACAACGTGAATGGACCTTGAGGACATTATGCTAAGTGAAATAAGTCAGACAGAGAAAGACAAACCCCCTATGATCTCTCATTTTTGTTGTGGTATCTAAATTCATTTAAATTCAATCAATTAACATAGTGTATTGTTAGTTTCAGAGGTAGAGTTTAGTGATTCATCAGTCGCATGCGACACGCAGGGCTCATTCCATCGTGTGCCCCCCTTAATGCCCATCCCCCAGTCCCCCATCCCCTACCCCCTGCCCCTCCAGCGACCTTGTTTATTTCCTAGAGTTTAGCATCTCTTATGGTTTGCCTCTCGTTCTGTTTTGGCCTTAATTTTATTTTCCCTTCCCTTGCCCTATGTTCCTCTGTTTTGTTTCTTAAATTCTACCTAGGAGTGAAACCATGATAATTGTCTTTCCCATATGACCTCTCTTAGATGTGGAATCAAAACGCCCACCCCCCCACACACACCCTGAACTCAGAGCTGCAGAGAACAGGTCGGTGGTCGCTGGAGACAGGGGAAGGGGTCCGACGACAAAACGGGCGGAGCTGGTCAGAAGACACAACCCTCTGGTTACAAAATAAGCACGTTGTGAGATTGTCACGCACAGCATGAGACTATAGCTAACAACACCATGTTATTAAACAGTAATAATGATTTCAGCACAGTTTGATATTTTTGTTTATAGACAGCTTGCAGAGCTAGTAGTTCCAGCTCCCCATAAACTCCACAGCTTCCCTGTTGTCATGGGCGACAGCTCAGCAGGTGGCGGGTTTGTAACCAGGGATGGAGCACCGCCGGACACACTCTAACCCAAACTAACCAGCCAAGTCCACTCACATTTCCTTCGATTCCCTCCCGCCCTCTTCCCGTCCTAAGGGGACAGTCCATTCGCAGGTCTCCCTGGGCTCCTCTGGGCGGTGACGGTGTTTCGGAATTTCTGAGCCTTTGGTGACCTTTTGAGAGCTCCCGGGTGGGATCTCGCCGAATGTCCCTCTACTGGAATCTTCTGGTGATGTTCTCATGGGTTGAGAGAGAGGTAGGGCTCGTGGGTTGTTGGTGGGAAGACCACAGAGCGGGAGTGCCCTCCTTGTCACTGTGGAAGTCAAGCCTGGTCACCCAGGAGAGGCGGGGTCTGTGCAGAATTACCCCCACCTCACCATTCTGCACTTTTCACAGGGAGGTCACGGGCCCACACCCAAGCTGGGGGAAAGGGAGTCGTGACCCTCTCCCCTGTTATCTCCCCGACATCTGCCCACCCCTCCAGCCGTCCTGAGGCTGGGCCCCAGCCCCCTGCTCTCGGCCCCTGCAGAGTCCCCCGGAGGGCTCAAAGACGCGCCCCTCAGACCACGGCCCCCCTCCA
>LNAC01000279.1:1345176-1357289 GCA_002007465.1 Ailurus styani
CCCCCCCCCCCCCCCCCCCCCCCCCCCCCCCCCCCCCCCCCCCCGGCTCCTCGCGGAGGGGGGTCTCCGGAGGTGGAGCCCAACCCAGGCGTCGGCCAATCCACGCAGTGTAGCCCCCGCCCCCCCCAATCAGAGGGAGTCCCGGCATTTGCAGCTGGGGCTGGACCCGGAGGGCTGGGAGGTGAAGGTGCTCCCGGCCCCTGGGCCCCTGATCCTCATCACCTGCGGATTTTGCCCGGGCTGGCCCTCCCGGGACGGAGTCTCTGCCGCCAGCTGCCGCCAACCCCAGGGGCAGCAAGGTCACCCACCAGGCCTGAGCAGGTGCCCCTCCCCCAAGTGTCCCCGGCTACACTTGTTCAAGCGGCCGCTTTGGATGGCAGTGGTTTTCTCTCTGTAGGATTTGATTGACGCCTACACCGCGCTCTCCAAGTCAGATCTTACCTTTCCTCTGGGCCCCCATCTCCCCTGCCCCCCCACGGCGCCCCAAGGTCAGACGGCCGGTGCCCCCACTGGACACGGAATCCCAACCTGGTCCCTGGCCGTGCCCTCCCCGGCTAAAGGGGAGGGTGGCCCCGCTTGGCCTGTTTAAACCCTCCACCCCAAGTGCCTACTGCCCAGCAGGGGTGAAGCCCGGGAGCTCGGGGGCCACCCCCGCCCCCCCCCTGCGCCCCTCCTCTGCGGTCCCGCCCGCTCCCTCTCCGGGTTGCTGGGCCATGCTAACTTCCAGGGAGCAGAGTGTGCTTTCGGAGGTGATCCCTCGCGCTTCGGAGGCCCTGGCCTGCAGTCGGGACGCGCAACCTCTCCACTGAGGGGAAGGCAGGCGGCCGGAGGCGGCGGGGTCAGGGGAGCCCTCCTCGCTTGGCCCTCGCCTCCCACCCCGCCTCCTCCTGCGCCCCCTCCCCAGAGGCCGGCCTCTGCTCCCCCGTCGGCCTGGGCGGCCGCCTCGGAGAAGCTCCGGGGGCAGTGCCAGGACACACTGCTCGGGCCGGCTCCCCGACACCAGAGCTGGGGCGCTGGGACCCCAGGCCCTTCTGGGGGCGGCCTCTGCAGGAAGGACTCCCGTTCCCTCGCGGCCCCTCCTACCTCACTGGCTCGCAGCTGGCCTGCGCCCGCCCGGGGTGGAACAGTGACTCAGCCGGGCGCAGGGCGGGGTGGGGTAGGCAGCAGACTGTGCTTTCCAGACCAGAAAAAAGGAGGGCCCAGTCCCACCGCCTCGGGGAGGAGACGCGGGCTGCTTTCCACGCACGGGGCCCC
The DNA here is from genome assembly GCA_002007465.1 of Ailurus styani. Classification (NCBI taxonomy): domain Eukaryota; kingdom Metazoa; phylum Chordata; class Mammalia; order Carnivora; family Ailuridae; genus Ailurus; species Ailurus styani. The sequence goes on from LNAC01000279.1 coordinate 1,346,431, forward strand.
TCAGAGCCCCTACTGTCCACATGTGCCGTGGCCTGTGGCGCAGGACCCCCCCAAAGGATAGGGGGCCAGAGCCGGGCCGGGTCTTCGGGCCCTGGCGCTGGACTGGAGAGCAGAGCCTGCCTGCCCTCCCCCCTTCCCTCTATTCATTCACCCCTTCCCAAACGGCCCCAGGGCTTCTGCTTCCCCCCATCCTGACTTGGGTCCGAGGGAGGGAGCGCAGCGGGAGGACGGCGGGCTTGCGGGGCGGGGTGCGCGTTAGGCGCCGCCGGGACCGGGCGCTTGGGGGCGCGGACGGTCTGCCCACCCGCCCCACTTCCCGGGACACCTTCGGGGCCGGCCCCTGCCCGGGGGCCCTGGCTGCGGAGGAGGGACTGGTGGAGCCTGTGACCGGCTTCCGTCCCGCGGGCCCCGCCCACGGCCCTCGTGAGAGGACGGGACAGGGGTGGGGTCAGAGGCGAGGCCGGGCGGGGTCTGGGAGGGCACTCGGCCCGCGGCCGGCTCGGCGCTCAGAGCCTCGGCGGTGTGCGGACGCAAGGGCACGGCTGGGCTCCCGCGCTCCGCTCCAAGGGCTCCCACCGCCTGAGGTCTCTGTGCTCCGAGGGCTCCCGCCTGAGGTCTCCCGCGCTCCGAGGGTTCCCACTGCCTGCGGTCTCCTGCGCTCCGAGGGCTCCCACCGCCTGAGGTCTTCCGTGCTCCGACCGCTCCCGCGACCCGAGGTCCCGCCCCCGCCATGCGGCTGAGAAGGTGAGTGTGCGGGATCCCGGGAAGAAGCAGGGGCGCCGCGGGAGCGGGGAGCGGGATCCCGGGGTGGTCGGATAGGACACCCGCTCACCTGGTGGCCGAGGCGGCATCCGTGGGAGGGTCGGCCCCTGGGCCAGGCGGCATCCGGAGCCCCTACCTGCAGGCGGTGGCATCCGCCCAGGGCTGGGGCGGGTGGTGGGGACCGTTGGCAGCGCGTGGGTGTACTTGGAGGCGGGTCCCCGCAGAGAGGGGCGAGAGCGAAAGCTGGAAGGAGAGCCCGCGCAGCGGACAAGCGCCCCCCCGCGCCCCCCGCGCCCCTCGTGCCGCCACCCGCAGCGGATTGCCCAGAGGCAGGCCGGGACCTGGCAGTGCCAGGATCACTCTCCAAGGCCAGCTGGTGCCCAGCGTCTGGTGCCATGTCCTCCCCCAGGCCCCTGAGATCCCCGCCCCATCAGCGGAGCCGGGGGCGGGGGCGGGGGAGGATGGGCTCACAGCCTGTGGCTCCTGGTCCCTGCTGGCGGGAAGGCGCCGGTGACCGCTTTGCTCCAGAATACCCCCTCTGGGTCAAGTTGTGGGGTCGACAGGCTGTGTCCCCTTGATAAGCTGATGTGGCCGTGACACCTGGGTCCTGCCGCCCAGTCTCCCCATTTATAAATGAAGGTCCCTGAATGTCACAGCCACCCATACCCCAGAGCCTGGGGGTTGGCCTGGGGGCCACGTGGGATAGCAGAGGCCCAGGAGGGCCCAAGAAGAGGGCCCAGGGAGCTCCAGGGAGAAGGGAAGGCTGTCTCCCTCACCAGAACCCAGAGCCTGAGTTCACGCCCCCAGGGAGCCCCAGGGGAGCCCTGTAACCATGTGAGGCCGTGGCAGGCTTATGTCCTCTGGGTCCTCAGCACAGGAGGGGGGTCTGATGGGCACCGTGGGAGACCAATGGGGAGTCACCAAAGGGTTTTCACAGCTTTGTGTCTTAGAAGGTAGCGCTGGCTCCAGGGAAGGGGGCTGGACACGGAGGTCTGTCTCCGCAAGCAGGAATGGTTGACCCCAGCAGGGACAGTGAGAGAGGACAGGCCTGCCTTCAGGGTGTGGGGGAGCCCCTGGTGGCCCAGGGTCTGGCTCGGCAGGACAGCAGTGCACACCTGAACGTACCCGCGAGGACAGGCCTCCGCGCTCACTCAGATGACAGCTGCTGGGGGCGGGGCGGGGGTGCCACGGGTCCGATCTTGCTCAGCAGACACAGGATCCGGGGAGGCCTGCAGGAAGGGGTGGCTGGAGGCATGCAGGGCGCGAAGTCTCCCAAGTTCAAGGTCTGCTTCAAGGAGTCTGGGAAGTCCCCAGAGGGATTTGCTGGCCCCTGGCGGCCGAGCTGCCCGCCAGATTTGGTTTCAGGTTTCAGAATGACCGCATTCCTTCGGCAGGGTCCCCAGCAATCCAGCGGCCGCTGCCATTGACGTTAGACCCTCTCTCTCTCCCCAAACTTTTTTTTTTAAGATTTATTTACTTATTTCAGAGAGAGAGAGAGAGAGAGAGAGAGCACACAAGTGGGAGGGGCAGAGGGAGAGAGAGACAGTGTGTGAGCCAACTCCCCACGGCCGGGAGCCAGACCAGGACTTGACCCTGAGGTCACGACCTGAGCCAAAACCAAGAGTCGGGCGCTTCACCGACCGGGCCACCCAGGTACCCCTCTGTCCCCCAAAACTTCAATGCAGCTCTGACTACAAATCCATTCAAAGTGTATTTTCCTGATTTCGTACAGTTTCTTAGAATCCACCCACAGCAAAGTCCAGGCCCGCACTGGGCAGAAGGCCGTGACCTTGGGGTGGCTCCCACCACCCCTCGCGATCACACTGTCGGCAGGACTGGCGGCGTCGCCGGGGTGGCCCCGACCCCCTCCCCAGTGGAGTCCCCCCAGCAGGAACCCCCTACGGGCCAAGGCCGTGGATGTGGTCACGTTTCTCCATGGCCCGACCCCTCCCGCCACGAGGAGCAGTCTGCCCTGTTGGGAAGGAGCAGGAACTCACCTGCCTTTCTGGTTGTTTCTTTCCAGCCCGGGACCGCTCCTGCTACTGCTCGGGGCCCTGCGAGCCGGTAGGTGCGGGGGCTCCCGCGGGGCGGCTCTTCCCAGCCCTCCGGACCGAGCATCCTCAGGGTCCTCGCCACGGCCCTCCTTGCCTCTCTGGGCGCCCCTGCGAGAAAGCTGGGTCCCAGGGCTCGGGTAACGGGCAGATCGAAGGCCACGAAGGGGGCCGCTCTTGCAGGCCCCCAAGTTCCTGAGCTCGTGTTTCGCGGAGGTAGAAAGCGGTTCGTTCCCCGTGTTTCAGTCCCTCTGTTTTCAGAGGAGTCGGGGTCCCTGTTTGTCGCGACCCCTTCGCCCCAGTCAGCCCCCGGGGGACCTGCAAAGCCATCACTGGGCCAAAGAGCAAAGAGCAGGGATTCGGCAGCGCATCGAAGGCTGAGGGCTCGCCCCGCCTTCCAGCCCCGAGGGTGGCAGCCCGGGGACACCAGGCTGTCCCTGCAGGTGGTTCCGTGGCCGTGGACGGTAAAACCGCTCTGGGAACAGCATGTCAGCCTTCCTGACGCAGTGCGAGCAGCATGAGAAACTGCTTCCTTATAAATGTCTGAATTAAAAAACACCAGATTTTATTTTGAATTAATTGTAAATACCCAAGAAGTAGCCAAAACAGGCCAGTGTGGTCCTGGGTGCCCCCCGTGCCCCCACTTCTCCCGACGTTAGCTTCTCATGTAAGGATAGAAATCCACGTTGGACAACTCGGTGCCTGCCAACAACCCCTGAATTTTAAGTACGCTGTCCCATTCCGACGTCTATCTGATTAATACGTCACATTTCTGCTGAAATGAGTCAGAAGTGGTGTTTGAGGCTTGCGACCAAAAAGCCTCCCCGGCCCACCCCCTTGAGGGCAAGGACTCAATTGCAGAAAATCAATTTCATACTTTTCCATCCCAGCGGATGCTCGAGAGCAAGCAGTCAGCGCGCTGGTGGGCAGCGACGTCGAGCTCAGCTGCGCTTTCCCCGAAAGACACACTTTTGATCTGGACGACCTTTACGTGTACTGGCAAACCGGCGCCGCGGGCCACCCGACCACCGTGACCTATTCCCTGTCGGGGAACAGCTCGGCGGGCCTGGAGGACGACCGCTACCGGGACAGGGCCTGGCTCTCGCCGGACGGCATGAAGCTCGGAGACTTCTCCCTGCGCCTCTACAACGTCACCCCCCTGGACGAACAGCAGTTCAACTGCCTGGTGTTCAGGAAATCCTTGCAGTTACAGAAGATCTTGGATGTGGTGGTGACGCTGCAAGTGGCAGGTAAGACGTGGAGGCCGGCGGGACCCACCCCCGCCCAGCCTTCCGGCCCGGGGTGCGAAGGAACAAGGCGGGTCCCCGGCTCATCGCCCGGCTTCTTCCGTCAAGAGCCTCCTCATCTCTCCCGGCGGGTTTCTGTCTAAGCGGGTGTGGGGCTGAGCTGGTTGGCAGCGCATCCAACCCGTTGGAAGTCCCCTGTAGGCTGAGTGGACCTGGGATCACAGACAAACTCCGAATCTTGCTGTCTTTGCCTGAAATTCTCCAACTCAACTCTGGTAGAAGCTCTGAACGAGATTAGGAGAGAGCGCTGTAAGGCGCTAAGTGAGAGCAGACCTCAGGAAGGCAGTTCAAGTCGGCCGAGGGCCTCAGCTCAGCAGAGGGATGGGCTGTGCCATCTGGAGCGGGGCCGCTCGTGGGCAGGACGGGGCGGGGGCTGGCCAGGCCACAGTCCACCGGGCTCGGGGCACGGGGGGCTGCCTCCCTCTCACCTGGCCCTTGACGCCGCGTGCCCCACCACCCTGCTTCTGACCTTCAGCACCTGCTGTCCTGCCCTGCCTTCCCTTCCCCTGCAGCCAACTACAGCGTGCCCGTGGTCAGCGCCCCAAGCGGCCCCTCCGAGGACACGGAGCTCACGTTCACATGCACGTCCCGGAACGGCTATCCGAAGCCCAACGTATACTGGATCAACAGGACGGACAGCAGTGTGTTGCCAGAGAGCCTGCAGAACAGCTCGGTGACCCTGAACGCACGCGGCTTGTACGACGTGGTCAGCGTCCTGCGGGTCGGCCGGGCCCCCGGTGTGAACGTCGGCTGCTGCATCGAGAACGTCCTTCTGCACCAAAATCTGACTGACCAGGCAGGTAAGGTCCCCCAGGGTGCGCGCGCTGAGGCCAACCCGAGCCTGGGGGCCCGCGGGGACTCGGGGCACCGCCCCGGCGAGGGGCCTCGACCGCGGCTTCCGAAAGCTGGGTGGGAGGGGGAGGTGACAGGCAGCCCTCAAAGGGCCGAACGGGGCTGGGCGCTCAGGTCACGGGCCTTGACTTAATGGTCACTCTCAGGCTCAGCCTCGCTGACCCGCTTTACAGACGAGAGACTGAGGCCAGGAGGTGGTGCAGGACCGGGCAGCGATGGCATCGGGACTGAAGCTCACGCCTGCTCAGTCTGTGAGCCTGTGCCCCATCAGGAGGCCGGAGCCGCCACACTGGGGCTCCGGCTGCTGGAACCGGGCCGGGCTGCTGGCGCGGGGCTTTCCCGCGGGGGGCAGGGGGCGCGCTGCAGACAGGTGGTTCCTTTCTGGAGGCCACAGGCTCTCCGTCTGCGTGTCCCCGTCAGGATGCTGAGAGGGCAGGCTCCCGGCGGGTGGAAGCAGGGTCCGGGGTCCTGCTGCTGCAGGAAAGTGAGGCGGCCCCAGGACCCCCCAGTAACCCGCAGGGCCCTGTGCAAAATACGGAGAAAGGCAGCGCTCCTCGGGCAGAAATAAGAGCCCAGGACGGCAGCAGCAGAGCGACACCACGCACCAGCCTCCTGAGTGTGGGCCCCGGGCCTGCGGGGGGCGCACGCCGTGACCCCGGGGCCTGGGCAGAGCGCCGTCTTCCTTCCGGAGATCAGGGCCCAGCCTCGTGACTCCGTGGTCACGGTCTCTGAGCCCAGACGGACCAGGACAAGGGCGGCACCCGACAGCTCGCCTCTGACCACGGCCTCTCAGCCGCGTTCTCCCCGCAGAGCCGCCGGGGGCGGGGGGAATGGGGACCAGAGGGTCCCCTCAGACAGCGGTGTCAGCGCCCGCGCTCTGGGACAGCTGGGGGGCCGGTGCAAGCCCCCCGCGCCCACACCCAGTGGATGAGCACTTCCGGCCCAGGTGCGGGCGCGGCAGGGGCTCCGGCGGCCCGGGTGGGGGTGCGGAGGGCCGCCGGTGCCGCCAGGAAGAGGGGGCCCCCCTGAGGGACAAGACCCCTCCCCCCACCGGCCTCAGGGTTTCGACGTCCCCGAAACAGCGCCCCCTCGGGCCCCGCTTGCTCGGTCGGGAGGCCCTGCCTTCCCTCCGTACCGTTAAGTCTCAGGGTCCTTTTCTCTTTCAGCAGAAAAGTTAAGCGACAATCCAGGCAACACAGGGAGCCACACCGATGACCACGGGAGGGACCACGGGACGGTGCTGAGCACCCTGGTCGTGCTGGCCGTGGTCGTGGCCGTGGCCGTGGCCGCCGGCTGGGCGTGTAGGAGCAGGTGCCCCCGCGAGTATCCGACCAGGTACTGGACCGGCGCCGGGGTCGGGGCTGAACATTCCCGGGGTTGTCATGAGCCAGCGGCCTGGGGCAGGGTGTCGGTGAGCATGAGGCCGTGTCCTCGCGGGCGGCGGGGATGGCAGCTGTGAGTGAACGGGTCCCGACAGAGTGCAGTTCCGTGGAAGCCGAGCTGCCTTCGGTCCTGAATTCTGGCCAAACTCAAGGACAGATGGAGAGAGGGTGGGTGTTGAGCCTCTAAACCCAAGCAGCAGAACTCACAGAAAAGCCCAGAACACGAACGGAGTCACACCCCAGGGTCAACCAGGAAGGGCCCTGGGAGCAAGGGACGTCTCCCCAGGTCAGCCTGGGGGGTGAGGCCGGCCGGCCTCCCCTAAGATACTGGCAAAGTCGAGGACCTTCCAGATCTTTCAGGAGGGTGGGGGCCCGGGTCGCTGCTGGATTAACAAGTTGGCTCCAAGTGGAGCCTTTCCCTGGAGCCTCCTGCGTGTTGCTAATTCCGTCACCCCAGAAAGACTTCCCACGGCCGCCGATCCGGCCCGGCCCTGGGGAGGCGCCCAGAGGCACCGGGGGCTCGGAGCAGCCCCTCGCCCGCCCCCCGCTGCCCATCCTGAGTGTTTCCGGTTCCTTCCCGCAGGTGCCCAGCTGCAAGGCCAGAGCACACGTCCCCCGGTGAGTGGCCGCGAGGGAAGGGGGCCCGTGAGAGTGCGTGCGGGTTGCGGGAGCGGGCGGCTGGGGGTGGCTTTCTCGCGGTCTGGCTTTGGCACGAGCTGTACTTGGTGGCCGGGGGATAGATGTTTCCATCTGCAGGGACACGGTGAACCCCTCGGGAGCCCCTCGGGAAGGCCCTTCCCACTTGCCCCCGTTGGCACGTAATCCGTCCTTGCTGACGTTGGAATATAGAATGTTCCAGACATACAGGCCAGCAGGGAGCCTGGGACGGTGACCGCCAGGCACAGCCCCTGAACATCACCCTTCCCTCCCTGGGCCCCGTCCCCCGCCCCCTCCATGGGGGCCCACGGGAGGCCCCGCACTGCGCCCGTTGTCAGAGAACAGCCACGCCGCGAGGCGAGCCCCCCACGGTCCTGGGAGCCAAGGTTGCTGTGACTCCCCGCGCTGGGGGAGCATGTCCACCCACAGAGCCCCCGTTTCCCACACGCCGGTGCTTCAGGCTGTGAGGGCAAGGGGCCAGCGTGCAACTGACCGCCCAGGCAATGAGCCCCTGCTCTGAGGGGCTCCCTTGCGGCCCCCCGGGGAACTCAGGCCTGGCTGGGCAGGAAACCCAGCGCCCCCCACGGGGCCCCCTGCTGTCCCGGGGGCCTGGGCCTGGCGGCTGACTGGCGGCCCGGGAGGGGCTCCTGAGACCAGACACTCACCAGCAGGGCCTGCCTGTTCCTCGGGGGGAAGGAAGCCCACCGTCCGTGGGTTTTCAAAGTTTTCGGCCCTGTGTTTCCACGCTTCTCAGCCCCAAGAAAAGCCAGCCCTTTCCTCACCCCCCGGAAGGTGGCAGGTGCCGTGTCCCTGACACCCCTTCTCTTTTCTCCTAAGACTGTGTCTGACGAGAACTCGCCGCCCGGGAGGTGGACAGGCCTTCTGTGAGATGCCACCAGGAGGGACAGCGACGGCGGCTTGAGATTGACTCGGGCGGGCCTGGTGGCCAAGGGCGCCGTCTGTCCCCATCAGCCCCCAATGTGGACGTGGGGCCTCTCCGGCCAGGGAGGGACACGCGGGACCGTGCCTGACCCCGAGGAGAATGTTCCGGGTGCTGCCCCGATCCTGGAATGAGGACCTTCCGAAAGTCAGTGGAACACACGTGCCCCCACGTGGGCGAGCTGCCCAGCTCGGGCGCCTCGCGAGGGCTCCCTCCCCCACCCACCCCAGCAGCTCAATACCCAGAACCCACGGGGGTCTGGGGGGAATGGGGCTCTTCTGAGACCGGCGGAGGGCGTCGCATTTAGGAAGAAGAGAGGGTGCGGGCTCTTCCGCAACTACCCTGCTGGGTGAAGGCGACGCGGGGTGTTTGCGGGACTCGTGGGTGCAGGACGCCCACCCCCTCCCCCGAGATGCAGGACTGTGTGTCTGCGCGTGTGAGTGTCCAGGACACCGGACACGGTCAACACTGCAGGACCCGAGACAGACTCCTGGGACTCTGCGTCCTCGGGGATCTTCCCTGGGAAGAAAACCCCATCTCGTTTGTTTCTGTCCGAAGCTGGATTTCCCTCCGAAAAAGTGGGATTTTTCGGGAAGACAGTCTGCAGCTGGGGCCACCCTGGCTGGAGCCGCGGCCTCGGGGACGCACAGGGAACAACCCAGAAACTCGCTCGGGCAGGACGGGGAAGGCGCGTCTCCAGTGGACACGGGCTTCGCCGGGTGGCCGTCAAGGGCCCTCCGAGGGGCGGCACGACCTGTGTGGAGGGGGCGTCCTCCCGGCGTCAAGATGTAGCACGGATTCCGTTGCACCCTCTGCACCTGTCACCCCGGCCCCCCCAAACCAACATAAACGCCAGGCTCCTCGGAGCCCCCACGCCCTGGAGGGGACAGCAGACATGTGCGGCTCTGACAGCTTCCACGGGTGGCCCCGAATGAATCTGGCCGCTCCTGTTTCCGGAAGGTTCTGTGAAGGAAGCTGCCGGGTCACGCAGGTGTCGTGCCCCCCCGGGAAACGCAGCCTGCTGTCCCGCCTGCGGTCACTCAGCACTGCCGGGCGTCCCAGACCTGGACTGGGACAAACACGAGGACCGGGTGGCGGGGCGAAGGTGAGCCCAGCGCTTATTAGAAGGAATTGGTCACTGTCTGGTTTCGTACCCAGAAGCCCTCACGCGGCTCTGACGGGCCTGGCGAGACTCGTGAGCGTCGGACTACGTGCAGCATTAGAAGGGACGGGTCCCTGCAGAGGGACGGGGGCGCGGGCGTCCGGAGCGGAAAGCGCGCAGTGGCCGGGGTGCAGGGGCGGGGGTGCGGAGCCCGCTGCAGCCCGGGCGTCTCCTCTGCAGCCCGCAGCAGAGCCCGCTTGCGGGGCGCCTGGCCACGTAGGCCCGGCGCGGTCGGGAGCAGGTGCGGCGAGCCCTCGCCCTGCAGCCGGGACGTGGCCGTCTGCTCCTCGTGCGTTGGGGAGCCCGGGGCCAGTGCACCCACACCTGCTTCTGGAGCCCTGAGTCACGAGAATACAACGTAGACGCGGAGTCTGTGTCCGGTGGCTTCTCTCGCCGACGTGGCTTGTCCTTTGCTGGCCTAGGGCCCCCCGCCCGTCAGGGTTCGCCCCGGGAGTGTGTCCCTGGGGACGTTGGGCAAGGTCTGGCGGCACATCTGCTTGTCACACGCAGGCTCACCAGTGGCCCCGAATGGCTAGAGGCACACAAGCCAGCCACAGAGCAGTAGCCTCCCCGGGGCTCGGTGTCCGGGGCGAGAATCCCCGCCCTCCGCGGTCCCCCGGCCCTGGGACGCAGCGTGAGCGGGGCCCCTGTCCCCTGCCACACGGGCGCTCCTGGCCCACGGCTGTCTGTGGCGTAGGACAGGGGATTCCTGGGTCCAGGCTGCGGGACGTCCCCCGTCGGGCTCGTTCCCGTTCAGCCCCGTTCCGTCCAGAGCCTGGAACCACCTGAGTGCGCTCAGCGTCTGGCCGGGGGCCCTGCCCTGACACCTGCACCCTGGTGTCGGGGGGCTGTCCCGCCGCGGCCGCCCACCCTACACGTAGCAGGTGCGGGGAGACCGCTGGGGAGGAGGAGCTGGGGCGAGCACACAGGACGGCTCATCACGAGGGCAGGGGACGGGAGGGTCAGCGAGCTGTGTGGCCTGAGGTCACACTTGTCCCTGCTGTAGGGTTAGGAGGCTGGGACGGAGCTGCTGCCCACTGGCCCGGCGGCTCAGATGCTTCCAGAAGCCTGGCCAGGGTGTTCAGCCCCCACCCTGCAGGGAGCAGCTGCGGCTCTCCGATGGTTTTCAGGCCGGGGCCGGCAGGCGGGCTCTGGGCAGTGCGGAAGGCCCCCCGGCCCCACACCCGGCCCCTACCCCCCAGTTCCCAGCTTTCCAGAAACAGGAGGCAGGCACTCTGATGGGCTCTGAGGTCACTCCGTCCTTAGAGATGGACCGCACTCTGACACCCCAACCGCGTTAGAACCCCGCCCCCCCTGCTCCGGGGGTCGTCACCCTGACGCGGGGGCCGTCCTCACCCTGGCCTCCGGCCTCCTCATTCCCACCCTCCCAGGGCCCGTGGGCCATCCGTGTCAGGAATCCGGGGGCCTCCTGTGCGGTCAGCCCCCTTCAGGGGCCAGGAGCTGGGCGCTGGGGAGGGGGCGCCTCCGGCCACAGTCCCCGGTTGGGAGGTCCTGGGAAGGACCCTGGGGCCCCCTGCAACACGGACAGAGGACAGCCGTAGTGTCCCGAGCTCCGTGGGACCCTGGCCAGACAGCGCCCAGTGCGACGGGGTCGGCCACTGGGAGCAAAGTCTCCTACTGACCTTGATCTGGGCCTTGGGGGAGTGACCAGGGCTGTCCAAGCCAAGAACTGTCCAGGAGCCTCAGTCTGTCCCACCGTCCTCCCTCCCTCCCCCACCGTCCTCC
>LNAC01000279.1:1357553-1420277 GCA_002007465.1 Ailurus styani
TCCCCCACTGTCCTCCCGCCCCCAGTCCCCTCTCCCTGGGTCTGGGCCTGAGCACAGGGCTCCACCGTCCCCTGGGAGAGTGTGACTCATCTCCCCGAGTCCCCCGTGTGACCCCAGGTCTGCCTGGGGCAGGTGCCAGGGCTGCTGTGAGCAGGCCACAGGGAAGGGGAGGGCACTGTCACATCCGTGGGGTGGCTCCCAGGCTGTGGGGGGTGGTCACCCGAAGGCCCTGGGGCATTTGTGCTCTGAGGGCCCAGACGGCGCAGTGACTCAGGGAGCGGAGTGGCCACGTGTGTGGCTCCAAATGTCACCCTGAACTGACCATGGCGGGGACAAGGGGACCACGAAGATGCCTGCTTCAGACCCAGGCTGAGTCCCCCGTCACATTCTCCTGGTGACCAGTGACCGGGAGGAAACAGGAGCGAACGCCAGGATTTGGCAGAACACAGCCGGAGAGGAGAGCAGGTCCCAGGTCCCCAGGGACCCCGACTGGCGAGGGCGGGGGAGGGTATGAGCTCCGTGAGGGTCCTGGTGGCTTAGAGACCTCGTCTCTCCCGGTCTGGAGGCCGGGGTCCAAGATCAAGGTGCTGGCCGGCCGGGCCTGCGGGGGCGCACGGGGAGGACCCTTCCTGGCCTCCAGCTGCCAGGAGCTAGCGGCCCATCCCGCGGGAGCCGCACCCCTTCTCTGCTTCTCCCTGTGTCTGTCTCCCCTCTGTCCAGAGCACACCAGCCGCTGGATTTAGGCCCCCCACCAGCCCAGGCCGACCTCATCTTAACTAAAATTTAGGGGGTAGGGGACACAGACCCCCTCCAGCACCCGAGAGGAGGAGAGAAGAGGGAGGACGCTGGGAGGGGCAGGGATGGGGTGAGGAGAGGGAAGAGGGGGCCGGGGGGGCCCACAGCCTGGCTGGGGTCCAGACGCCCACACGGGGCAGGCCGGCGGCACAGTGCTCCCGCCTGGGCCCTGGCCCCCGGGATGGCCTGCAGGGACACGGCCCGCATTCGCTCCATCCAAGGAGCGCCTCCCGAGAGCCAGGCCCAGCAGGTGAGTCCCAGCCCCGACGCTGCGCGGCCAAGGTTCTGCCCCACCGGCCCACGGCTCCCCCTGCACGGCCCCGGCCTGGGCCCCGCGTCACCCTCCCTGTGGGCCACTCGAAGCCAGGCTCTAAGGGTTGTGACGTGGGTCCGGCTGCAGTCCGCATCAGAGCCTACAAGGCAGGCTGACTGGGGAAGGGGCAGCCTGGGCTCCCCAGGCCCCCGCCTTCCTCTGGGCCTGCCTGAGGGCCTGCCCCCCTCTGTGCACGGGCAGCCACCCCCCCTCCCAAGGATGAGCCCTTAGATCTCGGCCTCCCCGCATTGAAACGGAGTCCTCATTCCCCAGCAGGCTGGATGCGGCCTGGGCTGAGGCTGGAGGAAGCCGTGGGTGCAGGACAAGGCCGGTCAGGGAGTCGTTAGAAAGAGAAGTGGCCGACCCCACATGTGTGACGGGGACAACAGGACACGCGGCCCAGGCTGCCAGGGAGGGGCCCAGGAGCAGTGGGTTTCAGGCTCAGGCATTGCCAGGCCCCGGAGGACTGAGATCTGGCAAACCCCGTTTCACCCCATGGGTCGGACTCTGTCTTCGGCGGCCCCACCCCTGCAAGGCCCGGGGCTCAGCCGTCCACAGAGCCCAGCCCCCATGTGGCCCGAAGGTCAGCGGCCCCGTGCCACCCGGGTAGGCGAGCTGTTGGTTAGATTTCCCTGCAGGCTCCAAAATCCAGAGGACGTAGAGCCACGCCATAGCTTCTGGGAGGCAGAAAAACTACTTAAAAGAAATCACTTCCTAAAAATCAAGGGTGCGGGGTAAACGGTAGGGCCTCGAACCCAACAGATGTCGCTGTCACAGTGGCCAGTGCAGCCCAGCGCCGGCGCAGAGCCACGGCCCCGTCACCCGTCGCCGGGACCCGGCCTGACCTCAGAGACCACCTGCAGGCCTGGTGGGTCCAGACCTGGGAGACAGCGGCTCGTCCCCTCAAAGCGGTGCCAGCCGCGGACCCCGCAGACGCCTCCTCCCTCGGGCGTGCCGGCACCAGGGCTGCTGCACGCTCGATCGGCTCAGCACTGCCGGGGACCCGGGACCCCGCACTCGCCAAGGACGTGGGGCGCCACCCTCGGCCATGGACAGGCTAGGGCTGTTTGCACAAAGGGGGCCAGCATCTCGGGCTTTTGGCCCAGTGTTCCATTGACCCCCGTGTGTGCGATCAAGACCCTGGGCCTGTCCTGGTGTTTTAATGGATGGGGTTCTCTGTCCATCTTGCAACACCACCTCCAAATCTGAAAAAGAAAATCACTTCCCAAGGGTCTAAGCAGACCCGTTTGGGCAGGAAGAGAGCTCATGTCAGCATCTAAATTTGGGTTGTGCCCTCCCGGGCCGGGCGGGAACGAGATGGTAGCGGGCTGGGCTGCCAGGGCCCGTGCCGGGGGCCAGGGACCGACCGGGAACACGGGCACTGTGAGCTTCGAAGGACGGGATCGTCACCCACTTGGGACCGCTGTTACCAACACACTATTTAATGGTGGGACGAACTCAGGAATCGCCCTCCCTCTAGACTAAAGCATCAAGCAAAGGGCCGTAGTGACATAGAATCAAGGGCCCGGTGAGGGCCCGGGTCTAGGAAAGGCTACCGGCCGCAGACCGGACACCCACCGTCGGGGGGACCCCCAATCAGGAGACCTATGAACAGGGGGAGACACAAGGCCCGGGGGGGACCTGCCCCGAGGAAGGGACTGTCCCGGGTTGTTTTCATTGTGAAGAATCGGAGCGGCTGGCCTGGAGCCCTTCTTGGGGGCGGGGGGGGCATGCACACGGGACGAGCGCTGCGTGAGCTGCGGCTTCTAGGCCGGGGGTCTGGGCTCCGGGGAGCGGCACCCCGAGTGGCCAGGGCACACGGGCACACATGGACACAGGGCACACGGGGCACACGGACACACGGGCACACATGGACACAGGGCACACGGGGCACACAGCACACGGGCACACGGGCACACGGGCACACGGACACACACGGACACACATGGACACAGGGCACATGGGGCACACGGACACACGGGCACACAGCACACGGGGCACACATGGACACAGGGCACACGGGCACACATGGACACACGGGCACATGGGCACACGGGCACACAGGCACACGGGCACACACGGACACACATGGACACGGCACATGGGCACACGGGAACATGGGGCACACGGGCACACATGGACACACATGGGCACACATGGACACACGGGCACACGGGCACACATGGACACAGGGCACACGGGCACACAGCACACGGGCACACGGACACACGGGCACACAGGCACACAGCACACAGGCACACGGACACACAGGCACACGGGCACACATGGACACACACGGACACACGGGCACACGGGCACACAGACACACGGGCACACGGACACACGGGCACATGGACACACATGCACACAGGCACACATGGACACACACGGACACACACGCACACGGGCACACGGACACACAGGCACACGGGCACACATGGACACACATGGACACACATGGACACAGGGCACACGGGCACACGGGGCACACAGGGCCGCCTCAGGCTCGAAGCAGCGGGCACCTTCCGTGCGGGCCAGCAGCATCCTTGACGGAGGCCGGCCAAGAGCCCCAGGGAAAATCACATTTCTAAAACCCAACCTGGGTAGAGGAAAGAGCAACAGATTTGTAGATAAAATTACCTCCCTGAACTTCCTGTCTGCTTTTTGGGCCTGAAAGGGGAAGTGACTCTTCACGGCCTAAGAAGCCAGTTCGGAAAGGGCCCCTGGAACGTGCAGGATTCCCCAAAGCCAGCCTGGCATTCCTTCCAGAACAGGGTTCCCTGGAGGCCGGCGGGCAGCCACAGCTGGGAGCCCGGGCCGGAGACAGGGTCCCCCCGCCCCAGCCCCGCCGAGCAGAGCGCGGGTGTCCACGGGCCTCCGTGCCCGCAGCCTCTGGAGCGAGCGCCCCGAGCTTCCCAGACGGGCTGCAGGGCTCCCACGGGACGGGAGGCCAGTGAGGTCCGGGCAGCGGCCCCCTCCCTCCCGGACCCCTGCAGGAGCATGGCCGGGGCTGCCCAGGGTGCCGGACCCACGGGGGGGGTTCTTTCCGGTCACGATGTGCAGCCACACCCCAGGGTCAGTGCCCCCCAGAAGGCGGGGTCTCCCTGAGCCCCACGGACGTCGGCGGGCGAGGTCTTTGGCGCCCCTCAGAGACACGAGCCCCACAGCAGGTAGAGCAGGGAGGCCTATGCAGAAGGGAAGCCGCCACGTAGGGCAAAGTTGAGACAGGAAACCGTGGGGGACCAAAGGACATGATGAGCTAAATACACAAACTAATTTTTGAACTGTTTCCATTGAATTCCACAACCCCTGCAGTTTTTTTTCTGAAAAAAAAAAAACAAAGAATTCGGAACAGCTGGAGTCACTCCTGCGGTCATCACGCGTACCTCCTGGTCTCACTCCGTAAAAGAGGGACGGGGCTCTGTGTTCAGACAAGAACATGTAAGAGATTGTGTCCAACCCAGGGGCCTCGGGCCCACTGCCTCCAGGTGCTGCTGGGGAGGGGCAGATGGAGGGAGCGAGAGGGAGGCTCGGCCCCAGCTCCGTCCAGAGAGGTCAGGCTGTGCCCGCTCCAGACGCAGCTGTAGGCGGACCGCTCTGCAGGTGCTTGCCCACGGCGGTCACGCCCCGTGGCTGGGGGCCTGTGTCACTGGCAGCGCTGACGCCCCTGAACTTGAAAACAAGCCTCTTGCCTTTGCCCGTGTCTGCCTTTACAAGCACACCATGAATGGTGAGCATTCGCATGGCCCATTGTTAGGAGTCACGGCTCATCGGATCTGCATAATAACACAGGCTTGCAGCTGGGAGGGGCGAAGATGCCCCTTCCCCGGGCACGGGCACGGGCGCTGAACGAAATCACCCCCCACCCCCGCACACTGCTAAGTGCAGAATCTTCCAGTCCCACGTCGCGGCCTCTCTCCCTGTGCTGGAGTCCCCGCTGCACCTGCTGAGCTCCCAGGGTCCCCCCGCCCCCCGAGGGTTCAGCTGTTGGTACACACCCTGGAGTCACATTGGGACTTCCTGGGAGCTTTTAACCAAGTCCCATCCCAGGCCAATCATGTCACAGGGTCTGGAGTGGGCCCCAGGCATCCGGCTTTTAAAGCTCCCCGGGTGAATGTTCCAGGAGCCAACCCAGCCCGGCTCCGGGGATTGGGGCGCTCGTGATGGCTCCAACCGAAGGGAGGCCCCCGTCCTGATTTTACTGAAGGACGACCAGCCCCAGGGGTCTGTGACCCAAGGCAGTTCCCAAGTGGGGCCCCATTTCAGCAAGGCCTCCTTGGCGGAAGCCTAAGGCAGCGTGTGCCCATGGGGGCCTGAACGCACTTGAACCCGCCAGTACGCGCCACCCCACCACCCCCACACCACGTGGTGCCCGTTCCGGCCCCGCAGACCCCAGGCCACGGGAAACAGGGGTCAGGTGTTCAGAAGGGGCTGGTGGGGGCAGGGCTGCTGCAGGGAGCGGTGCTCACGCTGCAGAGACTGGCTGCGCGGCAGGGCTGGGCTCCAACTTGGAAAGCCACTTTGCCACCCCACACCGCTCCCGGTCTCTGAGCCCAGAACCCTCCCCAAATTATTTATCTGGATCTTTGAGTTTCCTGGCCACATGTCCTAGTTGGTGAAATGCTGTTTATCTAAAGAACCCTTGGCGCAAATCAGCCAAGGGCATTTTCTCTAAATAACGATGCTCTACGTGGGCCAAATAGACAAAATAGTTTATTTGTAAAACCCAGGAACGAATTGTGTCTTTTTTTTTTTTAATGTTGAATGGCCGCTTTCCAGAACCACCCCACCCAACGGGCCGCTGGTCACCCAGCACACTCCCCAGTGGCGGGGCCTCTGCAGCCTCCCCCAGGGAAACCCCCAGAGACTGCATTGTTTGCTCAAGAAACAGTCCTCCGCTCCAGGACACATCGCTTTTGTGGCTTGATTTACAGTGCTTCTTTTGATACGGGGAATTTCCATCAGTTGGTTAAAAATGTTTTTAACGGTCTCTATTTTTAACACTTCCAGCTGAGGCCCCCCCTTGTCTCTGTAAGTCCAAGATCCAAATACTTTCTCTTCTCAGGAAACTATCTTATTATAGCAGTCTTGGGGCAGGACATGTGGTGGCTTTCTGGTCATGCATCCATTCCCCCCCTCTGCCCACCGACCATCCATCCATCCACCCATCCACCCATCCACCCATCCATCCACCCATCCATCCACCCATCCATCCACCCATCATCCATCCATCCATCCACCCACCCATCCATCCATCCACCCATCCACCCATCCATCCATCCACCCATCCATCCATCCACACAGCATCCATCCACCCACCCATCTATCCATCCATCCACACAGCATCCATCTGTCCACCCATCCATCTATCAACCTAGCATCCATCCATCCACCCATCCATCCACCCACCCACCCATCCATCCACCCAGCCAGCATTCATCCACTCATCCATCCACCCATCCATCCATCCACCCACCCATCCATCCATCCACCCATCCATCCACCCACCCACCCATCCATCCACCCAGCCAGCATTCATCCACCCATCCATCCACCCATCCATCCATCCATCCATCCACCCACCCATCCATCCATCCACACAGCATCCATCTGTCCACCCATCCATCCATCCACACAGCATCTATACGTCCACCCATCCATCCATCCATCCATCCACCCATCCATCCATCCACACAGCATCCATCTGTCCACCCATCCATCCATCCACCCATCCATCCATCCATCCACACAGCATCCATCTGTCCACCCATCCATCTATCCACCTAGCATCCATCCATCCACCCATCCATCCACCCACCCACCCATCCATCCACCCAGCCAGCATTCATCCACCCATCCATCCATTCATCCATCCACCCATCCATCTATCCATCTATCTAACCATCCACCCATTCATCTATTACTCATCCACCCATCCATCCACCCACCCAGCATTTACTCACTTGACATTCACCCTGCCCCTCCCTGCCCCCAGGAGGACTCAAATGTTCACCGAGTGCTGAGTCAGGGCAGGATCTTTTCTAGGCACTGGGGATGTGGGTGTGCTACAGAGCGATCGGGTGAACAAGAGAATGTCAGGGTGATCAGGGCTCTGGAAGAGAATAGAGGATGACAGGGCAGAAGGGGACCTTTCTTCGTGTTCTTTAGAAGGTTCTGAGGACGTGTTGTGTGTGCACACCTACCCCCCGTATCCCTGCATTCATGCTGGACAGGAGGAGCCGTGACCTGCCGGAGAGGTGACACGGGCTCATCAGCCCTCTCTCGGGGATGGACCCAAGCCAGCCCCTGCTGACAGAGACACAGGAAGAAACCAGGAACGTTCCTCCCACGGTGGGGAGGGAGGCCAGTGGACAGGGGGCACTTCCGCTCAGGGGCGGGGCTCGCCAGTGGGGAGCAGGGACTCGGGCCCCACACAGCCACTCCTCAGACCGGACGATGGCTAGACTTATCTTGAAGCTGGGGGGTTTATTCTGAAGAGCTGGGACACACGGTTAGTGGGTAAAGACGTTCCCTCACCGAGACAATGAGTGCCCCTGTTCCCTCTCCTCTCCCGGTTCCAGTGGCCTGTCGTTCTGCCCGAATCCTCAGCCCACTGAGCTGGGAAGGCTCTTCCTGCCCCCAGGGACCGGCTCATCCAGGCGCCGGGCTGGATGCGTCACAAGTGCCCGACAGCCGCATGGGGCCCCCACAGCACGACCTGTGTGCAGGCTCCGGGTCCCTGGGGTGTTCTGGCACTGGTGGGGCGGGGGACGTGTCCGGAAGGGTGCTGGCTGGGTGAGCAGGGGAGCTGCCCGCCCTTCTTGGCCACCACCACCGTCGGCTGCTGGCCGGGCCCCAAGTCTCAGGCTCCCAGCCTTGCAAGGGCCTGCCCGCTGTGCGCTGGGTCCGCAGCTGCTGGCAGAGAAGGGGAGGGGACACAGCCCCGACACAGACTCGGAGCCACTGCCCGTTTTCCCTCAGTGGTGGAGGAAGGAGGGACACCTGAGCCTCATGTTGGACAGGAACTGGGTCATCCTTTTTCCAGAATCAGTTCCCAGACAACTTCTAACATCACGTGACATGGCTAACGCCCTGTGCTTCAGCCACAGAAAGACCTAGAACTGGCCCATCAGCCCCTTGGCTTTCAGGGGTCTCCAGGGCCCGTTAGATGCCCACACACAAGTGCTGGGACCCTGCTCTGTGGTCCTGACCCCCAGGGGGCCATCTCTGCGGCCCCGACCCCCCAGGGGTCACACTCTGCGGTAATGGAACAAGCTGTACGTTTACCTTCTGACCTGAAAACATGTGAACAATCAGGATTTAGAATGCCGTGCCCAGGATGATCCCCTAGGAGCCACTCTGCCCATGGACCCGGGGCTTTGCCCCTCTGTGAGCAGGAGGAGGGTAAGGGAGGGACCGGCCGGGGGACACCTGTGCGGGGAACGTCCTCAGGTCAGCGTCCTGAGACTGGGCCTCCATCCCTGCCCCCTGGACCCCCTCACGGCTGTGTTGGGAGCCCAGCCCAGCTCATGGGGCTCCCACGACCAGGCAGACAAGACCCCTCGGGTCTGGGCGGCAGGTCCTTGCCCCCTGCCCCCTCACCCCCAGGGGCTCAGGCCGTGGTCCCCGGCCTCCCAAGAGGCCTCATCCTCACCACAGTGCCCGTCACCCGCCCTGCCTCTCCGCCCCTCCTGCACCCACCTAGCTCACACGTGCCTCAGGGCCCCTTCGAACCCCCATGTCCCGCACAAAGCCTTCCCCGTGGCCCCAGTGGTGACAGGAGTGACAGAGCGGCCCCGGTGGGTCCCCCGGGCCCGGTGCTCCCCGCGGGCTCTGGGGTGCCGAGGAGCTGGGTTTCCGCACCATGACGCTCCGTGGCTCGCTCTGAGCCCGTGGGTCCCAGGGCAGGAGGGAGGACGCAGAGTGACCGGTGGGCGCAGACGCGGATGCGGCCCGTGCACCTGGGACTGAAGAGAGCACGGTGGCTCGGGCGGGGACACGCTGGCAGCACTGGTCACGGAGAGGGCAGGGGGCACCCATGACGTCAACGAGCCAAGCGCAGCCCGGGGAATGGGGTGCAGGCTCCGTCCCCAGCCGGGCGCTCCCCAGGGGCCACGGACTCCGGGGCCACGTCCCTCCGTCCCGGGCACTGTGGGGAGCAGGGCATCGGCCCCACCCACGGCCCCCGGGAGCCCGCGGCCCAGCAGGGGCCACCCGGCAAGTCCCCAGACGTGGCCGAGCTTCGCGAACGCGCACGCGGACCCGGGTGCGCCCCGGATGAGGACCGTCCCCGCCAGCCTGGGGGTGACGGCGCCCCGCTGTGTCCCGCGGTGTCCTCCCGGGGCCGGGACAGCGGCGGCGAGCGAGTGCGTGAAGGCCAGGGCCATGCGGGCTGCGCCCATTGGCTCTCCTTCACCCCCGGCGCCCGGAGCGGGCCTCGCCGACTTCGGAAAACCCCTCCAGAGGAGTCCAGTGGACGCCGGTGTGCGGTTCGTGGCAGAGGAAATGAGGCCCCACAGCGGCTGGTCCACGCTCGGGCAGCCGTCCGCGAAGGGCTACGGCCCGGAACCCCCCACCCCCACCCCTGCACAGACTCGGGGGGCAGGGCCGGGCCCGGGCACCTGCTGGAGGGGGCGCCAGCCTGTCCCTCTGTGGCCGGTGCGGGGCTTGGGCGGCTCCCGGGGGCGCGGGCAGCGTGAGCGCCTCCTCCCCCCGCACCCCTCCTGGGGGGCTCTCGGGGGCCGTGGGCGGCCCTGCAGCTGGGGGCACGGGGGGGGCGGCGGAGCTCATGGAGGAGGCGTGAGGCCCAGCGGGGCCCCCCAACCTCACCAGCATCACCAGCAGCGCCTTCGCTGGTGGCCGCAGCCGCGAGGAGACAGGGCAGGGCTGCAGGCCGCGCGGGGGCCCGGCTCACGGGTTCCCCAGCTGTGACTTCCCTACGTGGCCACACGGAGCAGGCCCCAGGGGTGCAGGGCCCCCCGCGTTGCCCCGGTGTGGGGGCCCCGTCCCCTGACCTCACCGGTGGGGGCTGCCTTAGGGGATGGCACCCTGAGGCCCCAGTGTGTGTCTCCTCCGGGGGGGCCGCAGACCTGAGGGCCTCGCCAGACCTGAACAGACCTGCTCTCGGGCTCATTTCCTCCTGGTTTCGGAGCCGGTTGTGCCTCACGGGATTGGGGCCGTATCCCCCATGAGCACTTGGACTGGCTTTCTTAAATCGTGAGTAAGTAGTTGGAGCAGGTGCTTAGATGGGCAGCCAAGAGACTGATTTTACATCCAGAAGTTTCCATTTCACAATCCAGACGTGACACGTTTACAAGACAGTCTTCACCACGAGGTAAAGTCCTGTCTCCTGCTGATAGAGATTTCATGTAACTCCTTTGAGCGAGGGACCCCGAGCCTCAGGGCGGAAGTGGGAAGTGAGAGAGCAGGAATTCGGGTGAGCGGGGCAGGGAGACGGGCACTCGCCAGCTCACCCGGGTTTGCGGGGGCGCCACAGCGGGACGGGCGCTCTCACGGCAGGGGGGTGGGGGGCACAAGTCCTGCCACGGCTCCTCCCCAGTTGCTTGGCTGGTCCCCGGCCCGCTCCTTGTCTGGCGAATGCACCGCCCGCTCGGGTGTCTGTGCAACCCCCCGCCCCCGCCACCCATTACCTCTGGGTTCCTGGCTCGCACCTCCTTCCCCTTTCTCCTATAAACACACCTGTTGTTAGATCGTATTGCCCACCCTAATTTACGGTGGTCTTATATCAAGGTCCTTGAGTTAGTTACATTGCAAACACTAACTCCATTCGTCGGGGCTGGGGCTGGAGGTGGCGGATCTCTTTGGGGCCACTGCTCAGCTCCCCATCTATGAACTAGAATTCCCCGTTGCTCTCAATTATGTATAATTTGCAGAGAGTGAAAGTGCCCACAGGAAACAAAAGGCTAGAATCAGAAACCCAGAAGGACTTACTTTTCCTACAGGACATCATGTCTGAATCTTTGTTGCTCATACTGAATTCCCTCTTACTCGGTTCCCAGAGAATGATTCCAGGCCCCTGGGAGAACAGATGTCACTGTTACGGCTGCAGACACAGGACCGGGGGACCGGGTAAGCTCTGTTTTGGACACAGAGCCCGCAGGGTCCCAGGGGAGGTGTCTGAAGAACCCACAGGCCTGGGGCTGAGTCAGAGCCTGGGATTTGAGAGTCTATGTTCACGGTGAGGTGTGGCATGGATGAAACCTTTGGAAAGACCCACCCCGAGCATCACATTCTGTCCCAGCCTTCACTTCCTCTTCTCTGCATCTCTCCCCTCAACACCCAAGCAGGCAGGCATCATTCCCACCCCGAAAGCCCAAATACCACCATGAAACTCCGATCTCCTGCCCCTCTCCCCTCTCCTCCCACGGTGTCTTCATCTTGCAGAATGTCGGCCTGCCTCGGGGCCTTTGCATCTGCGGGTCCCTCTCCTAACATGCTTCCTGCAGGCGTCTGTAGGCACATTCTCCTCGCTCTTGGTCTCTGCTCAGAGAGAGAGGACCACCACCCCAACTCCCATCCCTTCCCCTGCGGAGTCCTGGTTAGGCGGTATTGCACTTGCATGGGATTCTGTCTTTTCTATCCCAGGTCCAGGGGAAGGATGTCTGGGTCCCCTCTGCCTTGTCACTGGGGATAAAGAGCAGGGTCTGGGGAGGCAGGGGTGTCTGCAGGGAACAAAGTTGGGTGGGAAACGCTGGGTAGAGTGGAGCAGACACCTGGGGAGGCAGCGGGGTGTGTGGTGGTGCAACAACCAGGTACGAGGTTCTCACCCTGACCCTGCTGCACCATCCATTCCATGGCAGCTGAGGAGCAGAGCCCACCTTCTACGGGCTGCTCTGCAGTTAGCTCAGATGTATGCCGGTTCCTGAGGTGGGATACCAGGCCTCTGTAGGGCCAACTGGAGGGAATCAGGCACAGCCTGAAGCCAACAGCTCTAGGCACACAGCAGGCGGTGCTCTGGGTCATGGCCTTATCCCTGGAGATCCATTCAACAGGAGGAAAGTGGTTGTATCAGGGAGCATCTATTTGCACAAATTGACATGCAAGGGCCAAAGGGCACCTGGGAAGAGGTAATGTTATGCACTCCCAGGAAGAGAGTGGAAAGGTTGGGAGGAAGAGGGGAGAGAAAAGAAAGAAAGGAAGGAAGGAAGGAAGGAAGGAAGGAAGGAAGGAAGGAAGGAAGGAAGGAAGGAAAGAAAGAAAGAAAGAAAGAAAGAAAGAAAGAAAGAAAGAAAGAAAGAAAGAAAGAAAGAAAGAGAAGCATGTAAAAAGACCAGGAAAAACATAAGGCAGTATCAGAAAAGAAATGTAATCAGCGTATACCACCAGCCAAGAGACTCCTCTGTGGTCAGGGTGGGTCTGGGGGCTCTGACAGAAACCTGGTCAGTGTCATCTGTGCTGGACAGTATCCCTAGTGACCATGAACAGAAGTAGACTAGAACCTCTGAGGAAATTCTAGGGATTTTTAGGAGACCAATGCACGTTTCTCTTCCCCAAACACTCACAGGGAACTCAGAAAGCCCCAAATATTGGGGCCACTGGGATTTATTTTCCAGAGAAGCACATTCCAAGTTTGTACTCTGACCTCGATTAATGGGATCAAGTCCCTCTGTGTCCATGGCTCCCAGGAAAGCAAACAGAAGCAAAGCCCCATACTGCAGGGTCTCCACCCAGCCCTAACCCGAGGCCCCTTAAGGCAATACTCGCCTTGTTGAGCAATTAATTGCTCTAGTCATCCCTCAGCAAGCCTATACCAAGTGCCTACTCCATGCTTGGCGCCAAGAAATCAAGAGGCAGACAGGATACTCAGACAGACAGTCTCTGTCCTAGGTGACTTTTATCTGGCCCCTCACTCCTTCAAGGAAGCTCCTCACTTTGCAGGGTTCTATGAGAGGAAGCAGGGTGCACATAATAAGCAGGTAAGAGCCCCCTGCTTCCTCAGGGTCAACCCCACTAGGCATCAACAGGAGGAAGGTTGTTGCATCATGGAACATCTGTTTGCACAAATTGATATGCAGGGCCTGAAGGGCACCTGGGAGGAGGTGTTGTTATGAGCTCCCAGAGAGAGAGCAGAGAGGTTGGGAGGAAGAGGAGAAGGTAAGAGAAAAAAGAAAAGCATGTAGAAAGACCAGGAAAAACATAAGGCAGTATCAGAAAAGAAACATACTCATAATGTACTCTTGGCCTGTCCTATAAGCGATATTTATTTATTCAATCAAAATAACAAACACAGTTGATTAAGAATCATGATATTGAGAGAAAAAAGAGAAATTAGGGCATAAAAGAGCTAAAGTCTAAATATTCATAGCAAAAGACTAAATGAACGAGGTCTAAAAATGGTATCACCCAAGTGGCAGGCTCTCCATATTGTGGCTATGGGTAATGTCCTGACGCACTCATAAAAGTGTGCCTACAGAAAGCACACACTTCCTCCAGTCCCCTGGTAACCTCGCAACCCCTCAGAGGGGCACCTTAATAGGCCACTGGCAGAGTTCCTGACTGTCCGTCCTTTTTCCAACACAGATATCACCCTCAACACTATTGTGTTGGAAAACACATGGTAGGATGGTGAGCCGCATCCCTGGCCTCGAACTCCTAGGTGCCAATAGCAGATAGGTCTTCAGGAACCACCACGTGTTCCCTGCCAGTTTCCCTTGGTGAGAAACTGATGTTATAGGATTGATATTCACAAACTTATTATTATCAAATGCAAAAAAGTTTAAGTGTACGTAAACAATGAGCTTGAAATTCTGAATCAATGGTGTACGCTAGCAACATTATAAGTAGTTGAAAGTAGTAATTACATGCTTATACCTAATGCACGGGGGAAGCCCACCTAGCAAGTGCTCAGATCCCACAGAGAGCCTAAAACATTTTCTATTGATCACACTTTACATAACCAGAGCGCAGCTTCTGCATGGAACTCAAGCATGCTTGGTACATTTTTAGACCAGACCTATCCTTATTAATGGAAATGCTGGTTCCAAAATTTCAATGAGAAGTTGAATCTTTCTTGTATCTATTTTTAGAGATTTTGCTCTTTTGACTCTTTAAGGGAAATTTTGTGTTGTCCAAGTTTTTTATAAAATGACGTGGAGAGTTGAAAGGTGATTACCAGCGGCTGATGGGGGTGGGTAGGTGCGGGAGGGAGGTGGGGACTGGCAGATGTTGTGGAAGGGTACAGACTTCCAGTTATGAGTAAGTTCTGGGGATCTAATGTACGCATGGGGATGAAGGTTAATAATACTGTACAAGACTCATGAGAGTTGCTCTTAAATGTTCTCACCACGAAAAGCAGCGGTGATCACGTGAGCCGGTGGTATGTTAGCTAACACGAGGGAATGCATCACTTTACAATAAGGGTGTCAAATCAGCACGTTGTGTCCCCCAAATGTACAAGACGTTCTCATCGATTCTCTCAATAAAGCTGGGGAAAAATAAAAACTAAGACGTCACGCCCTGAGAAAGATGACGTTGAGTACCTCGGACCGAAATACGATGTTTTATGCTGCTTCTCCGGTGAACTGATCAGGAGCACATGAGCACCCAGCAAAGCTTTATTTCTGTGTGGCCAGTAAGAGAATCGGTTCCACAGAAGGTTGGTCTGTGGCTTCTTCTCGGCAGAAACGTTTCAGCGAGAAGGATAAAAGCTGGATGTTCGCTGTGACTCTGGCCTCTCATCCGAACTCCTCCGAGAGGCACGCCGCCATCCCGCCCGGAGGGCCAGGCCCTGTCCCGGAAGGAGTCTAAAGGGCATCACGCAAAACCTGGTCTGAGAACGCTTCCTTTCTCAAGAGTCAGTGCGAGGTTTTCACATTTGCTTTCTGGGTCATCGTGGATTGATTCTGTTTTCCTGTGAGAGGCAGCAGGAATGGTAACAATTAAACTCAGTCTCACCACAAAGAACAGCATTCCAAGGGAATTTCACATTCTGGAACTGAAGAAGTGGGACTCTGGTTTGCTTCATCCCACAACCAGCCTCAGCGCTTGGTGCTGCTTAATGCGTCCCAGCTGGGAGTGGGGCGCTGGGCTCGCAGGGTGCACCCTTGCCATCGAGAACAGGATGGTGCAGCTCCGAGTGCTCCTTGGGGGTGTCCGGGGCCCCCCACAGCCTCTCCTGGCCTGGGCGGCGCTGCAAAGCACTCTGCATCCTGGTGGTTTCGTTTCCCGGGGACCCCTGAGCCGCGGCGGTGTGGGGGCAGCTGGGAGGGCAAGTGTCTCATCTTGTCCTGGAGTAACCGCGCCACCCCCGCGGCTGGCCCGCGGAGCCCACCGTCCTCGGCCACTTGGCGCCCGGCCGCCAGGGCTCAGACGGACGACGTGCTTACACGGCTGGTGAGAAGACAGAGTTGAAACGTCCCCAGTAATGCAACCAACAGGAAGGTCATCCTACTCTTTTAAGTGGCAAATAAATATCAGTGTCAAGGTCTTGGCTGGAGGCCACTGCATTTGTTAAGACATATGTGCAGCTGTTCGTGAGGAAACCGCTTAATTACTTCTTGTTCTCCTTCGGCTTGTCTTCAGTGTGGTCTTCTTATGTGAGGGCTTTTTCTTTTTTAAGATGTATTTATTTGTTAGAGACGCACACAGAGAATGGGCGGGGGAGGGGCAGAGGGAGACGCTCGCCGGCAGACGCTCTGAGCACGGAACCCACGTGGGGCTCGATCCCACGACCTGAGGTCACGACCTGAGCCGGACACCCAGCCGACGGAGCCCCCCGCCCCTCGATGCCCCTGATGTGAGTGTGGGTACCCACCCCCCAGACGTCTCCGTCTCACGCTGGTCAGCGAGCGGGATGGAAGTTTCGAGCACAGTAGGCTGTCGGTTTCCGAGTGCCGCTGTAACGATCAGCGCATTGAGAGGCTTACACCCGTGCACGCTGACCCGCGGTCCTAGAGGCCGGAGGTCCGCGATCTGCCTGGGGGCCAACACGCAGGGGTCAGCGGGGCCGCGCCCCCTGCAAAGGGCCGGAGAGGTCCGCTCGCTGCCTCTCCCTCTCTGCCCCTGCTTCCGCCCTCACACCTCCTCTCCCTTCCCAGGAGCCTCCTGCCTCCTTAGAAGACGTCCAGACGACCCTGGGCCCCAGGTAACCCGGGATCACCTCCCTCTCGGGCGCTGCGGCGGGATCCCACCGGCAAAGAGCCGCGCCCCTGCCCGCTAACACCCCAGGCTCCCGGGAGGGGCCGCGGGCGTCTCTGGGGGCCATCATTCCACCTGCTACACTAGACCGTGTGTGAGTTTGCAGCACAGCTTCCCAGTTAAATAGGAAACTATGTGAAGGTTAAAAAAAAAAAAAGGCAAAGACGAGCAGAAGTGACCTTCAGAAACAGCAGCAAAAAGGTTAGAATTGGTCATCTCGGGGGCTCCTGGGGGGCTCAGTCGTTGAGCCTCTGCCTTCGGCTCAGGTCAGATCCCAGCGTCCTGGGATCGAGCCCCGTGTCGGGCTCCCTGCTCAGTGGGAAGCCTGCTTCCCCCTCTCCTACTCCCCCTGCTTGTGTTCCCTCTCTCGCTGTGTCTCTGCCAAATAAATAAATAAAATCTTAAAAAAAACATGAAAGAAGTGGTCATCTCAAGCCAGCACAGGCGTGAGCAGTGTGGACACACAGAGTTCTCAGATCTCTTTGAGGTGTTTTTTTTGTTTCGTTTTTTGGTTTTTTTTCACATTTCTTTTTTTACTGAGAACAATTATTACATAATAACATTTTTTTCAATAGAGGAGGAGGAGAAAGAGGGGGAGGGGCAGGAGGAGGAGGAGGAGACGGCCACGTGGGCTGCGCCCCGTCCCCAGGCTGCGGCCCTCGGTGGAGGGTGTCCCGGGCGGGCGGTCGTGTCGTATAGGACGTTGTGCCGAGGCCAGGCGAACCAGGGGGACAAAAGGCCGGAACAGAGGGCGCCCTCTAGGCTGGTGGCCTTTGAACTGGGGGCACAGAAGTACCCACTTTCCCAGGGGCACAGGTAGGGGACCAGGCACTGGAGCGTCAACATCCGAAGGCTCCTTTCCGGAGATGGGGGGCGCAGTGGCCCCCATCCGCTGTCGCCGTCTCTGCGCAGCGTCCCCGCTGCGGGCGAGCCCGGCTGTGCGGGCGGCTCCTGGGCCCACGCCGCGCTGCTAGCTCTCCGAGGGGCGGGGTGAGGCGGCAGGAGGGGCACGGACATGCTGGGTCACCCCGACGGCGGCCAGGGAGCCGGAGCCGGGGGAGACCCCGAGGCACGCACGCTCGGGGGCAGCTGCCCTGCCCAGCGGCTCGCCGGCCCCCCAGGAGGACACGGCTGGGAAGGGGCGCAGCCTCAGCGCGGCAGTCGGCCGTGGCCCCGAGCCCCGCGAGCAGCGGCACCGAGGTCTCCCGCACCACTGGCCTCCGTGTGCCGGATATGAAAGCCACGCTCCCCAGAGCCTGCGGTCGAGGGCAAACCTGCCCCCGGCCCAAGTCCCGGCCTGGCAGGTCTGAGCCACCCGCCAGGCAGGCAAACTTGACCTTTATGTAACGGGATCAACTGTGTGGCCCCGACTGGCACGTGACTCTTATTTAATAACGAGCGAGCGCAAGACTCCGGCTCGCACACAACGCACGCGCACCCCACCTCCCGAGCCCCGACGCGGCCTGCCACACTCACACACTCAGAGATCACAACGGAACCAAGCCGGGGGTCCCTCCCTCCTGTTCCGAAAGGCGGACGGGTATGCTTTTTGCTACGTGTCACTGCATCCCTGAAGATGCGACGAGCCTGAGTGTGTTGTCCCGGGTGTGCGACACGTGAGGAAGGCATCCGCGAATCGCAGGAAACTCGCCGCTTCCATCCGCCCCCTCCCCCCGCTGGGGCCCCACGGCCCACGCTCCGCACTTGTACCCGCGGCTCCCGCAGTGTCCCCTGGAGCGCCCGCCAGCCGTGTCCACCCACAGACCCATGCCCGGGGACCGGTGTGCAGGAGGGTCGGCTGCCGCTTGGGGTTTTCTGACAAAAATGCCATCGAAGCACACAAATACAGAGATTTAACTGATTTTCTGTGTAGATAAATATATGTAAACGCTGAACAGAGAAATGTGCCATGAATCAAGCAAGGCTTTTAAATCATGTCCCCCCCTTTTGTGACAAGGGCACACGGCAGGCCTCCCCACCTGGGAGAGGAACGCAGGAAACCTCCAGCCAGGTCGGGACTGAGCCGGCCCCCAAAGTCAGGGAGATGCGAGGTATCGGCTGCTGGACGCACCCCTCCGTGAACCAGGGGCCCCGGGCGCTCCCGTGAAGCACCTGTCCTGTGACTTGGGGCGCTGCCCTAGGAAAGAGCTCAGACACCCGGCTTTTTAATTTTTAGCTGCTGCAGACCCCCTGCCCACCCCGCGACTAACACAAAGGACAGGAGCAGAGCCGGCGCTGGGCTGCAGAAGGCTCTGGAAGCTCGAGGCCGGGGAGCCACCTCCCGCACACATGCTTGCCCAGCAATCTGGCTCGGGTGTGGAGTCCAGTCCGCGACGACACGGTGGATGTTTGCACCTGTTACAGCTGATTTTCCGAACACACACAACCCAGAAGGAGAGTCGAAGCTTTGAAACGCTCATGGCTCCGGGACACGACACCGGCTCCACGTCCCCATGGACGCAGTGTTTTGCTGCAGAAAAGCAAGAACGTGATCAAGAAAAGAACGCTTTCAAACAAAAATGTGTTGGGAAAGTCCTTGGGAGCAGATGAAGGGAACTGTGACCTTGTGGGGAGCAGAGGGGGAGACAGGAAATGTCTACAAGGTGCTGACGACATTGCCCCCGAATCTTTGTAAGTAGGCGGCGGCGGGCATCTCGCCGCAATGGTCCGTGGTCCGTGGACACACTCACCAGAGGCACTTCTGCGTCAGAAAGGATGCCCTTCGCACCTCCATGAGCTTTCCCGAGACGCCGTGGCCGTGAGAGCAGCCAGAGCCCACCCGGGGACCCAGAGAGCCCCCCAGCCGCGCCCACGGCTGCAGCCCCCCACCCCGAGCCACGGCAGGAAGGCGCCTGCTGTCTCCAGTGACCACGCAGGGGCCAGATGGCATCCGCAGACCAGCTAGAGCCCACGGGTGCCCACCCCATCTGCCCCGGCCCCCGGCCCCTCCGCACCCCCCCCAGGAGTCCGCTCGCACGGTGCGGGGGCCACTCCTGGCCAGACAGAGCTGGAAAATGGCCTTGATCTGGGGGGTCTTCGTTGACCCGCGCAGTTACTAACTTCAGAACGTGCTGGGGGCCTCGGAGCTTCTCCACATGCGTTCAGGAGTCTGTGAACCACGGGCCTGCCGGTCCCGGGGAGCAAACTGCTGGTCCTGGTCCCGGGGAGAGGGAGGGGCAGGCCGGGCCGAGGAGGGTGGGGGGCGGGGGCAGCGGCCCCAGGGACACCCGCACCTCACCCCGCAGGCAGTCTGGGGCCGCCCCAGGGCTCGCGGGTGGGGGGAGGTGCGGTCCCGGGACAGCGGAGGGAGGCGAGGCAGGTGTGTCCCCGGGGAAACCGAGGGCGCCTGAGGTCACACCCAGAGCCGGTTCCAGGTTTCGCTCCGAGCGGTCAGAGTCTAGACCTGGCGGTGTGCGGGACCCAGACGGGGCTCCGACTAGGGAGGGCTTTGGGGCTAGGCCTGGAGGGGCGGGTAGGACTTCGCCCCTGCGCCCGCCGTCTGCACGCGCACACCCGGCTGCCCCCAAGTGTCCGGGGCGCTGGGGGGTGTGGACTCGCTGCGCTCCCGGAAGAAAAAGGACAATAGCCACTGTGCCGGGCAGGACTGAGAACGGGTGTCCTCACCTGCCCGCCCCGCGGCGCCCCTCCCAGCCAAGCCGCTAGAACAACCTCTGTCTCCACCAGGCACCCGAGTGTGAATTCAGGCTCTTTCCTGCTCCCCAGCCCTGGACCGCGTTCCCAAGCCCCCCGCCTGACCGTCACCCCACGGCATGTAAGTCACCAGCTGTCATGGGACACAGTGGAATCTGCCCTCAGGATAAGTCTCGCTCTCCAATTCAACCATTACTTACTCTTTCCGTTGAGTTCTGCTATCGGTCAGCACTGGCTGCAGTGACCAGCGGCCCCAGCGTCTCCGAGGCTCACGGCGTCTAGGGCGCGACAGGCAAGGACTGTGGGCCCGGCACAGCTCTGCCGGCGCGGTCGGCCTCGGAGGGCCCGGCTGGCTCCTGGGGGGCTCCCGGGGCATCTGTGAAGCCCCAAACACAGACGTGCCTGGGGGCGGCTGCCTCCCGTTGGCCAAAGCAAGTCACATGGTCAACGCCCGCGCAGCGGGGTCAGGGAGGCTGGCGGGATGTGGGCAAGCGATACCCTCTCCCCCAGTGAGCAGCAGCCTCCCCTGCCAGCCTGGCCGTCTTCCCGCGGGCCGTGCCCATGTCCCCAGCGGTGGAGAGTGGACTGCGGGCTGCCCACTCCTTCCTGCCCCCCCCCACCGGCAGAGCCCCAACGGGACGCGTGCCGGCAGGTGGAGGAGAAGGGGCAGTGACAGCCAGGGGCAGGGGTGGGGGCGGGGGAGGCTCCCGGGGGGACCGGCCAGGGCCCCCCTCGTCACCGCGGACACTGCTGCTCTCCCCCGGAGTGACCTGGGAGGCACTGTCCCCACCGGCTGAGCCTGAGCGGATAGGGGCTGAGCCCCTCAGGTCTGGGTTTGCCCAGGTGGACCATTGTCCTGCAGGCCTGAGGGGTGACCCAGGGGCTAGGGGAGGCCCCCGAGGCCCGGGGGGTAGGAGGCAGACCAGAAGTCAAGAAGGAGCCACTCCCAGATCCGTCCCGGGACAGCTCCCTCCCTCTTGGGGTTTTCCTGGGACTCTCTAGGGACAGAGGAGAAAGTCTGCCCGCAGCTCCAGCCACTCCCAGCGTCCTTTCTGGACAGCAAGCTCGTGGCCGCCGGGCCCTGCGCGGTGATGTCCTCGCCTGCACATCTGGGAGGCCCTGTGGGAGCCACGGCTGTGCCTGCAGCTGCTAGAAGTTTCTGAGAAAGAACCCGGGTGGGTGAGCAGTGGAGGGCAGAGTGGGGTGGGCAGGACAAGCCCCCACTCGGGCCGCTGGTGCAGAACCTGCAGCCGTGGGAACCGCACCTGTCGCCTTCCCCAGGTGAGCCCCTACATCAGGCCACCGGCACGGGCTGTGGGACTGAGCTGAGCCAGCTGCGGGGGGAGGAAGCCCGCCCGGCAGGGCCCGACCCGACCGCAAACATACAGCCGGGCAGGGAAGGAGCTGGTCGGGCTCCGCCGTCCCCCTGGGCGGCATGACCGGAAAGTGGGGGGCTGGGGAGCTACGACCAGGAACGCCCCACCTGTGCAGCCACGTTGCCAAGCCCCCGGGACATAAAAGTCCACGGCGAGAGAGGACGTGTTGTCACAGGCCAACGGGCGAACCACAGCCACACAGGGTAGGGTACCCTCACTGCCGACCCTGCTCGACGCATCTCTGCCCAGACTCACCCACCCCAGCCCAGCCGGTGTGCTGCAGGGCCCGCTGTGCCTTCGTGCACGCGACATTGTTAACTGGGGACCCGTCACGCACCCCAGCCTCCCAGCCAATGTCAGAGGATCCCTTTCAGCTCTGTGTCCTGGGGCAGGGGTTTCTGGCCCCCAGGCCACAGAAGCTGTGCACGCCCCAGGGACTCCAGCCGGCACTCGAGCCCACACATGTAAGCTGCGCACCGGGCAGCCATGCCTGATGACCCAGGGGACCGAGACAGCTCCACCTGTCGTGGGAAGCAGGCCAGGCAGCCAGAGGGGGCAGGCCCTGGCCCAGACACGTGGCCCAGCAACAGGGGCCGGTGGGCCCGAGGGGACTGCTTGGTGCTAGTGTCTGGGCTAAGGGACATTCCCCGTCCCTGGTGGAGGAAGCACTACTGAGCTTTCTGACTCACCCCTCCTACCAGGACAGGGAGCTGCACGTGGCCGTCAGCCTTTCCAGACAAGGCCACCTGCCGAAGTCCCGACTCCTGGAGGCTTCTCTGCATGTGATCAGGTCGATCCAGGTCAGCGGGTCCCACCTGACTTGGCCATCGGCGTGCAGGAGCCATGCGTGGGCAGGGCCGGGCCCTCCCTGGGAGTGCATGGTCCACACTGGCGCCCACCCTCGGCCCAGCCGCCCCACTCCCGCCGTGCGTCGCACACCGGGAAGGTGGCCAGTGTGGCATGAGCTGCACACGGGGACAAGAGGATAGCAGGCAGAGCCCTAACCCTCAAGGAACATAGGGCCTGGCAGGGGCAACGAGGCCCACCCGTGACGCAGCTGAGCCGCCGCCTGACGGGAGGGAGGGAAGCCAGGGGGACGCTGGGAGAGATGCTCGCCACGTCCACACACGTGGGCACACGCGAGCACGGACACCCTCACAACCGACGGCGGGGGCGAGCATCCCTGGGGTCAATGGACGAGGGAGGTCCACGGTCTACCCCGCCAGCCCCGGCCGGGACGGCAACCCAGTGAGGGCAGGAGGGCAGCGCTGCAGGCTCCACGCAGGGGCGGGCAGGAGAGGCGGTGAGCGGGCAGCTCAGGACCACGAGTCTGGGCAATCACAGTGACAGCAGGGCTGGACCTCAGGCCCTTGTCCACCTTCACCTCACCACAGGGCACGCCAGCGTGCTCCGCCCTGCCAGCCGAGGTGGCTCTCACACCGTCAGATTTCCATGGCGTGCCACTTTTTATTGTTTTTAGCTGAGATTTATCAAGTAGTTTTGCATGTCTGTCCCCAAGAGTGCTGGCTTGCAAATTCAAGCCAAGGTTAAACAGATGGCCTTAATTAAACATTCCCTCTGCCCCAGCTCCACAATCTGCCAAAAGGACAGCCAGAGGCAGAGCAAAACAAGAACGCAGGGAAATCTCTGGTGTGAACACGGATAACTCTTCTTGGAAAAGCCCACCAACCCATTCAGGTGCAAGAGAATGAAGCTGAACCCTCAACTCACACCAGGTACGAAAACGGACTCACACTGGACACAGACCTAAATGTAAGAGGTTGAACTATAAAACCCTTGGAGGAAAAGTGTGCGACAAGCTTCACGACAGTGGATTGGGCAGCAATTTCTCAGATAGGACACCAAAAGCACAATTGTCAAAAGAAAAAATAACGGAATTGGACCTCCATCAGAACTAAACTCTTGTGCACTGGAGGACATAATCAACAGGGTGAGAGGCAGCCCCAAAATGAGAGAAAATATTTGCAAAGCATAGCTCTAATAAGGGGCTGATATCCAGAATATACAAAGAATGCCTGACGTTCAAAACCAGAACAGGCCTGATTGTAAAAGCGGACAGAGGACGTAATTCTCTAAGGCAGATACAAAAATCAGCGATAAGCAAAAGATGCTGCATTTCACTCATTGCTAGGGAAATTCACATCCAGATCAAACGAGGCATCACTCCACACCCATTAGGACGGCTCCGAATAAGACAGCAATAAGCAACACAAAAGAAGAAAACCAAAGGGCTCAAGAAGGGATATGTGGGAACTCTCTGTACTTTCTGCTCGATGTCTTTTAAATTGAAAACGGCCCTAAAAAATAAAGTCTATTAATTTTTAAGTGTATACACAAAAATAAAATTAAGAGTTTTAAATTGAAAAAAAAAAAAAGGAAAAAACACAAGTGTTGGTGAGGAGGAGGGATAGTTGGAACCCTCGTGCCCTGTTGGTGGGAATGTATGATGGTAGAAAGCAGGATGGGGCTCTCAAACAATTAAACAAAGACCTATCACATCACCCAGCAATCCCACTTCTGGGCATATGTCCCCAAAAAGCAAAAGTAAGAAGCTGAATGGGGATTGGTACACTCGTGCTCACACAGCACCCTTCACAAAGGCCAGGAAGTGGGAGGAAACAACCCACTGTCCCTGAGCAGATTGGCAGGTAAGTAGAACTCGGACAGCAGACAACGGACCAGTATTCAGTCTTCAACAGGACGGACGTTCTGACACCTGCCACACGCGATGAACCTTGACGACACCAGACGGAGTGCCATGAGCCAGTCACCAGAGGTCAAATCCTGTGTGGTCCACGTCCCTGAGGGACACAGAGGAGTCAGGGCAGAGACAGAAAGTAGGGCGGTAGGTGCCGGGGGCTGGGGAGGGCGTTTCATGGGGACGGGGTTTCAGTCTGGGAAGAGTTAGAGTTCCAGAGGTGGGCGGTGGGGACGGCGGCACAGCGTGCGGATGTGCTTGGTGCCGCTGAGCTGTGCGCTGAGAAATGGCGAGGGTGGTAAATTTCAGTCCTGTGTGATCTACCACAACTTACAAAATAAACAGCCTGCACAGACCCGCATACGTATTCTCATAATGAAAACATGAAGCTCTACGGTTCATTAAATTCTTTATAGATACATCGCGCCGCGCCGTACTGCAACCACGGAGACCTCTGTGTAACGACACTCCGGATCAGCCGTTCTCGGTTTACCTTTAAACTCACAGGCAGGAATAAACTGTTATTTCTGTGAGAGTTGTGATTTTAAGCTAAGAATCGTTAAATAATTTGAGTCTATAAACTGAAAGAATATGTGAGTGAACTTGATTTGCTATAAGCTCATTCGTGAGATAGATAAGTGCAATTTAAGTGTCTGGGAAGTTTGGTTTGTTTGCATTGTTTCTTG
This sequence comes from Ailurus styani, assembly GCA_002007465.1. NCBI lineage: Eukaryota > Metazoa > Chordata > Mammalia > Carnivora > Ailuridae > Ailurus > Ailurus styani. Next base: position 1,382,250 of record LNAC01000279.1, read on the forward strand.
TAGGGGTCTGAAATGCTTAAAGGGAGAAATGAATACATCAGATTACCAGGGAACTTAGAGCATCAGCGGGAAGTCAACCTGACGAAAGAGCTGATCCACAGCCACCGGTGTAAGGAAAGGCCAGGGGCCCCCAGCTTGCTGGTCCTGGACGCCATCAGCCCGCTGAGCCCGCGCTCCAGCAGTAAGACGTGTCTGGTGAGACGCTCCGCAGTGGCGGTGGCGGCGGCGACAGCATGTGTGGGTGACAATGGCTGTGTCAGAGGTAAACTGTGTGTGCACATCACAGCCCTGAACACAGCCCCTCTCACGTTTCTGGAAAACGTCTGCGAGCGTCATGCTGGGGTCCCCAGGGGGCCGCGGAGCCCTGGCTGGCCGCAGAGCTGCTCCACGACTTTGGGGCTGAAACGAGGGAGTCGAGCCCACCCCCGTGAAAGTCGGGAGCAAAGAGCTGCTTTCCTAGCAAAACAGAAATTGCCAGACTCACTGCTGGACGTACGCCTGAAGCGTTCAACTCCACAGGAGAAGTTGGGAAGGCGGGTAATGATCCACCTCTGGGAAGCGTCGGCCCGACTGGACTGTATTTACTTCCTTTTTTTTTTTTTATTTTTTATTTGACGGAGAGATCAAAAGCAGGCAGGGGGGTGGGGGCGGAGCAAACTCCCTGCAGAGCAGGGAGCGCGATGCGGGGCTCGATCCCAGGACCCTGAGATCATGACCTGAGCCGAAGGCAGAGGCTCAACCCACTGAGCCACCCAGGCACCCCGACTGTATTTACTTCTTCAATAGCTGTTTCCATCTCATATAAACTCCTCTCGGGCACAGAAGGAGACAGAAAGCCTCTGCTAATTTATGAAAACATACCCCATGAAGACAGCCCGGGGAGCAGTGCCCCGCGGTGTGCCTGCAGACACAAGCGGTCCTGAGACAGCGGTCCCCACGCCGACATGTCCGGTCCCCACACCTGCCACCACACCGCGTCCAGGCCGGCAGTGCGAGCACGGCTTGGGAGCAGGACGTCACCAGCGCCGAGAAGGAGCGCAGGCAGGAAGAAGGGCGCAGAGACCCCAAGCAGTGCGCCCCGAAAACGAAGGCCCCTCGACGGGAGGCCTGAGCCGGGGTCGGCAGAGGTGGGCACAGCAGCGGGTGCGCGGGGACCCGCGGGCACCAGTGCCCAGGGGGTCAGGAGGGCATGGTGACGCAAAGAGTCAGGCAGATCCCAGGGACGCCCACCCCGACCCTGCTCGCTATCCCTCCCCTGCTCCAGTCCACACGCGCGAGGACGGGAGCCGGCGGGCCTTCTGGGCTCAGAGCCCTCCCTGGACAGAGACAGGGCCAGGCTGGCCCACGGCGAGGGGCCAGGAGCTCGGGCAAGGGACGGGCAGTTCAGAGATGACCCCTCTGCCCCGTCCTGTCCTGCCCCTCCAAGGAGGCGGCCAAACCGGCCAGGCAGGTGAGCTGGGATCCCATCGGCCAAGCTTATCCTGGGGTCCCAAGTGAGCTGCGGTCTGTAAGTCTTTGGTGGGCCGCGATCAACAGCAGGAAGAAGCAGAACAGCTGAAGAATTGGGCCACAGAGCACGGGCGTCGTGCCGTCATCCCTCCCTGAAATGCTGTGTGTACGTCTGCCAAAACGACAAATGTTCGCTTGAGCCCGAGAACATCGTCACACTTAACTAAACCAAGATGAGTTCTCTCACGACGTCTCATCTCCGGTTCGTGTTCGTTTCCCAAACTGCCGAGCCCGCGAGGGGGACTCGACGCAGCCCACGCAGGCAGTCGTTGCTGAGCCCCACGGCGCCGGGTCCGGGCCGCGCTGGGGACGGGCCAGCTGTCCCGGAGAGCGCCCGTGGCCGGGTTTGCCGCTCACTGGCGTCTCGTCGCTCGAGTCCGGGTCAACAGTGTTGGCGAGGGCGCCCAGCAGCTGGTGTCGGCGTGAGGAGCCCTGCCCGAAGGGGGGCGAGGTCTGGTCTTCACCCCGCCTGGGCTCAAGACCAAGTTCAGGACCGATCTGGTGATTTCAGATTAGTCCACTGAAACTGACCGGCTGAGTCAGGGTGAAAACAAATACATCACTTCCTTCCCCAAGGAGAAGCGTTATGTAACCAGAGCCCAGCCACTCGACTGCAGTTAACGGCTGTGAAAAGCCCCATAAACCCCCTCCTTCTCAGCGTCCCTGGAAGAAAGCTCATTTGGCTTTCACCCCCGAGACACTCGGCTGGAAACACGGCCCCGTGTTAGCCCCAGGCACCCCGCACTTTCCAGATCCGCCGCCCGGCCCTCGCTGCCCTTCCCCGCCCTGGCGACGCCCGTCCGGGGCCCCAGCCTACTGCTGGGGTCTCCCGATCGCAGTCCCGGTCCGGGCGGTGTGTCACGGGATTCCCATGCCCACGCCCGGTGCCCGTCCCATCGGGGGCTCCCGCTCGGAAAGCCCGGCACAGAGCAAGCCGCACAGCCTCACAGGGCAGGCCCCGCAGAAGCTCCCCCTGCTCACTCGGCTTCCAGAGTGAGAGCCCCGGCCTGTCGGGAGATGAGCCTGGAGCAGGGAGGTGCGGGGCCAGCGCTCGGCACCACTCGGGTGGGGGCCCTGTGTGACCCGTCTCCAGGAAGCCCCTCGGGCCCTGCCTTCCCCGCGGGGCAGGGGGCGGGTCTCGGGGGTCTTGGGGTGTGGGCGGGCTCCACCTTCCCGGGTACCCCCGCTCGGGCTCTCTCCACTCTCCCCTGCTCAGCAGGGTCGCAGGCTCAGATGGAGCCCCCTGAGCTACTCTGCTGCCCCGCGGGGGGTGTGCATGCGAGGCCAGGCGGGCTGCAACACACACACACACATGCAGATACACACGCACACTCCAATATGGTCAGACATACACTCACACTCACACATGTGCACATACACACTCAGATACGGTCAGACACAGACACACACTGAGACACACAGATACGTTCACATGCATGTGCACACACACACTCGGAGATGGTCAGACACACTCACATGTGCACACACACTCAGATACAGTCAGACACAGACACACACTGAGACACACACAGATACGCTCACACGCATGTGCACACACACTCAGATATGGTCAGACACACTCAGACACACATATGTGCATAGATATGCTCAGACACACACACACTCATACGCACGTACTCAGATATACTTACACACATGTGCAAACACACACTAAGATATGGCCAAATGGACACAGATACATAAACTCAGACACACACGCTCAGATACATACACAGACACCCCCACTCACACACTCAAATACACAAACTCAGATACACATATACATATGTGCACACACACTCAGATACGGTCACAGATACATGCACACACACACTCAAGATACACACAGACACACACACATGTGCACACACTCAGATACGGTCAGATAGACACATGTACACATACTCAGATATACACACGCACATGTGCACACAGATACACACAGATACATACACAGTTATACACACTCACATACTCAGACACACTCATACACTTACAGACATGTGCACACACACATTTACACTCAGACACGGTCAGACACAGATACACTCACACACACTCAGACACACACGTGCACACACACACACACACACACACACACACACGGCATCTGGAGGCCGGCAGCTGGGCGCGAGGAAGCGCAGTCCTGACGAGGCTGACACTGCCCACGAGGGACGGGGGCGGGGACAGGGGCTCCCGTGGGCCCCGGGCCAGGGTGGAGGAGAGAGTGGCGTGGAGTATGTGAGCCTGGTGTGCTCCCGCGGTGTGGCCCGCAGACAGCAGCCCGGACCCGTGGAGCCAGCACCCACGATGAACCGCTCCACGGGTGACTGGCGTCCGGCGCTTCTGAGACGCGCTACAGGGGACAGGCTCTGGGGGCCGGGCTGCAAGCCGACAAGCCCCTGGGCTTCGAAGGGCCTGGTCGGCAAAGGGCCCGGGCAGGCAGACCTCCAGGCTGGCAGGCGTGGTCTCCGCCCCACCTGCTCCCGCGACCACAGGGTCCTAAAGACACGAGTCAGTGTTGCACCGGCCGCCCTGCCAGGAGGGAGGCTCTGCGGCGGGCCTGGCCTCCTCACAGAGGCCCCCGAGAGCAGTGTTCTCTGGGCGGTGCAGATGGGCGAGGCTGGAGGACCGAGCCCCCGCTGCCGCCCCCAGGCGAGGCGCGCCGGGTGGCCTCTGGGACAGAGACGGAAGCAGGGCCCGTGGCCGTCCAGCCCCAGTACCTGGGTCCCGGGCACCCAGAGCCAGCCTGGCAGAGCGAAAAAGCTGGTGAGGATCCTACCCATTTACTTATTTTTGTTGCACTAAAACACACACTGTTTACCGTTTCGTGGACTTTACAATGCACGACTCAGGGGCATGGAGCACATTCGCGGAATTGCGAACGTCACTTCTATCTGGTTACAGGCCTCTGAAAGCTCTCCTGGAGAAAGTTGTGGGGCTTGGCCAGAGGCCACGGAGCGGTGGGAAGTCCCTGCACCAGCCAGGCCAACATGCAGGCCATTTCCTCCCGGCAAGCCCCACCTGTGTTTACTTTCTCCAGGCTCCCGGGGGAAACTCCACACCCGGCCCTCCAGGGTCACCTTGCCGGAGAACGTTGCACCCACTGCAAACCTCGGGTGCTGCCAGGACCTGAGCCCGGAGACGCTCAGGGCTGTGCTGGCTACGGGGGGACAGGAAGGCGTCCGCCCTGCCCTTGGCCTGGGGCACCAAGGGCCAGCAGGGCACCCTCCCCAGCCATTCCCGGGCATCCCGGCTGCCACCCACAGCCCAGGAATTTTCCAGGGGAGGGGCTGGGCTGCGGGCAGGTGTGGAGGATGGAGGAGCGGGTCGGCCCGTGGCTCTTTGTGGCGGGGCGCCGACGGACCAGGGCTGCGGACACATTCTCCGGGCGGGACACCCGCCAGGCGCCAGACCCCAGACTTTCCCAGGCACCCGCCACCTGGGTTCTATCAAGTCCTGCTGGGCCGCAGGCCAGGGTCCAAATAAACACGCCTCCTTCCTGGAGAGGTGTCTGTTTCTGCAAAACGGAGCCGCTCTCTGTGAGCTCACCGATAATCCATCCACTGACACAAACATAAACGCGGGTTCATACGGAGGCAGGTGCCCACAGCGAGCCTCGGTGGCCTGCCGGTCGGGAGGGCTACCGTCCAGCCCACGGCACTAGCCACCTGTCTTCCCCTTCCCGGGGCCAGATGGGCATCAGGGGCGGGTGAGGGGCGGGGGCGTTCCGGTTCCTCTTCGTCCACAGCAAGGCTCATGCTAGAATCTTCTTTCTGCCCATCCAATAAGAGGAGGAATTAGCCACATCCACACCCCAGCCCCTCCAAGTCCGCACATACCAGCTTTCTTATTTGAGACGTTTCTGTCTCTCCCGGGCTCTCCCTCAGCACCCCGGACGTCGTCTGTGCCTCCCTCACCCCGGGGAAGGGCCCGTGAGCCCCCGGCTGGCGGGTCGGCGTCGGGGAGGGATGCAGGCAGGACCCAGGTGCACAGGGAGAACCGGGTCGCCGCTGTGAGGCCCGAGCACAGGGGCGGACGTGCATGGCTCCCACACTCTGATCCATGGCTCTGAACCCCGATGCCGATGTGAAGCTGTCACTTGAAGTAGTTCCACGTTGGGTTTGAGCCGGGGACCAAACTACCCCGCAGTGAATAGGCAGTACCTGGCTTTGCATCGCAGCCCCGCTCGCGCGCGCGCACTGCTCTGCGAAGGACACACTTCACACTAGCAGCCTGGGAGGGCACGGCCTGGCCGGCGGCTCCACGCTCCCGTCCCGTGGGATCCCCGTGGAGGGTAAAGGGAAAAACCCCGCTGTCTCTCAGGAAGGCTGGGCACGTGAGGGACACCCACGGGACACGCGGGGCCGGAGCACGGATGGCGGGCAGGTGGGAAGCCGGCCTGGAGCAGGCTCGTCTGGGCCACCCCGGGAGCACACGGGGTCTCTGCAGGCAGGTGTGAAGGCGTGTCCTCCGAGCTCTTTCCCGAGCTGGTGGTTTTATGGAAACCCAGGGGGTGTCCCTCTAACGATGACACCGCCGTCCCGGCCCCGTGGGAAGGCTGCCTCGGGAGGAGACGGTGTGCCCTGCTTCACCATGGGAGTCAGGGGCATTCCTCGCCTGACACTTGAGACCCCCGCAGCGCTGGCCTGGCCGTCTTCTGCCAGGAGCTCGATACCCGCTTTCCATGGGGCCCGAGCGCCTACCCCGCCCGCTGATGGACCTTCACCGGGTCCCCGGTGCTGGGACGCCAGGTGCGCCCCGGGACCCCCGCTCCTGGGGGTGGGACGAAGTCCATGCCGGGGGTTCTGCGGCGGGAGGCACAGGGGCCAGAGGGCACGGAGTACGGGGCGCCCCCTGTCGGCCCAAACCCATTGCAGCCTCCAGAGGCTGCGGGGTCCCCAGGGGACACGGCCTGCTCCCGTCCCAGGAATGGGGAAGCACCAGCGGCCAGGCGGGGTTCGGGGCTCCGCACCCCACGGACAGCCTGCCTTCTAGCCTCACCGACCCACACACCGCCCCGCACACGGCGCTCTGGCCGGCGAGGGGGTGGGCGCCTCCCCGCTGGTTCGTGGCCCCTGTCCGGCTACAATACGTCCCTGGGCAGGACACTGCCCTCCGCCCCCGGCCCGGTGCCACCCACGGCTCACTTCCTCCCAGCCCGCCTGTCTCAGGGTCAGGCTCCCACGTGGAGAAGTGGAAAGCCAGGGCAAGTCCCCTGCCGCTTCCCAGGAAAGTCCCCACGGAGCCCCACTCCGGCCCGACATTTCCACGAGGCTCAGTTTAGCCCGAGCGGGAAAGGGGATTTCTCTCCTGAGAACCCGAGAGTCTGACAGGCACCCCCCTAAAGTGGATCCGGGGAGAAGGGCCCTTGCCGATGGGCTGCGTGAGAAGAGGCAAGGGGGCACCCCACTCGCCCCACCCCGGGGCGCAAGAACCCCAGCCTGCCTCACGCCTTCTAGAACTTTCCTGGGGCAACGGGGTCTGCAGGTACCTTCCGGGAACCAGAGGACCCTGCAGAAAGGGGCCTAGAATCAGGTATATTTGGGGTCAGGGCAAGGCGACGGAACAGAACAGGACGGCGTCCTGGGCTCCAGCCAGCATGGCGACTCCGAGGGACCCCGCTGCAGGGACAGTCCCTGGAGGAGCTGGACATGCGTGCGGGAGACACGCTCGGCCCCTCCTCCTCTCAGCCCTGGCCTCGCAGCATCTCCGGGTCCCCCCAGAGCCTTGTAAGGTCGCCTAGTCCCCCTCCTAAGTGCAGCCCTCCTAGACCCCCCCACCGCCAGTCTCTCTCCCATCCCCTGGTGCCCTTTCCTTTGATCTTTGCTCTCTTCAAGTTCAAGGCTTCTAACTGACTTTCATCCAATGAGCCCGTGATGGGCGTCCACGCTGTGCCAGGCCCTCCCTGCACAGGCCCTCGGGGAGGAGGCGTGGGGACAGCCCGTGCAAAGGCCCTGGAGCACAGAGGTGCTTGGAGAGCAGAGCGGCCGAGCTCAGAGAGGTCCCAGGTCCAGGCAGGGCCGGGCACGGCCTCCAGGGATAGGCCTTGGAGAGTGTGACACGCTCCACCCCGGGTGTGAAGGGGCACCTCCCTTCATCTCCCAGGAGGCCAGGTGTCCCCTCCTGGCCCTGCTTGAGCCAGCACTCTCCCCGCTGACCTGGGTGACTTCACTTTCACACGGGGTTTCCCCAGGGGCTGTGTCTGTGGCAAGGGCTCTGACCAGGAAATTCCCACAGCACAGTCAGCGAGGGGAAATGGGCCTCGGGCCAGGCTGGGCAAGGTCAGGCCCAAGTAGCCTGGTATGGGCTCCGGCTGCTCCCTGGGCAGGAGAGCAGGGCGTCCCTGCATCACCACGGGCCTCCCCCAGAGACGGTGTTCGTCCGCCTGTGCACAGCCAGTCCGCGGTCATACGGCGACCTTCAGGGACGCGGGCTAGACCAGGGGGCCAAGGGAGAGCAGACTCGCTGTGGCCAGAAACGGCAGGGGCAAAGCAAGGGCGCTCAGGCCCCAGAGAGCCAGGTCACCGTCTGGGAAGTGACCCCAACTCTGAAGGCAAGAGGACCGGCCGGGGACAGAGGGTAGTCGAAAGCAGGGCACAGTGCCCACAGGGGTCTGGAGCTCGAGGTCACTAGCTGCCCCCCACCCGTGGGTCCAGGAGGGAGGCGCCAAGCCCGTGGGGACAGGGCAGGTGGCTGTGCAAGGAGGGGCTCTGAGCTGGGGAGGGGCATGGGAACTGGGGTGGGGGGCACAGAGAAGTCTGGAGGGAGGGAGGTGCAGGGTCAGGAGCCCTGAGCCGGGAAGGGCCGCCCTGGGGCGTCCCAGCGGGAGAGGGCCACACCCCGGCCTTACTTAGAATCCATGAGGCCTCGCTACAGATCTCCGATATGGTGGCCAGGTCAAGTTCACGTGCCAGCGCCGGCACTCACGTGCTCCCACGTGCTGGCGCGGCCCTGTGGGTCCAGAGAGAGCGCCAGCACGAGGGGCCACGGCCGGGGCGCGGGGCGCTGGTGTACCGGGGCCTCCCGTCCGCGTCTGCTACGGCGCCCTCGCTCTCGCGAGACCCGCGTGCCTGGAGCCATCGTCGTGAAGGGAGCTCGGGGTCTGAGGACGGGGGCACAGAAGGGCGCAGGGGCACCGGACCCCCTCGGAGGAGCCCCCACCTGCGGGGGCGCCGAGCTTAGGGGAGAGGAAGCCGGGGCCTCCCTGCCACCCCGTTGTAGGCTGGCAGCCGTGGGCACTTAGTTCCTGCCCTGGGCTGCCCCCCGGACGGTGTCTGACCTCCCGTGTGCCTCCTCCTTCCAGGCAGGGCCTCCCTAAGCCCCTTCATCGCCCCATGGTAGACGGACACCCTTCCCACTCTGGTCCCTGCCCTTGAAGTCAGGGTCCCCCCAGATCCATGGGGCCCACACAGAACACACGTGTGTTCTCCCAAAGTGACTCCAGTGGCCAGAGTCCCCCATCGCACCGTCCTCACCTGTTGGACCCGGGACATAGGGTCCTCCCTGACCACCGGCCCCCCCCCAGCTTGGGCCTCCCCTCCCGCACTCTCCCCTGCTGCTTCTCTTCCAGGAAAGACCCAAATCGGCCTCCCGGTCCCCGATGTCATCTCAGATGGACCCTGGCGAGAACCAAACCCCCCTCACCCCCAGAACGAGCCCCCCACAGCCCCTCATTTCTGCCGGCTGGCATTCTCGGCCCCACCAGCCACGCGGGCCCGCTCTTCCCAGCCCTCACCTTGGCGTCCCCCCACGGCCACCAGGAGACACTCCAGATGTGGTTCCACCGTGTCCCTCTCTGCCCCGGCCCCCGGGCAGCGCCCCCACCCCGGCCGCCCCACCTGCCTGACCCCTCCTGCCTGTGCCCGGAGTGGCGTCCACTCGTGGGCAGGGATGGTGGACACCGGCCACGTTCTCTGGAGTCCACTTGCTAGTAACCCGCCCACGTCCTCACATGCTGACACCCTCCACGCCCCTCACCTGCCAGCCCGGCCTAACCGGCCCTAACCTCCCAGCACCTCGGGAAAAAGCATCTTCATTCTCCCCATTTCACAGGCAAGGAAGCTGAGGCCCAGAGAGCTGGGCAGCCTGCCCCGGGCCACACAGCACAGAGGCTGGAGCTCACGCAGAGTGGAGCGGCCCCTCACCGTGCCAGGCCGACTCGGCAGAAAATGCCCCCCAAAGGGCAGCAGCTTGGGGGAAGAAAGCCCAGGCCACCCACCTGCTCCTGCCGACACAGACCGAGGAGGCGGGAAGGGCGGGTAGGGCCGGACGGGTAGCCGGGGGGTGGCAGACACGCACTGCTGTGAGCCCCGGCCTCCACGCAGGCAGCAGAGGGCCCGGACCCCAGGTGGGCCTGCCGCCTCCCCGCACAGACCCGAGGGGGCCCCTGCAGCCCGCGTGGGGCAGCCACTGGCCTGGGGAGCCCGCGGCGCGGTCGCTGGCACGGTCGCGCTGGAGCGTCGCGGGACGGCAGGCAGGAGGTGCCAGGCCGGCGGGCACGCGACGGGGCCCTGCCCCCGAGTGGGCTGAGCAGCCGACCCGAAAACACTCACATTGTCAAAATAGTTTCAAGGATTGAAAGAAAAAAGTCCACACGTGAGGTATTGCTTTGGTACGAGCACAGAGTTAAATTTCAGACAACCCCCAGTCCGCTAACATGCCTGCAGAGACACACGTCCACGCACGACGCGTGTGCCCCGGGCTCGCGGCCCCAGAGGACTGCAGGGCAGGAGCCCGGGCCCCAAGCTCGAGGAAACCAGCCAGGCTCGGGGCTGCGGCCGCAGAACCAGGGCTCCTGGAGACCAAGCGATTGAGTAATACAGCGACTTTCTTAGAAACCGAGGGTTTCAGAACGTGACAAAGGTGCCCCGGATACTCCGCGGGCGGGGTCACAGCCCTCCTGGCACCACGTTCAATACAGAAATGTCAGCCGTGCTCGCAAAGGTCCCAGAGCCTTCGCTGCACCTTCCGCACCTGCCCGCGGCGGGGCCCACGAAGGATCCGGAAAGCACGCCACGGGTCGCGTGTGGGGCAGCCCAGGACCTGGGGTGCGGGTGGCCCCGGAGGGAACCGGAGAAGTGGCGAGTCCAGGCCCCGATGGTGAGGCCGGGAGTGCGGGCGCCGGGCCCCTGGGGCGGGCCGGAAGGCCGTCGTGGGGGCCGAGCCGTGGACATGCTGGGCTCCACACGGAATTGGGGCTGGGGTTCGCTGTCACACCTTGAAGGAATAAAAACCCGTGAGCCCGGAGAGACCTTTTATTAGATCTAAAACTGAAACCAAACCCAACAAGCCGAAGAGGCTGAAGAAGGGGAACCGAAGGCCAGCCAGGCAACAGGGGCCCTGCAGCCCCCACCGTGACCCCTGGGGGGCTGAGCGCACCCTGCCCGCGTGAGGCCGCCGCCGCCCCTGGGTATCAGTGCATGTCTCCGCAGGGCAGTTAAGGTTCGGACCGGTCACTCTAGACCCACGTCCCAGATTACAGGGAGCCGGGGAGGGGACAGCAGGCCAGCCGGGGACCCCGGGGGGCAGCAAGACCCGGAGTGTGGGTCGCTGTCCACAGCGAAGTAAACGTCCTCAAAACGGAGTCCGGGCCCAGAGAAGCTGGTGGGAGCCATCATGGACCGGGATGCATTTGGGGAGCAGCTGAGACGTGCCCACGGGAATGCCTGTGGAACGTTCCAGGGCAAGGAGCCAGTGAGGACATCGCCCTCATCCCAGGAGAAGTGTCCCCGGCCCACAGCTTTCAAAGCAGCCCGTCCAAGCGAACGTGTGTGTCAGGTGGGCGAGAGGCAGCGCGAAGGCACTCAGCGCTCTCGGGGGGAGTGTGGCCGCTCACCCCCAGCCTGTAACGTGTCTACACACACGGCACAGATTCACAGCACACGAGTGCCGACGGCCACGGCGGGGACCGCGGAGCCCCGAGCACAGCCGGCCGGAGTGCCGAGGGACCCAGCCGCCGTGGCCACGCCGCCGTGGACGCGGTTCCGGAGCCAGCCCGGGAGCCAGACAAACCACTTCTGGGTATCGATCCACTGGAAGTGAAAGCAGGGTCTCAGAGACGTGTCGCCGGGGGCGGCCAGGATGCGGAGGTGGCCCGCGGTGCCCGGGGAGAAGGGAGAGGCCGCTGCGGTCTGACCAAACGTCAGCCTCCACGAGGAACAAGTCCCGGCACCTGCTGCCACACGGATGAGCCTTGAGGGCCGCCTGCAAGTGAGACGCGCCGGCCACCGAGGCCACGCGCGCTGTGGTCCACCCCCAGGGGGCGCGAGGCCTGGACAGGGTGCGCGGGCTGGGGGCTCAGCGGGGAGCTGGAGGAGTCTGGACGCGGGCAGTGGGGATGCCGCCCGACGGGGACGGCGCCGAGCGCCACAGAGATGTGCCCTTACAATGGTCCAGCTGGCACGAGGTGACGCCGGTTCGGGAAGTAGACCTGACAACGAAATGTGGAGCAGTCTCCCGTGTCCAGACCCAGAAACCCCACGCACGTCAGCCCTGAGCTTGGAGAGGGGCCGGAAGGGGAACCAGGCCCCTGGCTGCTCCAGTCGCCGGCCGCCTGTCGCGCGGCTGTGGGTGGAGGGACTTCCGCTCCGTCCCAGGCTGAGAGCTGCCGGCCCAGTCATCCTGAAATTCAGGCCTCCCAGAACTTCCTGAATATTTCCTGAGACCGTGGCTTCAGACTTTGAGGTCCGAGGGGCCGACACGGGCCCGGGACATGCGAAGTCAGCCGCCCCCGTTCCGGGGGTTCTCAGGGTTCCTTCCCACTTCTCTGCAGGGCGGCCTCCCGCTCCACTGTGGCCTGCGGCCCGGGCTCCGTCCCCTGGCTCACCCAACCCTGGAGGAGGGGTCACGGCCCCAGGACAACACGGCAGGGTGCCCGGGGAGGGGCATGGGCTCAGCAGGGCGAGCGCTGCCCACCGGGCGGCCTCCGGCGGGGGCCCCTCGCGCCCTCTGTCCTGGCGCGGGCCGCCCCATCCCTCCACCCACGCGGTCCCACCAGCACTACCTGCAAGCAGGCGTCTCCCCCCGGGTCCCTCCCGAGGCTTGGGGTTCTGTCCCCGCTGAGCCCCCGCTGAGCCCCCGCTGCCCCGCTGCTCACCCCGGGGCTGTCCCAGGCAGCACAGGCCTCCCTGCCCCTCTGGACACATCCTGTCCTCCGGCGGCAGAGAGGGCCAGGGTGGAGTCCGGCCACGTGCGGCTGAGGCAGGACTCCATGCGTGGCACCCAGTGCTGAGTGACCCGATGCTGCAGGGCGGAGGGCAGGGGGTCGCTGGAAGAGGCGGACCCTGGGATCTGGGAGGCTGACGTGTCCCCTTGCCCCCCACAAGCCCGGGGGCCCCGCTGAGCCAGGTGCCCCGCCCAGGAGGGATGGAGGGGGCTGGGCGCCTAGGAGGGACAGCCCCAAGGTGACTCCCAGTGAGTCACAGCACGGCTTTGAGGACAGACGGCCCTGGTGTGGCCCTGGGTCCGAGCCCCTGAGGACAGGAGGCGTCTCCCCCGCACCTGCCACTCCCACCGGTGTCCCTCTGGGTCTCTTCACGTCGTTGGGGGACGTGAAGAAACAGGGGTCCCAAGTCAGGCCACTGGCTCCGGCAGCAGGAAGGGACATGTGGGATTCTGGGCGGCAAGTGCCCCCTGCATGGGGATGACCTCAGGCTACAACGCCAAACTCCAGAGCCCCACAGTGGGGGATGCGCCGCAGGCCAGGGGCCGAGGAGGGAGTGTGACCCGCCAAGAGCCCCCCGCGTAGGCCCGGGCTCCCCGTGGGCTGAGCTCGGAGGCTTTCCGGGTACAGTGAGGATCTGTGCCTCCCCACAGACAGGGACGGCACGTGCTCCGAGGTCCACACCCGGGGCCGGACGGAGGGCTGGCGTGGACACCATCCGTGAGGAAGCGCCGGGACCCTGGCATGGGCCGGGACGTGCATACTCCACAACCACCCCCTAGCAAACTCCTGCTGCGAGCGAACGGGGGTGCAGCCCCCTCAACCTGTCCCGGGCCCGGGAGGGGGCTGCACGCGGGAGCTCTGGCGGCGGAGACGGGGGGTGCAGGTGCTGGAGTCACGGAAGAGACCCCCGAGTCCAGGCAAGGGGGCGCAGCTGGACGTGTCTGGGTTGGGTATGGGGGTGAGGGACGCTGCAGGGACGGACCCCGAAGCCCCAGGCGGAGCCCACGTGTAGATATGCAGGGAGCCCAGTGAGGTTTGGTTGGAGGACCTCTGGCCAGCGCCAGCCAGGCCGCGGTGCGAGGAGAAAAGACACGGCGAGTCCTTCCCTGACACAAAGGGCGAACCCGGGGCGAACACAGTGGCCAGGGCTAAGGCTGGGGTTTGGAGGTGGCGAGCACGTGCAGGGCAGGGGTGCACAGGAGAGCGGGGACACAGGTCAGGTGAGGTCGGAGGAGTTGAGTCTTCCCGCCGTCCATGGGCACCTCGGTCTGAGGAAGCTTCCAGAGTGAGTCTCGGGGAGAAGAGACGTGGAGGGCCAGAGCCTGGGGTGGCCACCTGCACCTCCAGAGAGGTCCTAGGAGCCCCAGGGTGACGAGCACCACCCACACCCGGGTCTGAATGCTCCCACCTGCCCCAAGTCAGCAGGAAGGTGGGCCGTGACACACGCGGTGATGGCCCCCGACTAAAGCTGTGCTCACCTCAACCCTGGTTCCGACCCAGCCACCGCCCTGGGCTCTGAGAGCTGAGCCCAGCTTCCCCTACCGGCCAGCCACCCACCCGTCAAGAGAAGATCCAGTGAGTCTGTTGAGAACCTGGCAGGACCCTCCACCCAAGACACAGCCGAGCCCAGGGAGTGCAGAGGGAACGTGCTGTGGGGACTCCCACCATTAGCCACCAGCCACGGCCACAGCCACGGCCAAGGCGGCCGCGAGTGGGGCTTTCCAGGAGAAGGGCATCTGGCTGAAGAAGCCCCCAGGGAAGGCCCTGGGGACCCTCCTGCCCCAGACCACGCAGCGAGAGGGCCCTGGAATCAGGACTGCAGGACGCAGGGGCCCCAACAGCATCCACGAGACCCCAGCTCGCACCCCAAGACTCTCTCTGTATGGCAACTCAGCTGTCAGATGTCCCTAACCTTGATTCCATGACCCCAGTTCCGGGAAAATGCCCCAAAGGAGCAATCCTGGATCCCAAAACGTTCTTTGTAACTCCATTTATTTTTTACATTTTTAAGATTGATTTATTGGGGTGGGGGGAGCAGACGGAGAGAATCCCAACCAGACTGTGCAAGTCTGGCACGGGGCTCGATCCCATGACCCTGGGATCATGACCTGAGCCGAAACCGAGAATCAGAGGCTCAACCGACTTCGTCCCCCCGGCGCCACCCCCAACTTCATTTCAATCAGAAGACGTTGCGAACAAGCCCACGGTGAGTTCAGACAACGGGGTGGGGGGGGGGTGCTCCACACAGACGTCCCGAGAAGATGCCAGGCGGCCACTCGGAAGCCGGAAAGGAAGGGCGACAGCGCGCTGGGTCTGGACACGAGCTGACCAGCACGCCCAGAACCACCAGGTCCGTGAGCGCAAGCGCGAGTGTGAGCGCGAGCGTGGTGTGTGCCCCAGGCCACATCACCACCAGGCAGGGCCGCTGCGCTCACAGGCGGCCCCGGACGTGCCTTCCCTCCCCTTCCCCACGCCGCTGGCCTCGGTGGGCTCTTCCCCGTCGGGACCGGGGGAACCAGCTGGATTAACTAAGGGCTTTTCTGTGGTGACAGTGAGCGGCACCTCCACCGCTGCTGGACGGGCGTCCACCTCCACGAGGTGCAGGCTCCCCACCGCCACCCTCACAGCCAGCGTGGCCTCCAGGGAGCCTCATGAAGGAGAGCCCGAGCCCAGCCCCTCGTCGGGACAGCAGCTCTGAGTTCCAATGTCCTTGGGCTTGGCCAGCAAGGGGTGGCCCCAAGCTCGGGCTGGAGGCCAGCGTCCGCTCCCCCGGCGGACACCCACACGGACACGTCTGGGGCCTCCACGCGGTCCCGGCATGTGCTTGGGCTCCTGCTGTCGGCCTTTGCAGGGGTGGTGGGGGGAGAGAGCGGGAGCTCACCACATCGCATGTCAGACACTGCAGAAACAGTGCGCATCTGGGCCTCCGTGGCACAGGTGACACGCAGAAGTGACCACCCTGACCCGGGTCCACCCACCAGGAGGAAGCGCCAGGGTGAGAGGACTGGCCTGCGTCCTCCCCCGGCAGCCCGACTCGGCCCCACGTGGCCACCACGCCAGGGCCCAGCTTGGGACCCGAAGATGCTGTGGCCACTCCCTCCTCCAAAGTGACTCATTTGCTAAAGGACAGACCTTTCAGACCCATTAAAGCACTTTCAATAAAAACTGGTCCCTGACTGGAAATCCCCCTCAAAATCCCCTACAGGGACCAACTTCCTCCACCGAGACAGCTGAGGGCCGTGACGCCCATGTCACCTGCCTGCGCTCCGGACCGAGTGCTGGTCCTGCACTGGAGAAGCGGCCAGGCAGGTGGGAAAGCCAGGCTGCTGGAGGGATGGTGTCCCCGCAGATCCCCCCCGCCCCCGCCGCCACTGAGGGGCACTCGAGGCACTCAGGCTCCAGTGACCGGCACTGCGGCTCCTGTCTGGGCTGGGAGGCACTTGGGACCCAATGGACCAGGGCGGGGGGCGGTAAGGAGGCTCCTGCTCACCTTGGCCCCGGGCTACCTCCCCCTCCAGAGCCCTGTGACCCGGCCCGCACCTGTCTCCCCCACCTGCACCTGCACAGCCCTCCGCCCTAAATCCCCCGACCCCCGCCCAGGTTGGCTCTGGAGAAGAGGTCTGGGGCGGCCAGCTGGGGCCCCCGGTGGGCAGAACACCCCCAGCCCCCAGCGGGGCAGCCCCGAGGGAAGGCCATCCACGGCTCGTCCGGACGCTTCTGTCATGCTCACCCACGGGGGACCCGGGCCCTGGCCCCAGTCCCAGCGGTCAGGGTGGAGCGGGAATCTGAAGCCCAGCTCAGCAGGGTTTCCCGGAACCGGAACAGGGACCCAGACTGGACGAGTCCCTACAGGCAGGCAGGGGGCTGCTGGGCGGGTGGCCAGGGTCCTGGGACCAGAGGCTGGCGTGGCCGCAGGGCACTGCCCTCACGGCCACCGAACCACACAGTGACTCTGACGTGTCCTTTACCAAATTAAAAACACTAACCCACCTACCCCCTGAATGCATCCGGACTTGGGAACGCTAGTGCCTTCCCAGCCGTGCGTCCTGCCCCTGGGGGCTGTCCGCGGGGTCCCGGACGGCTGCTCACGCGGCCCCCAGAACACGCCGAGCCGTCGGAAGCAGGGTTTAACCCCACACGCTCGCCAGCCTCACCATCCACCTCCATATGGACTCACAGAGCAACAGAGATGGTCTCGTGGGCTGAACGGTGTCCCTGGTGCGCGTGTCGAGGCCTGGGCCCCCCACTCCCTAGAATGGGATGGCGGCCACACGGCCTCTACGGAGGGGACCCAATTAAAGCGCGTTCCCCCGGGGATGGGGCCCTAAACCTGTAAGACCATGTCCCTGTCGGGGGGGGGAGGGACAGACACACAGAGGGACGGCGTGTCTCTCAGTTGGGAGAGGCCTCCGGGGCAGCAGCCCTGCCTGCCTGGCCCTCACATCAGCCTCTGTGACCGCGGCGGGTGTACACAGACGTGCTGTCTACGCTGGGCGCTGTGGTCGCCCCAGGACGTGACACAGCCAGGCTCCTACGTTCCCCCAAAACTGTGTCTTCCCAGGCCGGGAGCGGGTCCCTCCTGTGTGGAGAGTCCGAGCGTAGCCGTGGGCCCCAGCCATGTGCACGGAGCCCAAGGTGGACAAAGAAACTTCTGGAGACACGTTTCACAGCACTTCCTGTTTCGGGCCAGACCCGAGGCACCGTGAGACGCTTCGGGAGAAATATTTCAGTACTTCTGCTATTTGACCGCAGCCCAAACCAGGAAGCGCAGGGAAGCATGAAAATGCACAATACACTGAAGAGAACAGTTAAAAAGACTGACGTGCGTGTAATCTGAAGACGATCCACGGGTAGTTTTTCCAAGTCCCTGCTGTGCCCTCCCCCCGCCCCGCAGAACACCCTTTCCTGTCGGAGCCAAGAGCGAGGGCCACGCTGGGCGCGAGCACGGACTCGGAAGGCGGGGGCCGCGGCGGGCGCGGGGGCGGCCTCCACGCGCGGGACGGACGGACGGTCCAGAGCCGCCGGGTTCCCGGGGCCCGTGGTGCACGCGGGGCCCGCGCCCCGCCTTCTCAGCACAGAGGCCCCGGCCCGGGACCGGGCCCTGGGGAGCTTCTGGGCTCCTGGGAGACTCTGAACAGACTCGAGGCCCAGGAGCCAGAGAGGAAGATGTGTTCTCGGGGGGCCCTGACTGCGTGACCTTCAGCCAGAGTCACAGGGGACACGAGGGCAGGGTGGCAGATGCCGTCAGGCCGCCCGAGGACCAACCACAGCCTCTGACCGCCACACGCAGGAGGGCCTGGAAGCCATGGCAGGGGGAGGTGCACCGAGAACGTCTGGGGCCCCCCAGTGCCTCTCCTTGGAGCTGTGCGGCCTCTGAGGGGCTCGCACTTCGTGCCTCCGTGTCTCTCTCATAAACAAGATCCCAGCGCCTCCTGTGACGGACGGGGTCCCCCTCCCGCACAAACTCCTACTGGCACCCTAAGCCCCAGCACCTGGGGAAGTGACCCTATTTGGAAATCGGGTCTTTGCAGACCGGATGAAGCCCGAACGAGGTCCCCAGGGTTGCGCTCGCATGTCTTTCCACAACGGGAGGTGTAGACGCGGGCGCACGATGGAGAGGGGTGCCACGTGGCGATGCAGGCAGAGATCAGGAGATGATTCCACGAGCCAAGGAGCCCCAGAGCTGCCAGCAAGCCCCTGCCCTCGTGATCTCCAGACAGCGAGGACGAGCGTGCCACGTTGTCCGTGCTGGCCAGTCTCGGCGACCTGAGAAAGCCGCCGCACCTGTGTCCCAGGCGTGGAAAGTCTGTGGGATCAAGTATGGACAGCACCCGGCATGTGGGGGCCTGCTGGAGGGAAACGTGGTCACGTGAGCCATGGGGGCCTGGGCACTGGAAGGTTCTAGAAAGCCTAAAGGAGGGGAGGCAAATGTAAGCAGATCCCTAAGGCTGACCGCATGAAACAAGGGCCGTGCCCGCTGGGCCTGAGGGCGCAGCAAACCCCGAGGTCTCCCCAGGAAGGGCCTCAGCCGCAGACGCGGGACAACTGTGACCGAGTGTGTCTGCGGAGTCTCGGATTTCAAAGTAACGACACGGCCGTGAGCCCACTTGCCCCACAGAACCGCCTGGACAGAAGGGTGCCGGCTGCTGCCGAGAACAGCACAGGCAGGCCACCCACCACCCCGGGTGCCCCTAACCGCGGGGCCACTGCTATCGTCCCCACAAATTAAAGAGGCTTCAAAGCAGGCCCCCGGCTCCTCTGGGTCGTGTCCGTCAGGACCCGGCTTCCTGCCGAGCACGTCCAGTCCGCCCAAGTTCGGCCCCTCCAGGAGGGAGACAGAGGGGTCCCAGGAGCTGCCCGAGGCTTCTGTGAGCAAGGCGGAGGTGGGGTGGGCAGCCGGCCCGCAGCTGCCGCAGCGAGGGCCCGTGGTCAGAGGCGGCGTGCACACTGTCCCTCCCCCTTGCTGCCCCCTGCACGGTTCTGCTGTGTGGGCCACGGTCCGGGTCTCCACGTGACCGGCCGCTGCTCCTCTTCCTGCCGCTGCCCTGGTTTCTACAGGGGAACGGACGCCGCAAAGGGATCGGTACACACGTAACCGCGGACGCCGTGCCTGCGGGCTGGCATCGGCCGGACCCCATCCCAGAGGCTCACACGCGCACACTCATCCCTGCCCGCGTGCGTGACACATCTTACACACACACAGGTGTGTATGTGCTGACGTACACACCGCCACACACACAGGTACGCACAGTACACATGCACACACACCACCGTGCACACCTACACACACAGTATACACCTACAGGCACACACGGCATACGCGTGCACCCACACCACCACACACACCTACGCACACCTACACACCCCCCCGCACACAGGAACACACAGTACACACGTGCGCACACCACCACAGCCCCCCAAGCCCCCGGGAGCCCCGGCAGTGCCCGCTCTCCCCTCTGCTTCTCTGGCCACGGCAGTCTCGGGACTTGCCCGAGGACACCCCGAGTGGGTCAGGAGCCACGGTGCCGGCCGACACCAGCCCGGGAATAAGCGTCGCCCCGGGTCCCAGGCAGCACTGCTGGTGGCCACCGGCGCAGGCTCTCAGCACAAACAGTGGCTCCAGCTAATTACGGGGTGAGCCTGGGTCTCTCTAGGGCCCCAGCTTCTGCATAGGTCACGCTATCTGCACAGATGGACGTCTGCCACCCCCTCTGAGAGCCCAGCAACACGCTCCTGGCTCCCAAGGCGTCCCCAGAGAACACGCATGCCCGGGAGGCACAGGCCTGCCCCGTGGGGGAAGTCTGTTCTAGAAAGCCCCTCTGCACACGTGCGTGGACCCCGAGCACACAAACACTACGGTATTTCTTCCCCACCCAAACCTCTGTTTTCCTCTTGGACTACGGTTTTGGCTTTTACTCGGGACCCCTGGAGCTCCCCCAAACACCCCCGCACGTCCCAGGGCCGCTCCTGCATCTCCAGCCCCGGCGTGGATGCTCTCTGGACGCTGACACCCGGGTGAGCTCAGATGCGAGTCCAGCCAGGCTTCCCAAAGGAGCCTCCGCCGGCCCGGAGGACCCCACGTCCAGCAGTTGCTCAACAAAGCAATGAAATGAGTGATGCCCACAGGGCCCCGGCTGGGGCTCCAGGGCACTTGGCGTCCAGCACAGCGTGTGGGCAAGGACAGCAAAACCACTGTGCAGTGACCCCCGAGGCCAAGAGCAGCTCGTTGGGGGGCAGTGTAGACAAGGCCCAGCAAGAAGCCCCCAGGAGCACCCCGCGTGCCCTAGCCTGGCGGTTATTTCAACGTGACAAGCGTGGGCCAGGAGGTGCAGAAACCGGAACCCCGTGCCGCTGGCGGGACTGCTAACTAAGCGGGTAGCCACCGGCATGACAGTCGGGGGCGGGGGGCTCGATAAATCACACACAGAACCGCCACAATCCCACCTCTGGGCCCGCCCCCAGAGAACCGGCCAGCCACGGCAGCTGGGCACCCGCGTCTGTAGCAGCACTGCACACAAAGCCCAGCGGTGACGGTCACCCGGTCACCCGTCCCCATCAGCGAAGACCGGACAAACGGAACGCTGAATGCTATCCAGCTGATCCATGGAAGGCTGGTCTGACACCCACGTGGTGAACCCCAAGGACACCATGCGCAGGGACACCAGCCAGTCACCGAGCACGGATACTGCGTGGGCTCCCTTACGCGAGGTGCTCAAGCCGCCAGATTCAGACACGGGGAGTGGGTGGGGGCGCCAGGGGCTGCGGTGGGGGTGGGGGCGGAGGTGCCGCTTGGGAAGACGAGATGGATGCTGGAGGTGGGCAGTGGGGACGGGTGTGTGCCAGTGTGGACGTGCTGACCGCCACAGACCGGCCACGGGCCCCTCTGGCCCCAAGCCTGGGAGGGCGGGGGGAGGGGGGGCGTGCGGGGGCCCAGACCCCTCCCCGGGCAGGTATGCCCTCCTCCGGAAGCGGTCACCCACCCGGCCCGCGGTGCACAGCGCAGCCCAGGCCTCTGCCGCACCCCAGGCACCGCAGCCGCCTTCCGCCACCGCCCACCTGGACAGGCAGGTGCCTGCGAGACCGGCTGACGTGGCCCTGCCATGTGGGCAGACTGGCGAGGAAAGGCTAACCGGGGGCAGCCGCGAAAGCGCCGGCGTGAATTTACTCGTGCAGCCCACGGGCACTGACTCAGTGCGAACAGCACAGCAGGCCCGGACGGGGGCCTCGGCCCGAGATGCGCCCCTGGAGCTCGGCCAGAGGCACAGACCCCGGGACGCAGGCAGCCCGCTGGCCAGGCCTCCCATCCGGCCTGGGCAGGGGTCTATCCGTCGCCTCTTCTGAGCAACAAAAGACCCCAAAACTTAGTGGCTTAAAACATCGTTGTGTTGGTTCATGGTTCTGTGAGTCCCCCACTTGGGCTGCTCCTGCGCCTGTGGTCAGCGGGCAGTGGTCGGACACGGACACCCCAGCCGGCCGCTCGGAGCGGGGCCTCAGGCCCTCCTGCTCCTTGTCCCTAGGAGCGCCCACCTCCCAGCCACCCTGCCCAGCGCAGCTGCGGCCCTGTCCCCGGCCAGCATGTCCCTCCCTCGGCGCCCGCCCACTCCTTTCTCACACAGAGGAAGCGGCGGGCACCAAGGAGCACTTCCAAATCCGACAGGAACCCGTGAGAACGTCCAAAGTGTGGCAGATAGTACGCGCTGCAGGTCTGCCGGGCGAAAGCCAGGCCCCGGTTCCAGAAGGGTCCGCTCCGCTGGGGGCAGTGCACACCAGCCCTCGGCGCAGAGCAGGTGAACGGCCCTGTGCCACAAATCCACAGCCAGGCCTACCGTAGTCACGCCGCAGAAGAGCAAGATAAAGTCTCGAAAGAAGCTGGAGGAAAAAAACACCTTCCCAACCGAGGAGCAGAGAATGACGCCGACGTCTCCTCAGACACCGCGCACGCAGGAGCAGCGGGGGGAAGACTTCGAAGCGCTGAGAGCAAAAACCCACCACGATCCCCCCACCCCTGTGAAACTGTCTTTCAAAAGTGAAGGAGAAACAGAGACTCTGTCAAACTAGAACTGAGGGGATTTGCCAGCAGACCTGCCCTGCAAGTAATTCTCAGAGAAGGAAAGTGACGTGGGCCAGAAACTCAGATCCACGTGAAGGAAGGAGAGTAAGTGAGGGAAAAGTAAAAACTGCTTTCTTCTTCTTCCTTGACCCACCGGCAGTTCATTCAGAAGAACAGCCCGACAGCAGTCCGTGCTCACAACGTGCAGGTGAGTCCCCCGTGTGGCAGCAGGGACACGAGGCACGGGAGGTAGGGATCAGGACGACCACGTGAGCCGAAGGCCTTCCTACCACCCGGGAGCCGACACGGTGTTATTTGAAAGTGGAAGTGGATTAGTTGTAAACGTCCTGTGAGCTGTAGGGCAACAATGAAAACCAGTGAAAAGGTAGTTTAGCTGATACGCTAAGAAAGGAGAGAAAACGGAACCACATAAAACGCTCAATGAAAACCACGCAAAGCAGAAAAAGAGGGGAAGACAAAAACAGGACAAAGACCCAGGGCGACAAATACAGAAGAGTCACAAGTGTGGTCGACATCAGTCCAACGGTATCAGTCGTCACTATGACCGTCAACAGTCCACGTGCCCCATGGAAAGACCGACCGTCAGAGCAGATCAAAGACACAGCTCAACTGTACACAGTCTACGAGAAACCCACTTTAGAGGCAGGCACGTTTAGCTTGAAAGTCAATGGATGAAGAAGATAGGCCATGTGAGTGCTAATTCAAAGTGGGAGTTGCTTTATTAACTTCAGACACAGCAGCTTCAGAACGAAGGAAGTGACCAGGGATGACGATACTATGTAGTAACAAGATGGGCCACCCTTCAAGAAGATACAACAATCGTCAACGTGTGTGCACCTAACAACAGAGCGTCAAACCATGTGAGGCAAAGGGTGACAGAACTGCAAGCAGAACTAGATGAACCCACTACTACCGCTGGGAGCTTGGACACCCGTCTCAGAAAAGGGCGCAGCAGGCAGGAAATCAGTGAGGACACAATCAAACGCAACAGCACCATCCGCCGACGGGACGAAACGTGCATCTACAGAGCACTTCACCCAACAACAGCAGGGTCCGCGTTCCTCTCAGGCTCACGTGCGGCACTCACCAACACAGACCATGTTCTGGGCCATAAACACACCTCCACAAATTTACAGGAATAGAAACCATACGACGTCTGCTCTCAGACCGCAGCAGAGTTAAACCAGAAACCAGCAACAGAAAGGTAACTGGAAAACCCCCAAATACTTGGAGACTCAATAACACAACCCTAAAGAACACATGGGCCAAAGAAGTCTCAAGAGAAATCTAAAAATATTTGGAACTGAAAATCAGAATACAGCTGAATCAAAATGTGTAAGATGCAGTAAAAGCAGTAGTCAGAGAGAAATTAATTTACAGCATCGGATCCATGTTAGAAAAGAAAAACTATCTAAATGAATAATCTGAGCTTCCACCTTAGAAAATCTGAAAAAGGAAAACATACATGAATCCAAAGCAAACAAAAATAATGTACAATAGGGGCGCCTGGGTGGCTCAGTGAGTTAAGCCTCTGCCTTCGGCTCAGGTCATAATCTCAGGGTCCTGGGATCGCATCCCACATCGGGCTCTCTGCTCAGTGGGGAGCCTGCTTCTCCCTCTCTCTCTGCCCGCCTCTCTGCCTACTTGTGATCTCTCTCTCTGACAAATAAGAAAATAGTCTTAAAAAAAAGTACAATAAAAATTAGAGCAGAAATCAATGAAATAGAAAAAAAATCAACTAACCAAAAGTTGGTTTTCTGAGAAAAATCAGCATAGGACAAGGACATGAGAAAAATCACCAAGGACACTGAACGGACACTAACCCACGATACTATGAACAACTCGACGCTCACACACCTGACGACGTGGGCGAAATGGACCTGTTCCTTGAGAGACACACTCTAAAGAAGGCTCTATCTATTATTAAAGAAAAACTGAGTCAATACTTAACCTTCAAAAACAGAAAGCAGCAGGCCGGGAGGGCTTCACGGGTGAATTCTACCAAATATTTAAGGAAGAAATTTTACCAATTCTCTATAATCTCTTTCAGAGGACAGAACCAAAGAATATTTCCTAATTCATTCTATGAGAACAGCATTACCCAAATACCAAAACCAGACATAGAGAAGAAAACTGTACACCGATACCTCTCAGGACACAGATGCAAAAATCCTCAACAAAATATTAACAAACTAAATCCAAAAAGGTATACGTTGAATTATATACCATGCCCAAGTGGGATTTATTCTAGGTATACAAGGATGGGTCAACATTTGAAAAAAAAATAATGGAGCCCATCACATGAACAGATTAAGGAAGAAAGATCATATGATCATATCAATGCGGGCAGAGAAAGCATCTGACAAGTTCCAACACCAATTCATGATAAACTGTCAGAAAATCAGAGAGAGAGAGGAACTTCCTCAACCTGATCAAGAACCCTGCAGGACACCTCCTGCTAACATACTTAATGGTGAGAAACTCAAAGCGTTTCCACGACGATCAGGGACAAGGCAAGGATGTCCCCTCTCACCACTTCTTTTCAACATCGTGCTAGCAATCTTGGTTAACATACAAGGTAAGAAAATAATATAAAAGGCATACAGATTGGGAAGGAAAAAACAAACTTTGTTCACAGATGACATGACCATCTACGTAGAAAATCCAAACAAGACAACAAAAACTCCTGCAATTAGTCAGTGATCATAGCCATGTTGCTGAACACAAGGTGAACACACAACACACTGTAAAGAGGAACAGAGTCAAACACTGACACTCCCCAGCTCCAAGAATTCCTCTGAGGGCCCTGAGATCAGCGCAGGGTGGTGCTGGGCGGGGGAGTGTGGAGCTGGTGACAGCGGAGGTAAACGAGTCACGGGAACAGAACGGAGTCCAGAATGAGAGCCACACAAACACAGTCAACTGATCTTTGACAAACGAGCCAAAGCAATACAATGGGAAAGCAGTCGGTTCGACCGATGGGGTTGGAACCACCGGATATCCACAGGCAAAAAAAGTCAACCGCAAAAATTAACTCAAAACTCCGCAAAAATTAACTCAGAGTGGGTCACAGGCATATACGTAAAATGCAGAACTACTAACCTCCCAGAAGATAACAGAGAATCCCGATGGCCCCAGCGGTGAGGACTTTTTTAGATACAATCATGAAACTACACTCGGAGAAAGACATGACCGATGAGCTAGAATTCTTTCACAGTAAAAACAACTGCTCTGCCAAAAACACCATCCAATGTGAGAAGACGAGCCACAGACGGGGAACAATTCTCTGCAGGAGAAATGTCTGAGCAAAGACTAATACACACAAGGATTTTTTAAATTCAACAAAATGAAAAAGAACATATTTTAAAAGGGGCAAAAAATCCAAAGGACGCCTCCAAGAACGTATGAGTGTGTGAACAGCTGCTCCACGTCACGGGTCATCAGGGAGATGAAAGTCACACAGCGGCAGCACCGCTGCACCCCTGTGGGAGCAGCCACAATCCAGAACAGGGACAGCGGGGGCGCCGGCGAGGACGGGGAGCGACCGGAGCGCTCGGCTGCGGCTGCTGGGAGAGTAGGTGGCGTGGCCACCTTGGCAGGCGGTCTGGTAGCTTCTCCCCGGATGAAAGCGGCTCCTCCCAGACGACCCAGCGATCACGCTCCCTGACGTGTCCCCACAGGAGACGAGAACACACGTCCACACGGAAACCCGCACACGAGGTCGGCAGCGGCTTCGCGCGTAACCGCCGACCCCTGGAAGCCACCCAGGGGCCCCTCCGCGGTGGATGGACATGGGCACTGCCCCTCCAGCCTGCGGGAGGGCATTCAGCGCAGACAGGAGACGAGCCGTCCCGCCAGGAGGAGACACGGAAGGACCGCGAGCGCGTGTCCCCGAGGGACGGACGCCGGTCTGAGAAGGCTGCGCCCGTGATCCCCGCGGCGGGACGGTCCGGCGGAGGCAGGGCGGTGGAGATGGAGACGGGCCCGTGTGTGGTGGAGACGGAGATGGGCCCGTGTGCAGTGGAGACGGAGACGGGCCGTGTTGCAGGGGCGGGGGAGGAGGGACGGATGGGCGGAGAGCGGGAGACTTTAAGGACACACGACTCTGAGATGGCGCAGCAGAGGGTCCCGTCCTTGCGCAGCCGTCCACACCCACGGAACGCACGCCAGCGACAGCGAGCCTCACACGCACGATGTGTCAGGGGGGGTTCGGTCACAGCACCAGGTGCGCAACACGGGGGTGGGGTGTGGCCAGCGGGGCGGCTGTGCCGGTGGGGACAGCGGGCGTGGCGGAAGTCCCCGTGGCTTCCAGGCCGCTCCGCCATGGGCCAAGCCCACTCCGCTGTGGGACAGACAAGAGCGCTAGTGAGGGGCCCTGGCAGCAGGGACGCGCGGAGAAAAGCAGGCGCCCCCAGGGGAGGGGACGGGCGAGGAGGGGGCGCTGGAGCTGGGCTGAGGGCAAGCACCGGATGGGGCTCTGCACAAACCCCAGGACTGGCGACAAGCCTCAGCCCCCAGCAGCCACCAGCGAGTTCACGGCGAGCCCACTGCCCTTGGGCTTGCTGCCGTCGGCTCTCCCCGAACCCCGGGCCCACGCAGACGGCCCACGAGAAACCAAACCACGTCCACAACGGCAGACCGGGGGTGCAGGAAGCCATCCGCAGGGTGCCGTGGCGGCAAGGAGCCGGGGGACGAGGCAGGGGAAGAGACGCCCCTGCCCACGGCAGGGTCTGCGCCCCAAGCACGCTCCTCGGCCCGGCGTCCGGGCACGGCACTTCCGGGGACCACCACCCCGGTCCCTCGTGGGCACCAGGCACGTCCCCCGTACCCTCGGCCCCCGCGCGCCCGCGGTGGCCCTGAACTCCCTCTCTGGCCGCTCCTGCTGGGCCTCCATCTGGAACGTTCTTTACACACAGGCAGCCTCATGCCACCCCCCTGCGGACCCACCACCCCCCAACGCCAGGCATTCAGGAGGCACTCGATCGCTGTCAACAAACACGGCACCGAGTCCCTCTGGCTCTGGTCTGCGGGGCCACCCTCCGGGCCGTCCCAGCGCTTCGGCCTCCTTCCCGGACCCGGGCTCGAGCGTCGGTCTGTCTGGCCGCCCACCGTGCTCAGTCAAGGCCGCCCCCGGGGCCTCCGGGCTCCGGCGCACGGAAGCCACACGCGCCAGCGCCCCCGAACCTCGCCCCTGCGGTGGGATTGCAGCCGGAAGGCAAGACGTGCGCGTGCCCGTTCGCGTGCGCCCAGGCCATCAGAGACCTCGCCTCTCCGCAGAGCAGGATGGGCCACGGTGGCCCACACGCAGAGAAGCGCACGGACGCCACCCCGTCACCGAGCCCCCCTGCGGGGACTGGTCCTCACCTCCTCCCTTCCCTCCCGGCTCACCCGCCCTCCAGGGGAAGCACAGCGAGAGGAGGGGACCCCGTCAGCCTGCCGTTTCCCGAGCGCGGCTCTGGGGCTCCCGGGGCCTGACATCACCCTGCGCGGAGAACCCCGAGGGGCGGAGGCGGGGGGGGGGTCCGGTGGCGCCTGTGGGTGTCCCTGCGTCCCGAACACGGCTCTGCCCCGGGGCACGTCCCCTGGCGCGTCCACAAGACATCAGACTGCAGAGCAGCCGGGCTCATCCCTGCTGCTTCCAGACCAGCTACGGGCGCGCAGACGGCGGGCACACAGCAGAGCCCAGGGAAGGCCTTCCTCGCCCCGAGGCCAAGGTTATCGTCGACAGAACAGCGCACACCCGGAAGGGCCGCGGACGGGCCCACACAGCGGCCAGGAGGCTCTGCTCGAGGTTCCCTGAAGAAGAAAAGGCCGACAGGAGAAAACACGCGGGACCCCCGTACCCAACGGAGGACACATCACCAGAGCACACACGTGACTCCGGTGACGAGTAAGAACCCGGACACATGCTTTGCCACAGCGGACCACCCAGAGGCAGCAACAACTGACAGAAAAGTGACGGGCGACAGCAGGCGTCAGGGAGACACCGGAGGAAACCGAGGGCCACACCATCCACACCTGCGGGCGGTCCTCAGGACGAGGAGGCCCGCCAGGCCCAGTGCCACGTCGGCTGGGGGCGGCTGGGGCGCCGAGCTCCAAACCCCTACAGCCAGCGGCCCCCACGCGGACACAGCACCCCACACGCCCACGAAGCACGCCAACACCTACGAGAATGCAAAGGCAGCGCTCACAGGACACAGGAAAGCCCAGGGACAGACCTGCTGGGGAGCACGTCCGCGAAGGAAAGCCACACGGCAAGGGCCCCCTGTGCACGGAGCCAAGTGCGCTTAGCTCGGGGACCGGACGGCATGGCACCAGGCACTACGGCCCCGGAAACCACGAGGCTCATCATCACTTACCTCTTACGGGTGAGAGCAGCAGGGGCTGGGGGGTGGGGGGGAAGGGGGACCTGGGCCTCTGCGCCCCCTTCCCAGGCCCGAACTCAACGGCCCGCTAAGTGGACCCCGGCAGCTGCCCCAACCCCCCGGGGTCACAGGACAGGGGCCAGGAGGGGGAATGTGCTACGGCGGGGCAAGCCTGCAGCACACCCAGCCCGACCCCCCNACACTCAGCCTGACCCCGAGACATCCCTCCCCAAAGAGAACCACACGCACAACATGGGCCACCAGCCAGTGCTGCTGCTCGTGGCCTGGGACCAACCAGACAGTCCCCAGCCCGCCAGCCGACCACACAGGCTGAGCGCCCACAACTTCCCTTCCTTCCTGGAAAGCAAGGACCCTCGCTCACACGCCAGCTTCAGAAGGAGTCACACGAGCCAGCAGTGTCCGTCTGGGAAAACAGTTTATTCTCCCCGGCCTCGATGCAACCCCTTTCCATTTCAGTACATATTTACTCCAGGTTAGAGAAGTTTCAATTACCAATAAGCATGATAATTCAATTTCCTAGTTACTAGATTCATAAACTCAGAACAATTCTCCCCTCCCAAACACCAAGCATCCCAAGGCCGGCCAAACGTAAGACAGTGGGGCGATGTCTTTCCAAATTCTCTTCCCGAAACAGCAGGCCCCACTGTACTCTCGGGGCACACGGGTGTTCCGCCTCTGCAGTGTGGACGGAATGCCACCTACGGGAGGAGAAGCGAATTCCCGGGCCGCCAGCTCCACCTGGTGGAGGACGCGGGGCGGGCGGCAGGGTCACTTCCCGCAGAGCTCCAGCACCTTCTTCACCATGGCCCCAATCCCATCGTGGATGTGGTGGAGCTCCGTCTCGCACATGAAAGCCGGGGTTGTGACCACCTTGTTCTTCTGGTCCACGTGAGCTTCGTGCACGGGAGTTACGGAAAACCGTCACCAGCAAGGCCTAGGGGGTCGCGGGCAGGCCACCACCCTGGTCCCCGCCCCACCGCCCTCCTTGACAGAGCCTGCGACGGGGGCTCCTGCTGCTGCGGGCTCTGCCCACGGGGCCCCCACAACGCGAGTCGAGGATGCAGCCTTCCAACCCCCGCGAGCAGAGGGCTCCCCACCCCAGGGGACGCAGACGCACCCACAGGCCTGGGCCGTGTGCACATGGGCGCCAGCCCGGGCCCCACAGCAGCCCTGGAGCCGGGAAAGCATCTCTGTTCTTCCGATCAAGAAGCCAGAACAAAGAGCTCGCCGGCAGCAAGAGGCCAGCCCGACCTGGGACCACTGCTCTGCACCAGCCCCATTCCCGTCCCAGTCACCCAGACACCAGGCAGGGACCGGCCTGGCCTTGACCCTGCACAGCCACCCGGCCCGGATGGCTGCGGCTCCGCCCACCACCCCACGCAGTGGGGAGAAGGAACGCCTCAGCCGAAACCGCCGCGAGAGGAAGGCGGCTTCGAGACAGACACCCAGAGGGTGGCGGTGTCGTCAGCAGCGCCCTGTGGGACACCGTGCCACTCTGCTGAACTCCAGCCCACGTGGAGGATCTGGGTCCGGCCGCGGACCCGGAACGTAGTCGGCCTGTGGCCTGAGGCTCTGTGCGCAGAGCACCCAGGCACCCACGCGAGGACCAGGGGCCCACGAGGCCATGTGGGACGGCTACCCGTCCACAGCGCCCAGGGAGCCCCAGCCAAGCCAGGCACCCCCCGCCTTACTTCCTCTACCTGCAGCCTCGCCCCTACTCTCAGGCACGTGCTCCCTCCCCTCCCAGCCAGGAACCCGTCCCCATCAAGCCTGAGGCCGTCCGCTCGCCTGACCAGGCGGCCCCGTGGGGCTCCGGGCCCAGGGTGCGCCGCACGCAGCAAGCGTCTGCCAGGCCAACTTGGAAACACGGCCCAGGGACTGATACGCCGTGGCAGCGGGTGCGAAGCCGCCACGCACGTGCTCCCAGAGGCCCAGCAGTGCAGCTCCTTGTCCAAGAGGCCGCCCGCCCGGGGCAGTCCCCGAGGGCCAGAGGAGGGGTCCCCAGTGCCACACGCCGCTGCCGCCCCCGCTGCCGGAAAGGATATGGTCACTCCCTTCACACAGTGCTTGGCGCCCAGGGCTTTGATGGCTTCCGCGGTCCCCGCGTAGGGCCACCTGCCGCCTTCCTCCTGCTCGTGGCCCACGGTGACCTCGACGCCGCGGAGCACCTTGGCCGCGAGGACGGGAGCGATGCAGCACAAGCTGGAAAGTAAGGACGTGGGGGGCTCGGGGCCGCACGCGGGGACACCAGGTCCAGGCGCGGCAGGGCCTGCTGAAGGGGCGGACCCTCGTGGAGCGGGACGGTGAGCACGAGCAGGAAGCCGCCGAGCCCACAGAGCGTCGCACGAGACATGAGCCTCCGCTCGCTCCCCCACACGCTGCGGGCCGGCAGTGGGCAGCGGACAGCGGGCCACCCGCTGTGCTGTCCGCAGAGAAGTGCTCAGCTGGCACCAGGGGACTTAGGCCCGAGTTCCAGGGTGGCTTCTCACACAGCAGCAGCTCACCCCGGGGCGGGGGCTCCTCAGAGACGCCCTTCTCCAGAAAGGGTGTGAGAAGCAGTTTCACTGGCCTGTGTGTGTGCCCGGCACCGCGGCAGCCGAGAGCCCCCCACCAGGAGAGCCCCAAGCCCCGCTGCACCCCCACACGGGCCATTCCCAAGGCATCTGGGGCTCACGGTTCGCCCCCGGGGCTCCTGCGAGGCTCTGCTCCCCCCAGGAGGCCCCACTGATCGGCATCACTAGACCTGGGACCAGGGCCCGCCCACGGCGGTGCGCGCTTGGACGCGTGTGACACCAGCCCGCGGCAGCAGGCCAGGCCGGCCCTGGCCTCCCTCGGGGCTCACGCACACTGCCAGCGGCCCCCAGCCCCGGCTCGCGGTCAGCACGGCCCGCCGGCTTCTCCCGCGCTCGCCTGCACGGCTCTGTCCACAGGCTGCCCCGGCGAGCCGCGAGAGAGTAACGTCAAGAGTTTTGCATTTATTTTTTAAACATCACGCTTAAGATAACACGGTTAGAAACGCGCAGAAGAAAATTTCCCTTAGCCAAGAACGCAGACAGCCACTGGACGTGGTGTCTCTGAAGCGCGCGTGTCACGAGCCCGCACAGACACCTGGCGGCCAACACGGGACACATAAGCCAGCAGCGCAGCCACCAGCCTTCAAGTGGCGCTGTTGGCGCAGTCAGCCGCCCTGCTCTGGGGCTGGGGACACCGGAGCCAGCCCGAGCCGTGGCACCGCTCCGCACCGAGCTCGGGGACGCATGAGCAAGGTGGCATGGCCATCGTGTCCCTCACTCCCGCCTGCGCTTGCGGCCCGGGGTCCTCCTCGGCGCTCGCCCACGTAACCGGGCGCTGCTCCGGGGCCGGCGTGGCGGGAGGGGAGAGGCAGGGGCACGGCCGTCGCCCACTCCCGGGCGGCCCCACACGGCGTCTGCCCAGCCCACGGACCCCAGGCCAGCGCCTTCTGTGAGGAGGGGGCTCCCTTCCGGTGAGTGACCTCCGCGGGGACCGTCCTCCCGCGACCCCGCTCGTGCAGCTCCCATGTCCGCACCCCGTGGCCGGTGCTCCGAGGCCAGCGGAGCTCCTGAGGGGCTTCTCACGCCAGCGGACTCCGGCCACCGACCCGCCCGGCGCGTTCCTGCGGACAAGCAGGCGGAGCCGACAACCCGGAGGCCGGTGTGCGCCCAGAGCGACGAGCTCCGCTGCGGGACGCGGCGGCGGTGCCGGCACCCCAGGGGAGGGCAAGGGAAGGGCGCTGGGTAGGTGGCGCCAGCCCGGCCCGAGCGAGGACGGAAGGCAGATCCGGGCGAGGGGAGGACGTGGTGGAAGAGGCCGGGGTCAGGGAAGAACTGACTGGGGAACCTTCTAGAAGCTCTCCTTCCTGGGAAGCCGCCGGGACGGTTACCGTGATCACAGGATCGTCCAAGGGGAAAGGCACCTGTGACAGTGCGAGCCCGGCGCGAACAGCCTCAAGGGCCCCGCGGCCCGCCCTCCGCACCCCGACCTACCCGATGGGCTTGCCGGCCTCGTGGAACTCCTTCAGGACCCGCTCCACATCCCCGTGGACTTTGCAGTCTTTCCCGTCAACGGCGAACGTGCTCCTACCACGAGAAGAGGTGTCCTCAGCTATCACAGCTGGGGGGGCTACGTGCCCGGGGAGACCCCGGCCCCCCTGGAGATGGACACGTGGCTCCGCTAACTTCCCAGCTCCCAAGAGAAGCAGTTCACCTGCGTGTGCGTGGTTTTCCATGTAATTATACATGTGACTTTGTCTACCTTTTAAAGCAGGAAGAACAAAACCCAGCAAAGGAAAGGGCAGCAGAGGTGAGGCGGGGAGGCCAATCCCCCAGAGAACCAAAGCCGGCAGGTGCACAGGCTGTGGGCCGACCCACGGGGTTCTCAGAGGTCGGCTCTGCAAGCCAAGGGGCAGCAGAAAGGTGAGGCGGGGAGGCCCATCCCCCAGAGAACCAAAGCTGGCAGGTGCACAGGCTGTGGGCCGACCCACGGGGTTCTCAGAGGTCGGCTCCGCAAGCCAAGGGGCAGCAGGCCACACCCTGGGCCTGCAAGCCACGCCAGGCCCTCCACAGGCAAGGATGCGGGTTGGACGGACACCACTCCTCCCATCACGGCCAGAGCGGCTCAGGGGGCAGGACGGCCTCCCTGCCCACCGGCTACGCACCGGTACCTCTCTGGGAGGGAACTGGTGTGACCCACCGAACCCCAAAGCACGCACACTTTACCAAGAAACCCACACTGGCTCCCTGCTCTGTGTGCATGTGGACGCCTCCGTCCCGGGAGGTCCACGCAGCAGCACAGGCACGGGCCTGGGAAACGCATAGTCGCCACGGAGCTCTGCCATCCTGCGGCCTGACCACCTCAGGGTGTGCACGCACGGTCAAAGGTACCACGTGTCACACTCTGAATACACACCAACTATCTCCCCCAGAAGCTATCAGGCCAGATGTGAGAACTGGAAACCACGTGTGTCTGTCAGAGTTGAGGCGTCTACCCGACAGGGTCTGCGTGTGCAGCCGTGAGGGGCTTAATGGGCCACCAACAAGCCACACCGTTTGTGAAAAACACAAAATCCAGAACAAGCTTACCAGGCCTCCATCTGGTTAGACTCTTTTTTTTTAAAGACACATCCTGGCACGCGAGAATGCGTGCATGTGTGCACTGGGCGGAGGAACAGAGGGAGAATCTCAAGCAGGCTCCCATGAGCGTGGGCCCGATGTGGGCCTCCCTCTCACAGCCCTGAGATCACAACCTGAGCCGAAATCCAGTGCTGGACACTTGATCGACTGCACCCGCCAGGCGCCCTGGTTAGATTTTTAACAGAACCACACAGGAATCTCTCGGAAGTACACGGGAAAGGGAAAGCAGCGCAGGGACGGGCCCGAGGCCGCCAACAGGAGCGAGCGAGTTCCCATCGTGAACTTCCGTCCCCGGCGAACTCGCGTGCCACTCCTCGCTGCGTGTGCACGGCACAACCAACAGCCACAGCAGCCACGGCGAAGGAGACCAAGCACGCCGAGCCGACCTGTCTTCTGGAAAGGTTGGGATGAGTGGGGCAAGCGACCCTAAGGCCCAGCTTCCCCCCGGGGAAGAGTGAGTTCACAGACAGAAGCGCTGACCCAAAGCCAATGCTCCCTGGAACGCAGAGCAAAGACCCGCCAACAAGCCGGCTCATCTCCCGTCTGTGCTTCTAAGTCAACTGCGTGTGGTCGTCAGCTGTGCCATGGACACAACCCCAGCACAGCCCTCAAGCACCCCCAGCCCAACGGTCAGAGATCAGACTCATCTTCCCCAGGAAAACCCTGGGCCTGGCAGAGTGCAGCCCAGCCAACAGAAGCCATGCTCCACCATCTACAGCCAACGGGTGTGTGAAGGGGGCGGGGTCAAGGGCAGCTCACTCTAAAGGTTGGGTTTTGGGAGACGAAGTGGACGTGCGGGCGAGGCAGGGCTCCCAGAGGGAGTTTGGGAACTGGCTCCAGGGACTGGGAACACCGGCTTGGGATGTGGACAAAGCTGTTCAGACGTCTGCAGGCCGAGGGGAACCCTGAGGTGTCGGAACACGTTAGGGACCCTAACTGCCTGTGCCCTTCACTGCTGGGTGCAGGACACCGAGACGCAGCCAGCCAGGACGCTGCTGCTGGGGGACCAACTAACCAAACGGGGCGGGGGACAGTGAGCACTGGGGTCCACGGCGTCCGGCTCGAACACTGCCCCACCCCACGCCTGCGCACGGGGGTCCGGAGGGAGGTGAGGCTGACAGGTGACGGTCTAGGTTAGGGGCAGCAGCTCCAAACGTCAATGGGACATTCTGGAGCGAATCTGGAGTGAATCTGGGGCAGGAAGCTGGTCACACAGATCAGGCAGGGGGGAGGTCTGCCGTCCAGATACAGACAGGATTCCTGGGGGAGGTCAGAGAGGGGTGCTGGGCCGGGAGGGGAGACTCCACAAAGGAGCAGCTGGGAAGACGAGGAGGAGAACAGGAGCCCATCACAACAGGAGACCCAGACAGCACAGCAAGGAAACCCAAGGGCAGTGCGCTGGCCGGGGCCATTCAGAGAGGGTGCTGGTGGCACCCCGCATGCACCTGCTCTGGGAGGGGGGAGCAGGGAGGTGGGGAGGGGGGCTGGCTGCCTGAGCTCGCAGCCAGCCCCTCCGTCAGGGGCCCCTGGGCATGGGCCAGAGCAGCCGGCTCGTCGGTGACCCAGGAAAGGGCTCCGCTGGGAGCCCGGTCTGCTGAGTTTCCACTGAAACCCGCAGAGTTCGGGCTGTTACCCCGACTAGGGTCCCCATCCGAACCCCAAAGCAGCGGGGGGAAGCTGCTTCCTGTCCTCCCACGCCAGCCGCGGAGGGGCCGCCTCGGAAAGGATGTGCTGGGACAGCGAGGCCAGCACAGAGGACTTCCGTGAAGTGCGCAGAAAGAGGCGGAGAAATGAGAACAGAAACAGGACCTGAAACCCAGAGGACGTCACGCTGACGTGACAGCTTGAGGTCTGGCTACCAGGGCAACGACCCCGAGAACGGAACAAGGAAAGGCTCTCTTCCTCTGGTCAGACCAGCCTCCACACGGCCCACGGGGACAGCGATTTCCCTGCTGCCGGGCCCGCGGAACCGGCGGCGTCCACGAGGAACACGTGTAGGGACATGGGTCCTGATGGGACCAGACCGGCCGGCACAGTGGCTCGATCAGAGGAAGCCCACGCAGGCCCCCACCCAACAGTGGCCGGTCCCGGGAGCACTCAGCAAGAAGGGAGACGAAAACCCACGTCTTGCTGCCGTTCCACCTGCGCCCCCTCCCGACGGCGGTGCCCCGTCACAGCCGCTCCGTGCGGCCTCTGGGACCCAGGCCTCCACAGCGGCTCCCGCGGCCACCCGTCCCTGTCCCCCGCGGTGCTCCGGGTGAAAAGCAGACGCCCCGGGGCTCCAGCACGTACAGGTTCTTGGCGACTCCGAAGCCTCCGGGGAAGATGGCAGCGTCGTGATTGGCGGCGCTGAGACGGGCCAGGTCGGTGATCCTGCCGCGGGCAATCCTCGCGGACTCCGTCAGGACGTTCCTGGGAGAGAGCGGAGAGGCCCAGAGCCAGCATCAGGGTGCGACGAGCAGAGCGGGGCGCCCGGGAGGCCACCGCAGGAGCAC
The DNA here is from genome assembly GCA_002007465.1 of Ailurus styani. Lineage (NCBI taxonomy): Eukaryota > Metazoa > Chordata > Mammalia > Carnivora > Ailuridae > Ailurus > Ailurus styani. Next base: position 1,418,528 of record LNAC01000279.1, read on the forward strand.
ACGCGTGCACCGCGGCTCGGCATCCAGGAAAGACAGCCGCGCCCTTCGCGACACCTGGCCCACTTAGTCCTGGGGCCTGACGAGACAGGATGGGGTGGGAAGATCACGGTACCACACGGGGGGAGGGGAGCAACCCAGGGTCAGCCCCCGCAGGCGCTATCGCCCCCAGGCTGTGCGGCCCAGGGTCGGGGGACTGGGCAGGGAGATGAAGCCCCGGCCGACGGGCACTGCAGCTGCCGGGAGACTGAGCTCCCCGGGGCTGGACCCTGCAGCCGGAGTGAGACGGGAGGGCTGAGAGGGATCTCAGAACGTGCCAGGACTGCACGGGCCTCGGGGACAGAAATGCTCAGAGACCAGGGCCCAGACGGGGGCAGGAGACAGGAGTCCGCGCTGACCGCAGGGCAGGTGTTCATGAAACCCGGGCAGGAGAACTTCCGGTAGGTGTGAGAAGGTGACAAGCATCACAAGGCTGTCACAGAACCGCCTGGAACGCAGCCAGATGCACAGCCGGGACAAAGCAACCAAGCACAGGGGGTGTCGGGGAGCTTCCAGCAGGTCCTGGTCCACACTCCAGGACGAGGGGCACGACCCATACCTGGTTTCGCTCTCGGAAGGCTGCCCCTTGGTGTGGTCAACCACGTGCATCTGAGGGATGTCAGGAGCAAAGATCTGGACCTCGGCCCCGCCACGACTCAGGTGAACCAGCACCCTGCACGGGAGAAAATCAGACAGGCTCTGAGATGTGCCCGACCCAGCGTCAGCTGTGACCGCGCGTGCGCGAGCAACACTTCCACACAGTGCCCCGGGCACACCCCTTCCGTCTGCTACCATCACACTGGCTTTACAGAGGCCAGGGCTGGCTTGCAAGGACGCCAACGTCCACAGTTCAGATTGGCTGTCGCCGAGCTGGCCTGGAGAGCCCAGCGGGTCCCCAAGCTCCCTGCACAAACTGGGGTGCAGGGGACGGGTGACTCGACTGGTCACAGCCTGGACGTCCAGGCTCCCTGGACGCTTTGGGGTGCTCTTCTTCCCACAGACCCATCGATGCAGGACTGGAAGGCCTGAGTCGGGCTTCGGTCAGGACAGAAGTTCACGTCCTGCTCTGGCCCACCTTTCCCGTCACAGCCGGAGGGCGGGGGACAGACGTCCGGGGCTCCTCCGGGCTCCCTGCAGCCCCGGACTTGGGAGGGACGTGCCCCCAACCATGTGCTAGCTCCCCCCCAACCTACTCCAGGCTGACGATGCCGATCGCTGCTGCTCACAGAAACCTTTCTTAATCAAATAAAAAAAAAAAAACAAACAGTACAAGCGACGGAGCAACAGCTGGCAAACCCCATCGAAGGAACCGTCTAGAGCGGAGGGCGGCGGCTCAAAACCACCCTAGAGCCAGAACGAGAAGATGGACGCCGGCCTGTGGACTTGGGAGTGAACCGGTGGCACCAACGTGACACCAAAAGGGTTCGGGGCTTATCTCGGGGGGACGAGGCCAGGGAAGCGGGGGGGCTCCCTGCACCCCACACACGTGACTCAAAGGCTCACTCCTTCCTGTCTGATCAGAGGACGGGCCTCCGAGGTTCGGGGAAAGGCCAACCGTCCTCAAGGGCTTACGCGGAGGCCTCGTGCAGCTCCGACCCGTCGTAGACGCCGCATCCGGACAGCACCTGCGGGGAGCGCGGGTCACGGCCCAGTCCACCCGGGAGGCCCCCGGCCGCGGGAGGGGCGAGAAGGGAGGGCCTGGAGGGGAGAAGGG
>LNAC01000279.1:1421564-1432578 GCA_002007465.1 Ailurus styani
CCCTGCCGCGCTCCCGCGAGCGCGCCGGGGGGCGGAGCCGCGCCTGCGCAGGTCGCCCCCCAGCCCCACCCCTCCCGTGCCGCTGTGGGCCCGCGGAGGTGCGCGCGGGACGGGCGAGCGGCCTGCCCATCCAACGAAGGGTTCCTGAACCGGGCACTAGCTGGGGCTCCTCCGTTGAAACCTCTCGGTGTTCTCCAGGCGTCCGTTCGCGGGGGACGACTGCATAAATTCTCTGCTATACCTTCCCCGAATCTGCGAGTTCTCCGAACGACAGGCGTTCGAGATGATGGCAGGGGTCAGCGCTGGAGGCCACCGGGGAGCTGCAGACATGCCAGGCTGTGCCGGCCGCTGACCCGAAGATGTTCTGTGCTTAGCCCCCGCACAGACCCTCCTGGGAAGCCGGGATGACGGCACAGTGAGCGAGCCGGAACCGAGGATGAGCTCTGCATTCCCGAACCTTCATCGCGGATGCCTCCACCTCTACAGATGGACCCAGGAGAGCCATTCTCACTGCTTCCCCTGCGGCTGCGGGTTCTCCCGCGGGGATCCTGACTTCTCCTGGCTCCTGGGATGCCAGCCCACCCGCCCACCTCTCCCCTCGGGGTCACGGCCAGAACGCGCGCTGGCAGGACTGCCGGGGTCACGGGGGTGATGCGAGCACGCGCCAGGTCCGCTCCACTCAGGAAGGTGGTGCTGCCTGCAGGTTCTGACTCAGCCGGGCTGGGAGCCCAGGGCTGCCTCTCTACCCTCCTGGCAGCTCCGCCACCTGCAGAGCCCCGCCTCCCAGTCATCTGCCCCTCGGGGGCGGCTCAGCTGCACCTTGACCTTAAAAATAAAACTGACAGTTTTGTTGACAAAAACGCGTTCACTGGGAAATGGCAGAGAACTGTAGCCCATGAAAAAGAACCTGCACGGGCGCCTGGGTGGCTCAGTGGGTTAAAGCCTCTGCTTTCGGCTCAGGTCATGATCTCAGGGTCCTGGGATCGAGGCCCGCATCGGGCTCTCTGCTCTGCAGGGAGCCTGCTTCCTCCTCCTCTCTGCCTGCCTCTCTGCCTACTTGTGATCTCTCTCTGTGTATCAAATAAATAAATAAAATCTTTAAAAAAAAATAAAGAAAGAAATAAAGAAAAAGAACCTGCAGGAAAATTGAAACCAGAGGCAAGTTAGGAAAGCAGAGCAGAGGAGACTCTTTATGGAGAAAACGGGGGCTGGGGTTGTTGTAGAAACCAAGTCCACCGGAGTAAACGGGAGCTGGAAGTCCCGTGGCCACTCACTGGTCGGGCCGCCCTGCCCTCTCCTCAGCTGTGACACCTCCCCGGCTGGGCTGCCGCCCCAGAAACCGCCCTTCCTCCACTGGGTCAGCAGGTGCCCCGAGGGACAGGGCTGAGGGCTCCCCTGCGGGCCTCCAGACTCCGCTCTAGAGGAGAGCTCCAGTCGCCAACTTTCAGGACCTCACTGTGCACACATGAAACTCACCCACAGAGCAGAGATGCGGAGCTGGTTAGACCACACAGCGCTCCAGTCTCTGCTGCGTGGAGGGGCTGTGGGCACAGACGCCCACAGACAGCACGGGCCCGAGCACACACACCATGGCTGCACAGCCCCGTTCAGAGCCCCCAGGAGCGGGCGCGGGCAGCCTGGGGAGCCCCAGGCTGGGACCCAGCAGACGCTCTACCCACCGTCGGGAAAGTGCTGCACCCAGCTGGGCCCATTTTCCTGCTCTTGGATGGAGGCTGTCTCCACCGAGCCCCAGGGACCAGGGACGGGGGCCTGGCAGGAAAGCACACTTGCCTCCTCCATGCAGCCCTGCAGAGCCGGCACGGGAGGCCTGAGTGAGCTCCCCGAGAGCACGGTCCAGCCCCAGCCCCGGGGATCCCCGTGCGTCCCTCTCCAAGGTCAGAGTGCACAGACTCCAGGGGCAGGCAGCCCGGGCTGGGGACCGTGCGGGCTGCGGCGTGGTGGGCACCCCAGCTGTCCTGCTCATCCGTTCCCCCGGCACAGAGAGGCCAGCAGGCAGGTGACCCCGACCCCCCTGCATGACTCAGGACACAGTACCAGCACTTTCAATTCAGAGTTCAGATTCAATCCACGCTTTTATCGTACAAAAGCTTTTTTCATCTCTAAATCAAAACTATTAAAACTATAAATAATGGTCAAAGTCCGAGTCTACAGAGACAGACCCATTCTCATCTCGAGACAGGCGTTTCCAATGGCAGATGAGTGCCGTTTGCCTCGGCTCACATTGTGTGGCTCCCGGGCCCGTGGGCTCCATGGGGAGCAGGTGGCCGTCCTCGGAGTCGCCGTCTCCGCGTCGCCCGCACTCGCTTCCTGGGCCCAGGCCGCGGGGCTCCGTCTCTTCGGGGCTCTTGACCGAAACGGGCGGGCTTGGGAGCGGGGCCAGCCCTACACCGGCTGCCCGTCCCCGTGTCGTGTGCCAAGCAGGTGCGCAGTGTCGTCCTCGGACGCATCCGCGTCGTCGCCGCTCCCCGGCGGCTCTGAGGGCCGTTTCAGGCCGCGCTGCTTGGCCACGGCCAGAGCGTACCGGATGTTATAGCGGTTCCAGTCACAGCTGCGCGAAGTGCATGGGACTCGGCGTCAGGCAAAGCGACGCCCCCCCCGGGCACCCCAGCACCGCCTCCGGGACCCCGAGAGCAGCCGGCCTCCCCAGCCCGACCAGGCCCCACGTGAGGAGCTGCCACCCGGCTCCCAGCCACCCAGGAGAGCAGAGGGGGCCCCGGACTCAGTCCGTGCTCCATGGGAGCCAAGTGAGCACAATCACGCCCTCGTTTCCATGAAGGCGAGAGCTGTGAGGACGGGCTCAAGGCAGGGGACTCACGAGGAACCCACTGTCCCTGCAGGAACCCTCAACCACGATCCAGTCTGGCAACGTGACGGGAGCCCCCCAGATGAGGACAGAAGAGCCAGGCGCGCCCCCACACCGGCAGCGGGTCAGCAGGCGCGGAGTCCCGGGCACGATGCGTTACGGGGACACCGAGTTACACGGACGCACCTCGCAGCAGGCACTCGGTCTCCCGGACGGAGCTCTGCGGAGCCACAGAGGCCCCGACAAAGAGCAGGGCAGGCCTGACACGGGCCCCCCACGGCGTCCGGGCAGGCGGCCAGGACTCTCAGCAGAGCCCCCAGGGGCAGGGCTTGTTCTAGGCTCTGCAAGACCGAGGAAGCCATCGAGGACCGAACAGGCCTCTGCCTGCGGCCGCTGGGCAGACTCCAGCCAGGGCAGCGAACACAGCTCTGGGGGTGGAGTGGGGACCCCTGGCCACGGGCCCCGAAGACAGCCCCGGAGACCCAGGCTCTGTGTGCACACCCCTCTGCCTGGCCTCGGGGCAGGGGGCAGAAGAGGCGCCAACCAAGAAGCAAGCAGCGGGCAACAGGACAGAGGCTCCGGACCGCGCACGGCCCTCTCCCTCCACCAGCGTGACCGCGGAAGGTACTGGTTTCGCTGGGAGAGCGCTCTCTTTTCAGCTCCTGACCACACCTGAAGCAGGCCTACCTTGAGGCCCACCATGGGGCAGCCCCCCGTGCGGAACCAGCTGGGATGGGTCGCCCCCCCAACCCCCCATCCCCTCCACACACCCCCCAGCCCTGGCAACACGTACAGCCTAGAGACGTCGTCCAAGTGCCGCTGGATGCTCTTCTGGAGGAACTGAACGGCCGGCAGCACCTTCCCCGCCCTGCAGGGGAGCCTGGCTCAGTGCACGGCCTCCGCCCCGCACCACGGGGCCCCGCTCTGGGCGCGCACGCAGCTCCCCCCGAGCTACACAGCCCAGCCCAGGGACGGACTCCCAGCCGATCGCGGGCAAGCGTGTCTTACCGGGCCTTCAGCCTCTGCCCGTGCACCAGGAGCAGTTTCTGAGTCCATATGAGATAGAATTCCAGGTGGCAAGACACTTCGAAGGACGAAGCTAAGAACTCCAGCACCTTCTCCACATACAACTCGGGAAGCGAGGAGCTGACCACTTCGACTGCGGGGGAAGGGGAAACCGGGCTCGTTGGCAGAGCACACTCCCGCTGGGAAGGGAGAGGAGAGGGTGGCTCTGCAGACCCCGGGGACCCTGAGTGCCGAGCCCGGACGTGGGGTGCTCGCAGCCCCTGGGGGCCCCCCGGCGCTCACCCTCGTGCCAGGGCACCGACTCCAGCGCCTCCTGCAGCAGCTTCCTCTCGTTGAGCCGGAAGGCCATGAGGAGGGCGCTGGTGTAGTCCTGCTGGCGCAGGGCCGCCCGGATGCGCGCGGGGGTGACGCCGGTGTCCAGCTCGAACGGGTCAAACAGCATCTGTGCGTCCAGGGAGTAGATGAGGAGCCCCTCGGTGGTGGTGGCCGCCCAGCAGCGCCCTGGAAACGAAGCCGTCAAGGGCCTTGCTAAACACCGATTTTCACTTTCCCCCACTTTTTTAAAGAACGGGTAGCAGACACGTCCCCATGGCCCCAAACACCAACAACAAGAAAGCGCACAGAGATGCCGTCCTCCCACCCCCGCCCAGCTGCCGGCTCCTCCAGGGGAACACCAGGGTCACCGACACAGGCTCCCCTCCAGCCGGCGTGTGCTCGCGGGAGCAGACACGCCCATGTGTGCAGCCTGCCCTCTGTCGGCGCCAGGCCCGGTCAGCTCCCCCGCGGGGGCACACACCCGTCTCTGCGGACCCCATGGAACTGTGGGTGCCGAGCGAGGGGCTGCCGGAGTCGTCCCCGAGGCCACGGTCTGCGGCCTGGGCCGCACAGTGGTACACGGCCACGCGCTGCTCTGCACCCTGCCGGGGAGTGCCGGCCATCACCCCGCAGCCTAGCCCGCTGCAAGCCTCCATGTCCTGCTCGCTTCACGGGACCACGTTTACCTGATGGCCCCAGGCCCCCCTGATCTGGTGGGTTCCAGACCCTCCCGTGGCCCCTCAGATGACCAGGACACGAGAGGGGTGCTCAGGGTGGGTACCCGCCTCCCCATTTCAATGCCCGGTGGGCCTGAGGCCACCCCCTTCAGTGTTCTCTGAAGAACAGCAGGGCCCAGGGCCAGCCAGAATCTGTGACCAGCCCTGTCCCTGGGAGCAGAGGTAACAGGCCCACAATGTCCCCCGGAACCCTTCCCAGCACCAACAACCCACTGCTCAGGGGGCTCACCGGTGGGAGAGAAGCGGAGTGAAGTCACCCTGATTTCAGGCTTGAAGTGCCGAGAGCTCATGTCACCTGGAAAACAGGGCGGCACCTCCCTTACTGCTCAACGGACAACAGGAGGACCCACTGCTCTCCCCTGGCCTTCCCGCTCTGTCTACACAAGTAGCAGGTGTGTCCGGGTCTCCAGCGGCTGTTTCACGGGCGCCGCCAGCCTCTACAGACGAGCCCTTGAGGCTCCTACTCCCAGGAGCATCCATCTAGCTTGGCCAGCAGACACCTTGTCTGTTTTGGCAAAAGGCCTTGGCCCAGCCCCCAGGCTATGAGGCAGGGTGACTCCAGTCCCCAGAAGCCCATTCTTCCCCATACTTTGTGCAGTGCACTGCTCACACAACTGTACAGGGCAGCTCTGTGCTGTGGAGTCTCATCCACACTGGGTATCACTCTGGGGGTCCCTTCTGCAAGTTGATTTTCAAATTTGCTGCTTAAGGCACTAATGTGCTCCTGTGGTTTGAAACTCAATGACACGCAAATCATCTGAGGCCACCTCGGCAACATTTCTTGCTTATCTTCTCAAAAACACTGTTGGGGGCTCTCGATCTCAGGATGATCAACACTTGGGGCTGGGTCCTTATGGGTCCAGCAGACGCCCTGGACTCCCCACACTCAACGTCCACAGCACCTGCTCTGCTCCAACTGTGACCATCAGAAAGTCTGCAGAGTAGGAACCACCTTAGCACGGCACTGAGGAGTTAGAGACCCTGTTTTCATTAAGAGATGCCTTAGAACACGTGTGGCTCCAGGGCCCATGGATTGTACAGTCCTCCCGCCATCACCCAGCCAGTCACTGGGATGCCCCTGAGCCCCAACATGCAAGGTGGGCTCCCCGGCACGGGCAGGGCAGCTGCGTGTCCACTGCCGGCACACGGAGTTTCTAGCTGGTGGCTGTCCCCTTCTGACGGTCTACTAAGGCCTGAGGGCTGCCCCGCTCCTCATGCCCCCTCCCTGGGAGGAGTGTGCCCCCTCCGGCCTCCTCCACTCCAGTCCCTGACCCACGTGGGGGCGAGTGTGAGGCACAGGGCTGGGCGGTGGGCGGAGAGGAAAGCCACAGGCCCAGACAGGCAAGGGGGCCGCGGGCCACTCTGTGTGACAAGAGCTCCCGGACGCAATCACCGCGGCCCCAACGAGAGCAAAGCCGCGGTCACCGGAGGAGCAGGTGCAGGGCAGGGGAGCCCACAATGCAGGGCTGGGGCCTTGGGGGACGCAGGAGCCCTCCGCTCACCTTTCTTTACACCCGGCAGGGGCACCGCGACGCCATCCTCCGCCCCGGCGTCCTGATCGATCAGCGCCAGGTTGCCAAACTCTGTCATTTTCCTTCGGTTTAGGAACTCCTAGCAGGACAACACCCCAGGGGTGTCGCCCATCAGGGGGAGGGCACGAGCCCGGCCCCCAGCCCCTGCCTGGCTCACGCGCCACAAACGGGAGGAGGAGACGCAGCCCAGGGGGGAGCACCCACGGGACAGGCGGATCCCCGACCCCTGCGAGGCAGAAGCGACCCTGAGCCCACTGCAGGCAGGGGGGGCCCCCAACTCTCCAACGCACCCCCCTCCAGCAAGCTCCCCCCTCAGCCTCCCCGGGGCCGGCACAGGCAGGGGCATCTCCTTGCTCAGCCTGCTGGTCCACAGCGACGAGGCCTCGAGCCCAGGGGGGACTCAGAAGGGGGCGGGCCTCGGCGTGGGGCAGGGCAGGGTGTGTGGAGGGCGTGTGGAGGGCGTGTGGAGGGCGTGCGGAGGGCGTGCGGAGGGCGGGCGGAGGGCGCACGGAGGGCGGGCGGAGGGCGCACGGAGGGCGCGCTGGGTCAGGCTGATGGGTGGGCTCCCTGACCTCCATGGCGTCTAGAGAGAGGTTGCACGAGATCTCGAACTTCTTCCTGAGAATCTGCTCCTTGACGTGGTAGATGCACACGAACTTGGACATACCTCCGGCCAGCACGCTCTGGCCGTCCGCAGAGTAGCACAGCGTGGTGAAGGCCCTGAAGCCGAGGGGACACGAGCGTAGCCACCGCCCAGAGACCCCCGACGTGCGCCACTCCCCCCAAGCCCCAGGAGGGGCTCCAGACCCCATCACCCGCTCGGCTCCGAGGTAGCACCACCCCCTGGAGGGACCTCCCGGGACACGACCCTCTCATGGGAGGCCCACGCAGCCCAAGTCACAGGCTTTCCTTGTCCAAGTCAGAAGGACAAGCAGGCCACCTTGCCTGCCACGCGCACAGCGGCCACTGGCAGGGGTGCCTGCTCCGCCCTGCGTGGGAGGCAGCCGGGCACACGCTGGCTCGGCTGCTCACGGGAGGTGAGACAGCGTCACATGTGACACCAGAGATCGTGAGCAGAAGGAAACCAAACAGGACTTAATCAACTGGAACATGTTTGTGCTCCAGACACCATTGAGAGAGTGAAAAGAGCCCCCGGGACAGAAAGCGGGACGCCCAAGCCCAGATCCACCGAGGGTCGCCTATCTGGACCACGCGAACTCTCACATCGCCGCGGTAAAGACAAGACAAGTCAGCGGAGCAAACGCCCCATTGGACCTTCCGCAGCCCCCATGCAGAAATGGCCGGTCGGCCCACGAGAAGACGCTGGACGGCGCCAGCCTCGTGGAAACGCGAATCAGTGCCTCACCCCCGGCCCCAGAGGCCTGTCGCCTAAACCCACGTGGGAACGCGGTGGGCAGCGCGCGGGGACGCGGCCACCACGGCCGGTGCAGCCACTTTGCAAAACGCTCCAGATCCTCACAGAAGCGAACCCTGGACACCGCGTGATCCCCCCAGCAGGTCCTCCCTAAGACACACCCCGGAAGACGTGAGGACGGATGCGCTCACAGACGCCGGGCCCTGCCCGATCCCGAAGCCTAAAGGCACACGAGGATACAGAGTCCGACCAGTCACAAACCCGACGCAGGCTCTGTGCCCCACAGCGGGGGAAGAGCCCCGTGGCCGCGCAGGCCCCCGGACTTCGGGGTCAGACCCACCACACCCGCTCGCCGAGGCACTCACTTCCCCTTGGCCGAGTGCTTGGCCGTGATCTTATCCAGGTCCTTCCTGCCCGTCTTGAGATCGTGTCTGCCCTCGATGGAGCCCGTCTGCACGGCATTCTCAGGCTCCCAGAAGGTGATCTGGGAGTTCAGGGTGGCCACAGCCAGCTCCGCGCCATCAGGGCGAAAGGTCACAGCCAGAGCTAAGGAGGGACGTGGCATCAGGGCCAGAGGAAGGGCCGACACGCCTGCAGGCGGGCGCACCTTCACATGCCCTCGCCCAGCCGCAAGGCACAAAAGCCAAGTGGGCGGCAGCGCCCTCAGTCTGCACGAGACCGGTGGGGGCCCCCAGCTCTCCCCACAGAAGCTCCACCCTGCGAGGGAGGCCCCAGGCCTCAAACAGCTTGGGGGGTGAGAGGGTCCAGGTGGGGTCCTGGGACAGGCCCAGGCCAGCCTGGTGGGAGGGCACAGGCGAGTGGCCAGGCCGGGCAGGGCGGAGGCACAGGGAGGTCACGATAGAGGTGGTTCTGACAGAGCCGCAGGACAGACTACAGACAGACTAGCTGGAGGCCGGAAGTCGGGGGGAGGCCCCGCGGAGACTCAGGCCGCCCGCTGGAAAGCACGTCCCAGAGCCAGGGGCACGCAGAAACACAGCGGAGGCCGCGGATCCCAGGGGCCGGCGATGCACCCGGGAGACGTGCAGGGCAGGATGGCTTCACCCACGCACACAGATGCCAGGGCCCCCGGTGGCCTCCAGCGCCTACGGTCACCTCGGGGTCAGGAACACCGGCTGTGTCTCAGGGACGGCGGCTCAGGAGGGGAGCCCCTGGCTCGCTCTCCTAGACAGGAGTCCGACACCGAGTGACAAAACAGGGCCACCAACCCCGGCAGCTGGGGGCGGCTGGGGCTCCCGGCCCCGAGACGAGGCGTCCCTCCCTGGGCGACAGCTCGTACCCGCGTTCCCCTGCACCCACCGTCCGAGGTCAGGCTGAGCGTCTCCGTGGTCCTCCAGCTGTCGGCCATGTCCCACAGGCGCACCGTCCTGTCCCAAGAGGCGCTGGCCAGGACCGACCTCACCGGGTTAAAGCACAGACCGCTGATGGGGCCCTCGTGACCGGACAGCACCTGCGGCGTCCGGAGGAGGCATGAGCAGGCAGCCCTGGGGGGCCACCACCCAGGCTGCGGGGCGGGCGGGCTGACACCGCCCGGGTCTCAGCGCAGGAGGGGCGGAGCCGCGGCCAGAAGACGCCGTGGCCCCTCCCCTGGGGTCCGCAGAGGAGCCCTCCCGCGTGGGGCTGTGCCGGACACTCACGTCCAGGAGCCTGCCTGTCTGCATGGACCAGATGAAAACCTCGAAGGAGTCCTGGGCCCCGGCGGAAACAACCTCCCCGCTGCTGTCCACAGCCACGCAGGAGAACTGGGTGGGCCGCGGGGACGTGAACGTGCGGAAGTTCCGGTACCTGCCCCGAGACAGAAGGCCGGCTGCCACGGCTCACAGAGCCCGCCTGCACCTCGTGCTTCCTGAAAGCCCACGACCCTGAGCCATGCCGGCACGGCCTCCCGGAGAGGACTGAGCAGGCCGCTCACCTGTGCAGGTCAAAGGCACGTACGGTCCCGTCCATGGAAGAGGTCACAATGACATAGCCTGTGGCCGTGAAGGTCACACCGGTGACCCCGCTCGAGTGCTCCGTGAACGTGATGAAGCAGAAGCCACTGAGGGTGTTCCATACCTTGACCTGCAGTGGGGAGGGCGTGAGGGGCGGGGCCGGCCACAGCTCAGGGCCACATGCGCACGCGCGCACACACATACGCACACACACGTCATCTCTGCCCGGGCTGAACCCCCCAGAGGTGCACGCACCTGCCCCTCGCCCCCACGAGGGAGGCCTGGGGCTGGCGGGGGCCCATGTCACCCCAAAAGGCCCAACAAACACGCGCCCACGTGCCACGGCCGCCCCCACAGACCGGCCCCAGCCGAGCAGCTGCACGCTTGCAGGAGGCCACGCCATTAACAGAGAAACGGGCAGCCAGCCGTCCCCACTCAGCCCCAGGAGCCCGTGGCCTCCAGGCTGAACCCCGAAGTCGGGACCTGGCTCTCCCCCCCGCCGGGCCCAGCAGGACGAGACCCCACGCCCCCCACCGAGCCCCACCTTGCCGTCATCGCCGCCAGTGACTATGTACTGCCCGTCGGGGGAGTAGGCCAGGGACACCATGCTGTTGAAGTGGCCTTGCTGCTTGAGCACGTACGACTCGCTCTGCCACTCCCACACCAGCAGCTGGCCCAGGCCTGCGGAGCACACACAGGGCCGGGCTGGGGACTGGCCCCGACACCGCCGCCTGTAGGCAGACCCAGGCGGCCGGCTCCCTGACCGTCTGACCCACCGAGGCAAGTGCCCCTGGCCCCTAACCCGAGACTGGGCAGCCAGCAGAGCCTGACCTCTTGAGTCCCCGACCCACCGGCACCTGCTGCGGCCCCCCAGCGGCCCACAGGCACGGGCCCGGCGGCTGATGGAGACTGGGGCTCAGGCCACGAGGCGCTCGCAGCTCAGAGGGGCGCCCCGGCTCCCTCCCCCCAGAGCCCCCGCCCGACCCACCGAGCCGTGGAGGGGGCTTCTCCTGAGCGCTGGCACGGCGCCACAGCTGGGGGGCGAGGGCGGTGTCCCTGTTCCCGCGCGACCCTGCACCAAGACGGACCTGAGCAGCCGAAGGCGATCCAGTCTCCGGAGCCGTTGACGGCGATGGACGCGATCCTCTGGTCGGACACGCTGAGCAGGAGAGCGCGCCGTCGGGAAAGGCGGGCAGGCGGCAGCGCGAGCCCTGCGTCCGCCGCCCACCGGCCGCTCCACGGCCCTCCCCCCCCCC
>LNAC01000279.1:1445533-1506451 GCA_002007465.1 Ailurus styani
CGGCATCCACCTAGCTGGCCAGCAGCCTGCGTGTGTGCGTGTTGGAGTGGGGAGGGCTGCATGGATGCCGGCCCCCTCACAAGCACACACTAGATACCAGCCGCAGGGTCACAAGCAAACGGACGGTCCTGCAGGGTTTCCCCAACATGCCCTAGTGATCCACAGCCCCCGCCCCACCCCCAGCCCCTTCCTCCCTGTGCCCCTCAGACGAGAGCCCCAGGGGGCTACCAGAACCCACAGCTATGTCTGAACTGACCAGTCCAGCCACAGCCCGGGAACCCCAGGGCCCTCCACACACAGACCCTGATAGAGCCACGTGGCCCTCACCCTGCCTCCCTGTCTGCACCCTGCCTTCACCTGCCCGTGGGGACCCTCAGGGCATCCCACGTCCTTCCTGCAGGTCCCGCGAGTAATAAACTTCTCTTTGTCAATTTCTCCTGGTCTCCTGTTGAGCCGCGGCTGACCAGCCGGCACTCTGTGCTACACTTAACAAGGGCTAATTTCCTCAAGTCCTAACATACGGGAAGTAATTACAGCACAACAAAATACAGCACTTTCCTGGGAGCTAACAAAGCTAAACAGTGGGCCTTGCCCACAGATGGGCCTTGCTCAGTGGTTCTTCCCATCAAACGCCCAGCGGTACCTGTCTGGGAGGGGGACAGACTTCTACAGACCTGAAAGGAGCCACCAACTAGGGTCCTCTGCGGCCTTCCAAGGTCAAGGGCATGAAGATGGCCAGGCACGCAACTCCAGGGCCTGGAGCAGAGGCATCCGCGCGGCGGGGAAGGAGGATGGCAAGCAGGGGAGGGAGCCATGAGGAAAGGCAGCACCAGCGGGGCTGACCTGCTCCCAAGAAGCTCGCAGCTGGGCAAACGCCGTCTGGAAGGTCTGGAAGCTCAGCCGAGAAGAGTGAGCTTTGCCTGGAGCTCAGAGGGAGCCCAGAGACAGAATGAGGAAGGGAGGGGTGCTCCTGAGTGCATGTCCTGGAACACCGCCTCTGACGGCAGCGGGACAGAGGAGCGTGGCTGGGGGGGGGGGGCTGGACCAGAAGTGAGCAGTGAGGGGCTGTCCCCACCTGGCAGCAGCTGGCAGCACCTGGAAACAAACGCTAACACCTCTGGCCAACAGATTTCAACAAGGATGCCAAGACCATCCACCAGGGAAAGAACAGTCTTTTCAAAAAACGGGGCAGGGACGCTTGAACAGCCACATGGGAAGAATGAGTCTCGACCCCACATCTCACCACACACGAAAGTGAACCCAAAGTAGATCAAAGACCTAAACGTAAGAGGAAAAAAACTCTTAGTAGAAAACACAGGAGGAGATCTTTCTGATCTTGGGATAAGCAATGATGTCCTGGGTGCTACGCCCAAAATACAAGCAATAGAAGCAACTGAAAAGGTGGACTTCATCAACATTAAAATCTTTTGTGCTTCAAAGGACACCATGGAAAAAGGACAGCACAAGCCACAGAGCGGGAGAAGACGCCCGCAAGCTGCACTGGAGACCAGGCACAGCCACCGAGACTACAGGAAGAACCCCTACGGCCCTAGAACTAAAAGACAACCCTACACATTTAAAAAACAGACAAAGGATAGGAACAGGCACCTTTCCAAAGAAGATATGCAAGCGGCCAACAAGCATATGAGAGGTGCTCGGCGGCACGCGCCCACGGGGAAACGCCCATCAAAACTGCGGTGACAGGCGCCTCACTCCCGCTGGGACCTGGAAGCGGCAGGACACGGAACAAATGCGCGCAAGGCTGTGGCAGCTGGAGCCCTTGCATGCCGCTGGCTGGTGTAAAGTGATGTCCCTTTGGAAAACAGAGTGGTGCCTTCTCAAAAAGTGAAACAGGGTTCCCATACAGCCTGGCAACTCCACCCAGATTCTCACCCAAGAGAAGTAGACACAGGAATTCTCCCAGGGATTCCCACGGCATCACCATCCACGACGGCCCCACGGGGGAAACAGCTTGGATGACAGCCAGAGACATGGGAAGGAAAACATGGTCCCTGCGCACAACAGACGACTTTTCAGCCACAAAAAGGAGTGCAGCCTGGCAGGCACCAGTTCACGCACCAGCCCTGGAAACAGGTGCCAGGGGCAAGAAGCCAGTCACGAAAGGCGCCCACGTCCTACACCCCCGATTACAGGCCACACTCTGAACAGGCCATGCTGCGGACAGCTCCGCCCCCGGGTTAGTGGTCGTCGAGGCCTGAGAAGAGGCAGGGGTGGGGAGGACCGGAGTAGGGTACAAGGCTGCTTTCTGGAACGATGACAGTGTTCTAAAACAAGACCGTGGGGGGCGCCTGGGTGGCTCAGTGGGTTAAAGCCCCTGCTTTCGGCTCAGGTCATGATCTCAGGGTCCTGGGATCGAGGCCCGCATCGGGCTCCCTGCTCAGCGGGCAGCCTGCTTCCCCCTCTCTCTCTCTGCCTGCCTCTCTGCCTCCTTGTGATCTCTCTCCCTCTGTGAAATAAATAAATAAAATCTTTAAAAAAAAAAAAAAAGACCGTGGGGACGGTCACACAACTCTGTCAGTGGACTTGCTGTCCTGAAGGGGACACGTCAAGGGGCTGAGCTGCATGGCACGTAAGTGACATAATTCAGTAACGCTTTCCTGAGAAAAGTGGCGTCTCAGTTTCCAGCCCTTGGAGATGACCAGCAACCCAGCACGTAGGTGGGTTTGCACAGCTCAAAAGAAAACCATATCTGTGCTCGTGACTCGAAGGGGAACCAAACGGCCCAAGAGGGAGCAGAGAAACCGCCAGCATGTGACTAATCAGCGGCGTGGGGCAAACCAGAGGATGGGCTCGCGGACACCAGCGCACGCGTGATTTCATGTGATGCTGCTGTGCACACAGAAAGGCGCGTGCGCGTGTGTGCACGTGTGTGTGCGTGCGCACGCACTACAGAAAGAGAGAACGCTGGTGAGGACGCAGCAGCTGAAGCTGATCAAGAGAGACAGAGCAGGAGGGTGAACACGGCGACTCGGCTGGAAGGAGGTACAGAAAACACCGCTAAGATCAAGAGCTCTGAACATAAACACGTCATGTGGTCTGACGATTCCAGTAGTAAAGAGAAGGAAAGGAAACACCACAAAATTGTGTATTTATGTTTTGATTTACCTGGCACAAAATCCAAGTCTCGCCAGAGACATGAAAACACACGTGCGTCTCCCCGCCCAGCTCAAGGCCACCTCCAGCTCCGCACGGGAAGCGCAGGTTATAGGAGAATCGTCACGATACAGAGTTAATAGATGCCTATAATGTTTTCCATTTTTCTCTTGAAAAGAAAGCCCCTTAGGACCCCTGGGTGGTTCAGTCGGTGAAGGGGCTGCCCTCGGCTCAGGTCATGATCCCGGGGTCCTGGGATCGAGCCCCATGTCAGGCTCCCTGCTCAGTGGGGAGCCTGCTTCTCCCTCTGCCCCTCACCCGCTATGTTCTCATTTGCTCTCCATCTCACTCTCTCAAATAAATAAAATCTTAAAAAAAATGAAAAGAAAAAGAAAGCCCCTTGCTGATCCTAGCAGCTAGGATCAGGATGAAAGGACTCTAAGAAGTAGTTCCAGGACATTCTAAACATGAGCGAGAGAAGAGGGAGCAGAGGCCCCGCGTCTTCACTCTTTAAACTCATCTCACCACCACCGGCGAGACTGCACGAGGGCCAGACCCCTCATTTGAGAAGGACCTGGGTGTCTACAGCACAGACAGTCAACGACCGAGATGCTCCAAAGGTTAACTGCTGGGAGCCGTAGGGACCTCGCTGGTTGACATAGACACAGTGTGGAAATGGCACCGTTTGCATAGCTCCTGCCAAACTAAGCGAACCTGGTATCTCCTTCCACTGCTCCTGATTTCTATCTTAGGATTAATCCTATTACTTATAATTGGGTCTCTAGGTACTCCTAACCAGACCGAGACTATTCAGACAAGGCCATGTGAGAAGGATCTGACCCTTAGCTCCATGACAAGGACGTCAGATCCTGTCTCTGTAACAGTTCCTCTATTGTTATCTCTTTGAGCTCTTGAAGACCAGGAGGAAAATTTTAAGACACCCTGAAGCCCTGGAAATAGGGGGCAGCTCTGCCCGGAGAAGGAGAGCCATATCTAAAGACAGGGCACACGCAAAAGCAGAGCACCGGTTGCTATGCGTTCCCCTGATGATTAACGGCAAGTCATGGTGCCTCCCCGAGGCCTGCACTCTGCGAGTGTTCTTACAACACCCATACTGGCATATAATGAGAATACAGGTGTGACAGTTAAATATAAAGACAAAAAGGAGTTGAAAAAGACCTTGCCATTTGTTCAAAGAATGGCAAGAATAGCAAAGGATAGCAAGAACAGAACCCACAGTGTCTACATACTCAGTCATAAGGAAACAAACTTGCAAACTACTGAAGCTTAGCTTGTGTGACTATGGCTACTATGTTTAACCATAAAGCCGATGTATTAATCATACTAGTAACTTGACATTCTCTCACTTCACTTACTTTTCTTTAAAAAATACCTTATTATTCTACTTGTGGGAATTTCCTTAATCCTTTTCTAAGAATAAGAGCATGACCCACTTGTACCTGTATACCTGGGGCAAGCCCATTAAGAGTCATGCTTCTAAAAAATGGATAATGTATCTGTCATGAATGGGGGGTTTGGTACATGGGAAAATACATAAAATGCTTTTTCATTAATCAAAGTGCTTTGTATCTCTAAAATAATCAATCTTATAGATCATACTATTGCTGTTAAATCACGTACTACCTGACTCACTACCTATAAAGAAAGATACTGGGACCAGCAGAGTAGAGATACCTGCTTGGTGATCAGAAAAAATCTCTTGGCTCCCTCCCTCCTTTCGCGGACACGGTCCCCCTTCAGGGACCCCTGGGCCTCCGGCAGTCAACTATTCCCCTGGATCTGTCGCTTCATTACACGGGAAGGTTTTTTGCTGACTTTTCTACATTAAAAGGAGCACGAGGCCACCTTTCATGTTCCCACCCCACACCCCCGCAAAAAAAGAATATGATACATACGAAAAAATTTTCCACTTGAAATTCGTACGTGTAGGGCTTTAAGGGGATGGAGAGCTGCCCTCCGGAAGCTGGGGAGAATCCGACGGAGAACTGGCAATGCAGACAAGGGGGAGGCTCCCGCGCCCAGTTCAGCTCCCACACGAAGAACACGGACTGCTTGCTGTGGATGGGCTGCGAACAGAGTCACGGTCATGGTGCACGCTGCCCCTGCTGCCCTGCCATCCCCGCGGGGGCCTGTCCGCCCGCCTGGCCCTGCGAAGCCCACACCAAGCTGCTTGGAAGGGTTTACTCTTCTGGGGCGCCTGGGCACACGTAACACATGAGTATTTGGAACGGGACAGTCAGCACCAGCCAGGCGGCCCGAACACGGGCAGGACTCCCTTACAAAGCTCCCCCCACATGGACGGTCTCTTCCCAGGGCGCAGACAGGAGTTCCGGCTCAGGCGAACGGGGGTACGGCGTCCAGGCCATCAGCAGGAAGCTCAAGAACAGGCCTGTGGTTACCCAGGCCAGCATGCGGACCAAGACCGTCTGACTCTTCTACAAGTACCAGGATCATTCTAACGTCTCCTGATCCATCCAGCACACCGCTCCCTGCCCAATGTGAAAGGCGAACGCACAGGGCGGCGACAAGCTGGGTGTCCCCGCCCTCGGGGACATGCGTGCTCTTGGCCCGTCGCCGGGGAGGCCGTGTTGTCCTCAGACCCTTCTGGCCACTCCGGCGTCCTGCGCCTGCTCGCACTCCGCGTTCTACAGAGGCCTCTGTGCTCGACTCTGGAGAAGGTTACCTGCGGGGACTTGGCGTTCAGCGGCACGAGCTGCAGGTCAACGCTGCTGCCGGCGTCCACGAGGTCACCGTCCGACAGCTGAAAGTCCAGTTCTGACAAATTCTGGACACACACCTGAATGTACTTCCTAAACCAGAAAAGCAGAAAAGATGATTTTGAAACTTAACAACTTTAGTAAATGTGCTTCGGTTAAGAAGACCCTCTCTGGGGAACCGGAAAGTGACCGGGCAAAGTAAGAACCAGTTGCTGCCTGCATTTCTACTTCGGGTCTCACACGGGAAAGCGCCCCCGAAACCACTTCTCCCAGACAAGCTACTTCTGAGGGAAACCGGATCGAAGGATGCACTGCTCCTGACCCTGTGTTCTTACACGGTCGTAAGTAGCTCGCAGAGGGTGAGGATGGACAGAGGGACGGCTACTGCTGGACAGACTGAGCACAGGGTTCCCGTCCGTCCCTGACACACAGGAAGGGGAGTCTGAGAGAAAGCACCCCAACCTCTGTTGAGAAGTGCCGGTGTCCCTAGCCGTTAACGTGTGCGGCCCCCTCCCTGGAGCGGGAGAGTGCCAGGGAAACGTTCACTCTAACACGGGTCTGACATTTTGGTGACCCACTTATGCAAATATCAGCAAGAGACAAAAGAAGGAGTCGTACAGGGAGCGGCCCCACGCCGCCGCGAGCGCAGGGGCCAGGCGCACGCCGTCACTGATGGGGGGACACGCGGGCGCTGCCTCCTGAAGCTGACGGGTAGAGCACAGGGCTCCCCCTCCGAACCGCCTGGTCCGAAGACTGAGTTGGACCCTACGGAGGCTTCTAGAGCAGTGAGTGCTTCTCCACAGGAGGCAGCCCTGTCCCCGCGGGCGACGCCACACAGCATCTCGAGATAGATCTTCGGTTGTCACAATGGGGGCAGGAGGATGGGGAGGGCCACTGGCCAAAGATGGGGGAGCCCGGGATGCTGAACACCCTACAAGGTGCGGGACAAGGCCCCAGGCCCCGCAAATGAGGAGTTCCCGGACCCACAGCAGTTGCAGTGCCGAAGCTGAAAAACCCCATCCCAGTAACCAGCAGCAACGAAGTGCACAGAGCCACAAGGACGTGACCACATTCAGAACGGTGGGCCGTCTCCCTCGAGGAGAACTGAGCCAAGTGCAGCAGTGCGTCACTGGCTTGAGAAACGGGAGCAGCAATGAAAGAGGATCTCGTCCTCAAACGGGGACTTGGTTTGGATCCCACATCCTACACACCAACGGCACACGGTCATTTCTGAGACCGCTGGGGACGCCTGACCGTGGACAGGCTACTGTGGAGCAGTGGGGAACCACCGAGCACCCGCACGAGCGGACGACAGCGTCAGGGTCGGTAAGGAAGCCCACTCAGCGACCCGGAGGCCGAGCTCTGTGCGGCAGGGGTGCACACGGGACAGCCTGGACCAGCAGCGGGGCCCCGAGCCCGCCTTTACCGTGTCCCGGCGGACAGAAGCGCGTGTGTGGTCCGGAAGGGCACGCTGAAGGTCAGAGCGATGACGGTGGAGTAGATGGACCACGGGCAGTCGATGGACACCTGAGGAGAAACACCACGAGGACGTGCCTTCAGACCCCCACGCGAGAACGGCCACCACTGCACCATCCACCCAGGCCAGCCGTGGCAGCCGATGTCCTAGACGGGGGGATGGCCTTACCACTCTTCTTCAGAAAGTAAACCGCCGAGAATCACGTGCACAAAGGAGAAACGTCAAGCTACGTACACAGACAAGAAACATCAACATGGGAGTGAGCCGCCGGCCGTGAGACGGCAGCGCGGTCTCAGAGGCTCCAGAGCAGAGGCGGCGGCCCACAGGCCCACAGCCCCAGGGCCCCCTCGCGTGTCCCACACCCGCAGGGCCGGGACGTGGGACATGTAACACTGCAGGAGGTGGTGACAAAGGGCTTTTAGTCTCTCCGGCACGATGACATGAGCAATCATTAACTATTACAAAATTAAAGCCATCCCCCAGTCACTACACACAACAATGAGTACATGACAGAAAGGCTAGTCGTCTGGGGGCGGATTGTGGGCCCAGCCACCAACTCCCCTAAGGGCACAGGCCCTGCCTCCAGCTTCCCTCCCTGGCCCTCCGCGGACAAAGGGAGTAGACCGAGCACAGACACATGCTCATCCGCACTGGTTTCGTGCTCATGCTGAAATAAGTACCATCTTTGCCTCCTGAAGTGTTACCAGCTAAGGAAAAAAAAAGAAATTTTAAGGAATGAAAATTAAAATGTTATCCCTTAGGTGCTGGCCAGTCTGATGTTCCAGGCTGTAACCTCTTTGCAACGACTGTGTTTGGTAGCCTCTCGTCCTACTGTTTTTGTGCATGCATGTCTTTTTTTTTTTTTTTTAATGACTCAATTTAAACTAAAAAACAAAAACAAACAAACAAAAAAACCCCAAACAAAAAAATAGTTCACCCTTTTCTCCTAGCCCCCACCCCAAGCCCTGCCTTGCGCACCCCCACCAGTCTGCTCTCTGTATTTATATGCTTGATTTTAATTCTTTTAGACCCCACATATTAAGAGAGAGAAAACTGTAGGTGTCTTTCTCTGACTTATTTCACCTAGCATAATGTCCTCCAGGTCCATCCGTATTGTTGTAAATGGCAAGATTTCCTTCCTTTTTATGGTGAATGATCTTTTCCATTGTGCACACGGTGTCTTCAGATCCATTCAGCCACCCATGAACACTCAGGTGGTTTCCGTGACTTGGCTGCTGCAGTGAACGGGGTGCAGATCACTTTTCAAGTAACTGTTTTCATTTTCTTTGGGTAAATACCTAGTAGTGAGATTGCTGGGTCCTAAGGTACGTTCCGAGGACGCTCCACACTGTTTTCCAGGGTGGCTGCACCAATCTGCATTCCCACCGACAGGGAACAAGCGTTCCCCTTTCTCTACATCTTTGTCAACCTTAGTGACATCAAACACGTGTATGTCTTGGGAAAAATACTCAGATCTTCTGCACATGTTTTAATCAGACCGTGGGGGATTTTGCTACTGAGGAGTCTTTATATATTTTGGGTATTAACACCTTATCAAATATATGATTTACAAGTATTTTCTCCCATTTTGTAGGCTGTATTTTCATTTTGTTGATGGTCTCCTTTGCTGTGCAGAAGCTTTTTTAGGTTGATGTAGTCCCAATAGTTTATTTTTGCTTTTGTTGTCAGGTCCATAAAATCATTGCCAAGATCAGTATCAAGAAGCTTACCACCTAAATTTTCTTCTAGGAATTTTATGGTTTCAGGTCTTACCTTCTAGCTTTTAATCCATTTTGAGTTAACTTTTTTTTTTTTTTTTTTTGACAGAGAGAGATACAGCAAGAGAGGGAACACAAGCGGGGGGAGGGGAAGAGGGAGAAGCAGGCTTCCTGCCGAGCAGGAAGCCCGATGTGGGCCTCAGTCCCAGGACTCTGGGATCATGACCTGAGTCAAAGATAGACGCTTAACGACGGAGCCACCCAGGCGCCCCTTGAGTTAACTTTTTTGGGAGAGTTTAGGACAAGGGTCCGGCTTCATTCTTTCACATGTGGCTGTCCAGTTTTCCCAACAGCATTTATTTGAAGACACTGCCCTTCCTCTATTACACCTTCCTGGCTCCTTTGTCATAAATTAATTGGTCGAATATGTGTGGGTTTATTTCTGGGCTCTGTATTCTGTCCCGTTGGTCCGTGTATCTACTTTTATGCCACTATCATACTGTTTTGACCACTACAGCTTTGTAACACAGTTTGAAGTCAGGGAGCATGAGGCCTCCAGCCTTGTTCTGACTGCTTTGGGTATTTGGGGTCTTTTGTGGTTTCATACACATTTTAGGATTGTTTGCTCTATTGCTATGAAAAATGCCATGGAACTTTGGGATTACACTAAATCTATATATTGCTGGGTAGTATGGATGTTTTAACAGTATTAAATCTCCCAATCCATGAACATAGAATATCTTTCCAAGTATTTGTGTCTTCGATTTCTTTCATTAATGTCTTATAGTTTTCAATATACACATCTTTCACCTCCCCAGTTAAACTTATTCCTAGGTATTTTATTCTTTTCGATGCAGTTGTAAGTAGAACTGTTTGATTTCCTTCTGACAGCTCACTATTAGTATATAGAAACACAACAGATTTCTTCATACTTATTTTGTATTCTGCAACTTTACTGAATTTATTCTAAGTTTTTTGATGAAGTCTTTAGGACTTTATATATACATTATTACATCATCTGCAGATAGTGACATTTTACTTCTTTCCTTCCAATTAGGATGCCTTTTATTTCTTTTTCTTGCCCAACTGCTCTGGCAAGGACTTCCAGTACTATGCTGAATAAAAGTGACAGAGCGGGCATCCTTGTCTTGTTCCTGATCTTAAAGGAAAGGAAAGGCTTTCGGCTTTTCACCATTAAGCATGATATTAGCTGGGGACTTGTCATATATGGGCTTTATCATGATGAGGTATGTTTCCTCTGTATCCACTTAAATCTCCTTACTAGTAATCTGTCTGTTCAGATTTTCTATTTCATCATGATTCACTCTCGGTAGGTTGTATGTTCCCAGGAATTTATCCATTTCTTCTAGGCTGTTCAATTTGTTGGCATACAGTGGTCCACAGTAGTCTCTTATGATCTTTTGTGTTTCTGTGGTGTCAGCTGTGACATCTCCTCTTTGATTTCTGATTTGAGTTCTCTCTCTTTATCTTGGTGAGTCTAGCAAAAGGTTTGTCAATTTTATCTTTTCAAAGAACCGGCTCTTGGTTTCACTGATCATTTCTATTGTCTTTTTAGTTGAATTCATTTATTTCTGTTGTCATGTTTATTTCCTTCCTTCTACAAACTTTGGGCTTCATTTTTTCTTTTTCTAGTTGGGGTGTAAAATGAGGTGGTTTGAGGCTCTTCCTCTTTCTTGAAGTAGGCCTATATTGCTATGAACTTCCCTCTTAGAACAGCTTTTGCTGCATCTCATAAATTTTGGTATGTTACACTTCCATTTTCATCTTCCTCAAGGTATGCTTTGATTTCTCTTGATTTCCTATTTTGGCCAACTGGTTGTTCAGTAGGTTTAGGTTCTGTGGTTTAATCTCCATGTATTTGTGAATTTTCCAGTTTTCTTCATGTAATTAATCTCTAGTTTCATATTTTGGGGGTCAGAAAAGATGCATGATGTGATTTCAACCCTCCTAAACTTGTTAAGACTTGTTTTGTGGCATAATACACAATCTATCCTGGTGAAATGTTCCCTGCGCGCTTGAAAAGAATGTGTCTTCTGCTGCTTTTGGATGAATGTTCAGTAAATATCTGTTAAGTCCACCTGGTATAATGTGTCACTAAGGCCAGTGTTTCCTTATTGATTTTCTGTCTGGCTGATCTACATTGATATAAACTGGATATTAAATTCATCTCTTACTGTACTGCTGTCTATTTCCCCCTTTAGGTCTGCTAATACTTGATTTACATGTTTTGGCGTGCCTGTATTGGGTGCATAAATATCTACAAATGTTGTATCTTCTTGTGGGATTGACCTGTCATTATGTTACACTCTTGTCTCTCATTACGGTCTTGTTTTAAAGTCTATTTTATCTGAAAAAAAGTATAGCTGCTCCAGATTTCTTTTGGTTCCATTAGGTTTTGGTTTCACTTTAGTCTGTGTGTGTCCTTGTGTTAAAAATGAGTCTCTTGCAAGCAATAGATGGGTCTTGATTTTTTTATCCATTCAACCACTCCTTGTCTTTTGATTGCAGAACTTAGTCCACTTACATTTAAAGTAATTACTGATAGGGCGTGTGCTTGTTTTCATTTTGTTGTTTCCTGGTTTTGTAGTTCCTCTCTGTTCCTTTCTTCTCTGCTTTCTTCTTTGTGGTTTGATGACTTTCTTTGGTGGTATGCTTATATTCCTTTATCTTTTGTATGTTTGCCACAGATTTTTTGTGGCTTAGCTACCATGAGGCTTACATAGAACAACTTCTGTTTTTAAAAGTCTACTTTAAGTTGATAATAACTTAAATGCCTAAAACTCAACATTACTCTCCCTCGCCTCCGGATTTGATGTTTTGATGTCACACTGTACACCCTTTTATCTGTGTGTGTTCTTTAATTATTGTCCTCATAGTTATTTTTACTTCCTGTGTCTTTTAATCCTCATCCCAGGGCTTTAAGTGCTTATTAAGCCGCTACTTTTACTATATATTCACCTTTCCCGTGAGATTCGTTCTCTCACATCTGTTCTTGTGAACACCCTTTCTTTTCAGGTTAAAGAAGA
This sequence comes from Ailurus styani, assembly GCA_002007465.1. Taxonomy (NCBI): domain Eukaryota; kingdom Metazoa; phylum Chordata; class Mammalia; order Carnivora; family Ailuridae; genus Ailurus; species Ailurus styani. Next base: position 1,457,628 of record LNAC01000279.1, read on the forward strand.
ACATTCCTCGGAAGGCCGGGTTAGTGGTGATGAACTCCTTTAGCTTTTGTTTCTCTGGAAAACACTTACTCTCTGTCTGAGTGAGTGCGCTGCCGTGTGGAGTGATCCTGGTTAGAGATTCTCCTTGCAGCACTTTGAGTCCATCATGCCACTCTCTCCGGCCTGCAAAGTTTCTGCGGAAAACTCTGCTGACAGACTTAGGGGCTTTCCTTGTACGTAATAAGCTGTTTTCCTCTTGCTGCTTTTTTTCTAACCTCCCCCCAGCCCCCGCCCCCAACCCCATCTCCTGCTGCTTTAAGCTTCTCTCCTGGTCTTTAATTTCTGACGTGTCGTTGCACCGTGTCTCCGTGGGGGTCTCTTTGGGTTCCTCTTACTGGAAACTCTCTGAGCTTCTTGGATCTCGATGTCTGTTTCCTTTCCCAGATTAGGGAAGGTTTCAGCCATTACTTCTTCAAGGAGATTTCTGACCTTTTCTCTCTCTCTTCTCCTTCTGGAAAACCTGTGATCCAACTATTAGTCTGTCTGATGTTGTCCTATAAGCCCCTAAGTTGTCTTCGCTATCTTTTTTTCCATTCTTTTTTCTTCTTGCTGCTCTGATGGAGTTCCACTGCTTTGATTTTGAGCTGTCTGGTCCTTTCTCCTGCTTCATCTAGGCTGTCTTTCAGTCAGCTCTTGTATTCTTCACTCTGTGACTTCTATCTGGTACATTCTTCTATTTCCCATCTCCTTGTTGAAGTTCTGCATTCATCCGTTGTTGTCCCGTTCGGTGAGCACCTTCATGACCATTACTTTGAACTCCTTGTCAAGTAAATTGCTTATCTCCACTTCATTAAGATTTTTTTCCCTGAGGTTTTGGCTTGTTCTTCCATTTCTGGAACATATTGCTCCCTTTTTCATTCTGCTGGACTGTCTGTGTCTCTACAGTAGATGGCGCACCCACTGCTCCCGGTCTGAAAAGAGCAGCCTGATGTGGGAGATGAGCCTCACCATTCACTCCTGTCCCAGGTCTTGGGTGTTGCTCGAACCTTTGAGCTGTCCAAGGACTTGCTGAATTTTTAATCCCTTCTAGCAGTTGAGGGGTGTGCCAAGACTTGTCACTGTCCTGGAGGGGAGGGTCTCAACCCCTAGATTCAGGGTGACTGGAAGCCAGACCCGCAGGCAGCAGCTTTGTAAAGTGCAAATACGCACAGTTCTGTGGGACCACAAGTGTAGAGTTCTACATTTGGGTTAAAAAGCTCTCAGGACTGACATGTGTGTCACAAGACACGGACAAAGCTGAATAAGCACAATGGTAGTGACACATTCCTTGAGCTAAGGACTGTGGCTCTGGGACCAAAGTCACGGATCTCTCAAATAACTGTCAATAAACGCCAACATCAAAGCGTAAAATGACAGCACTTCCTTCTTGCCAAGTTCGATGTGACGTTTCAGTGGACAGAAACCAAAGCACACCAACACAGAACTCACGCTAGCCTATTCACCAAGACAAATGGACTACAGACCCAAACTTACCTCCCCATCTGGGCAAACATTCTCTCTCTTACAATAAACTGTCCTGCCCTCTTGAGTCAGTATAGAAAACTTAAAGCCTGTCTGTCTTTGTCCTTGCAAATGTACCTTTTATCTAAGAAGGGGGATTCAAAGATACAAATGCTAAACCCAACGAGGAGTCAGGAATGGAAATCTGCCGCATGAACACAAGTCATCTCTCAGGCACTGTGTTCCAGAACAAGCATGCCCGGCAGAGGCTGCGAGCGCGGGTGGAGCACTTCCAGCCCCTCCTTACTTTGTGGTCCATGGTAGCCATGCAGTGGCCAGCTCTGTGTGTGTCCTTATGTTTCCTGTGGGGCTCTGTCGTCCTGCTGCTCTCTCCCCCAGTTACTGGAGCTGAAGGTAAAGAGAGAACTTCCAGTTCAAATTCAATCATGTGGTACGCAGGTGCAGCAGGCAGGCTGATGCTCGTGACCTTGTCAGACGACTGAACCCGGAGCAATGCATCAGAAGCCTTTTCTAGGAAAGAGAGAAAAAGTCACTTCTAACACGTTCCCTGTGCTTCTTTGTTCCTCTCTCTTCTAGTAGGTGACAGGCCCAGCAGTGCCGTGCCAGCCCGACTCCCGAGGCTCCCATGCCCCAGCAAGAGCGGATCTAGGAAGGACTAGGGTGGGAGGGCAGAGGCAGGGAAACGAGGAACAAAACCCTCTCAGTCGTACTGGATAAGCTGGCAGACTAGAGACCAGAAGCGGTCACTGAGTCTGAAGACAGAAAAGGGATGCTTCCCACGTGGCCCAGTTACTGTGTGTTTCCCTGCACGACGTGCTCCCATCCTGTTCCCCCAGCAGACCAGCTCCCCCCCAAAAAGGGGAGCAGCATCCTTCCCTCTCCGTCCCTCATGCCCCGGGACCAGGGGAGACGGGACTTTCCTAGGGCTTCTGGCCAGCACCTAAAAAGACTGATTTGCTTTTACTTCTTGGTGAGGGGGGTTGGGGAGGAGAAGGAGACTGCACACTGGCGAGGCATCTTCCTAGAGCAGGGGCCCAGTCCGTGATGCTGCATTACAAGCCCTTCGCAAGGTCGGCCCCGCCTGGCCTCCGGGCATACACCATCAATTCACCCCAGATACAATGTCCCGCCCAGGGTCAGGCTCCCAGCCCAGAGACAGGCAGGACACCGCCATGAAAGAGCTGCAGGGAGAAGCGGTCCTCAGACACCCCGTGGATGGCGGGGACCACGGGCGCCTCCCAACCTCACAGTGCGGGACAACGGCGAGGGTCCGCCTCCACCAGGGCACTGCCACCTCACCTCTTGTGTTGGAGTAGATCGCTGCTCTGTTCTCTGCATGACACAGGATGAGCATGGCTTCTGCATTGCTCAGCTGCAGGCTGTCCCCGTTTTTCACCGTGTAATGGCCCGTAGTGACCGTGAACTTTACCTTCTGAGGAATACCAGCCAAAAGGCTATCTGAAGGGAAGAAGACAGCAATCAGCATCACGATCGATCGACGAAAGGCCTCGTGTGAGGGTAAAGGGTGCTCTGCTTCTTCTGTTAAAGCAGATCTGTCCCCATTTCACTCCCAGTTCCCTCCTCCACCCTCGCTTGTCATCTCGATCGTGTGGATGCAGTCGCGGGGGCCCCTGCTGGGAACAAGAGACCCTGAGTCTTATCGGCACCGAAGACAGAGTCAGGGCCACAGTGGCGAGCACGTGTATGAATTCACCTGCCAAAAAGTTAGTAAGAGAGAAGCAAATAAAGGACACTAAAGAACAGACTAATGGAATCAAATGTACTATCCGTGCTATTCAGAACTGTTTCTAGTCTTTCCAGGTTAGGCCTTCAGGACCTTTGGTTCAGGAACGTCCGGGCGGGCGGGGCGGCCACTGCCTTCCCCTAGACGGGAACAGTGGGCAGAGATGGGCTGAGCTCCCCAGAGTCCCGCACCAGGACAGGCAGAAGCCAGAAGGCAAGAGCTCAGGACCCGGGAGGAGAAGTGGACAGGGGAGAGGGATGGAAGGCCAAGCGAGAACGGGAGCAAGGGACCGCAGACGGGAGCGGAGGCGGGAGCACAGTCGGCCGGTCCCCAGTCTGGCTCGGGGCATCCCAGGCCCTCAGAGCAGCGGCACCCCACTCCTCTCGTGAGCAGCCCTCTGACGGAACCGTCTGAGAGGCTGTCCAGCATCTGAGGGGCTTTCCTGGTGGCCATGGGAGACTTTTAAAATCAGAAACGTAGGGAGCATGGAGAGATTAAATAGAAAAAAATGCTTTCCTTGAATTTCTTCCGAATGGAAGAAACGAACCAAATAAATACATCCTGTTCGGCCCTAACAACCGAGAAATTCACTCACTAGTGTGTTAATCAAGTGCCATGTGGTGTTCACTAATCTTATCCCAACTCCTCCGAATTTTCGGACCCAAGCCGAGGACAGCAGCTCTGGCACCCGACCGGGCCCCCCGAGGCCCACTCACCGGCCAGCGGCTCCACGTGCAGCTGCGGCTCCTGCGAGTACACGTCATACCGCACCAGTGGGTAGAGGTGAGGCAGGACGAACCACACCGGGCCCACCGAGGCACACAGCTGCCGCAGCGTGTACGTTCCGGGCTCCTTGGCCTAGGGTCAGAGTCGAGTGTTAGGACGGTCAGCCCCTGCCCTCGTGACAGGCTTCCCAGCGAAGGCTGCGGCCTCATCTCTGGGAAACACCCGTTCCTCCCCCGCTCCCGCCTATCCTCCGGCTCCGTGCCTCCACCTCGGCGCATGGGCTGTCCACCAGCGCCCTCGGAGTCTCTCGGTCGGGGCTTTTCTCAGTAACTCATGTCTGAATCTGCCCTTCTGCTTCTAAAATTGCGTTTTCAATGTCATACATGTCATCTGTGGCACTCTCTTCTGCAAGGTGTCTCATGGAACCTTCAGCATGGGGTCTGAGCCCCTCACCGCACCTCGGCCAAGAAGGCCTGTGACCACAGCGGTATTCTGCGCCGGCTGCGTCCTCCTCGGTCAGCAGGACTCACGGGGCATGCTCCCGGAGGGGGGACTGACATCAGAGCAGGCTCGGAGCCACTGTTCTGATACCCATGTGGCCAACGAAAGGGACGCCACCAGGTGGAATGCAGAACTGGGCCATCTCCTTTCAAATGTCATTTCAAGGACGCCTGGGTGGCTCAGTTGGTTAAGCGACTGCCTTCGGCTCCGGTCATGATCCTGGAGTCCCAGGATCGAGTCCCATATTGGGCTCCGTGCTCAGCAGCGAGTCTGCTTCTCCCTCTGACCCTCCCGCCTCTCGTGCTCTCTTCTTTCAAATAAATAAATAAATAGTAACAAAATGTCATCTCATAAAATGAGAGTATATTTTAACACAAAAGGGAAAAAACTCTAAGTTCAGTGACAGCAAAACTGATTACCCGCGTTAAGAGCTTCTTTCAAAATTTACCAGTTGTCGTAACCTTGTTAAGTGTCAAAGATTCTGTAAAATATCAGTCTATTGTCCTCGAGGACATAAACAAAACCCAGCGTAACGCACAGCGGCCTCCACGGATCCTCGTCACAGCACCAACAGCCCTGGCGAGCCTGAGACCCTTCCAGAACCTCTTTAAAGTCGGTTCCCCCTCCCACACGTACCTGCGTCCTGAACGTTATCCTATTGGCCCCCGGCTCCAGGGTCACGTCGCTACACGTCAGCACGTGGGCCCCGTCCTCCAGGGCCACGCCTGAGGGGGTTTCCAGAGACGTGCTGCTCTCCTGCCTTCGCAGCAGCATGTGGACATTTTTGCAGATGATCCCCGTCGTGTTCAAGGAGTTGTCAGAGGGGCTTCTCTCAAACATCTCGTACAACTCCAGCGCCGGGAAGTTGTTCTGGGCGGTGGGGAGCGGCGAGGTCTCCGCCGGAAAGTGAATGATCCCGTTGGCCATCTTGTGCTTGGTCAGCCACTCAGCCGTCTTGCGGTAGTTGTTCTTCTCAATGCTGAAGTGGACGTTGATGGCGATCTGCTCCACGCGGACGGGGACAGGCATCTGGCTGCACATGGTTATGTCCACGGACAGAACGCCGCCCACGTGGACCACGGCGTTGGAAGGGGTGAAATGGAGATCTCGCAGGTGTGCGAAACAACGCAGAGGGAGGACGATCTTGTGACCTGTCAGCGCACAGCACCATGAGTTACGCACCAAGTCTCGCGCTAGACCTCCGGCGGCACGGCCTCGGTCTCCCCCGGCCTGCGGGAGCATGCCCGACGCGACAGGCCAAGAGGCAGTGCTAGTCAAAAGAGACGATGGAAACTCCCGACCCCACACCATCGTCACACACCAGAACACGCTACTCTGTCAAGAGTGGAACATAAACGCAATCTGAGACAGCCCCTGGAAATCACACAGTCTGAATGAAGAGATGCAGGTAAGTTCTGTTCTGGCTAAGAGAAAAACAGGTCAATTAACACCTGAATTTCAAAACCGTATTTGTAGATAGTCCGATTCTTCGAGCTGTTCCAGAGAATTCCACCACTTTGCCAACTACATAAATTATCAAGTACACATGTCTATGTTCCCTCACATACCTGCAAATCAAGCCAGGTGCTTGCCGGCCTATGAAGTCAGCCAATGAAGTGGGGAGCCCTGCCGGAACCCAAGAGGGCAGCAGGGCCACGGCACCCCATTACAAAGGAGAAACAGCCTGCTGCCCTCGCTGGCCTCCTTTCTGTAAGCACCTGGCTTGCTGAGAAAATCCACGAGGCTGCCAGACGGACTGGTCGGCATTTATTAAACGCCAATCAAATAAAGGCACGACTCGCAGAGATCAGTGCTCTACAAGCACCAGAACCGTGGACATCACAGAATATTGGACTCGTACAGAGACGTCAAGGAACGCCAGCAGGGGAAGCACGCCTGCCCGGGCTCACACACACGTCACATAAAGCAGACACGTACCACGGCTCTACCGACGAGTGTTTGGGACTCATTAAAGGATCTATAAAAGCCAGCCAGTGCCATGCTGCTCCCAAGAAGGCCATCCGGACGGCTCGGTGTGAGTGCGACACACCCCAGCGGTCCGAGGCCCCAGCTACCTAAGGCCACAGTCTTCGGAAGCACTGGCTGTCAGGTCCTTGGTAACTGCCAGGGACTGCTCCGTGGAAGCGGGCGTCCCAGCCTCCAGGGCGACAGTGTGCAGAGACAGGTCCTCTGGGAGATACCTGGGCAAGAGAACTGGTGTCTTCATCCGAGGAGACGCTAGAGCACTCCCTCTTGCTCTCCTCTCCGCCCTCCCCAGCCCAAGCCGATGTCTGTCTCTGTCTCTCCCACAGCCACGTCAGGACAAGTCAGGAGGAGACGCAGCATCAGAAACCAACTATGCCGGCACCTTGACCTTGGACGTCCAGCCTCCAGAGCTATGCATAGTCATGTCTGTTGTTTAAGCACCCGGTCTGTGGCACTCTGATAGCAGCCCGAGGGACCAAGGCAGGAATTACTTTAAATAAGGACTCTTCTAGATAAACTAAACGCGAGGAGCTAAACACCACAATAAACTGACCCTCGCCACACAGCACCACCTCTGAAGTGTATCTGGCAAACTGGTAGCCCACACCTAAGCCTTCAGACCTATCTTCCTGCTGGATGCTCCTATGAGGAAATACTCAACAAATCCCAGAAGGTGGGCAAGGTCTACAAGCCAACTGGCCCGATGTCTTTAACAAGTCAGCTTCTAACAACCCAGATGTCACACAACGGAATGGATAAACAGAATGGGGTCCGTCAATACAACGGACCGTTATAGCCATAAAAAGGAAGGAAGCGCTGACCCAGGCTTCAACGTGGGTGACTCGACACCATGATGCTCGGTGACATAAGCTGGTCACAAAGGACCACACAGAGTATGGTTCCACCTACATGAAATACAAAATAGGTCTATAAGATCAGTGGTTGCCAGGGGCTGGGGGGCGGGGGCGGTGATAGGAGGAAGGTTGGGAAATAAGATGTATGGGGCTTCTTTTGTGGGGATAAGGATGTTCTAGAATTGACTACAGAGCGATGGCTGCACGTACTTGTGAATACACAAAAAAACCACTGAATTGTACACTGTGAATGGGTGAATTCTATCTCAATAAAGCTCGTATATTAAAAAAGGAAGGGCGCCTGGGTGGCTCAGTGGTTAAAGCCTCTGTTTTCGGCTCAGGTCATGATCTCAGGGTCCTGGGATCGAGGCCCGCATCGGGCTCCCTGCTCAGCGGGGAGCCTGCTTCCCCCCACCCCTCTCTCTGCCTGCCTCTCTGCCTCCTTGTGATCTCTCTCCCTCTGTGAAATAAATAAATAAAAAATCTTTAAAAAAAAATAAAATAAAATAAAAATAAAAATAAAAAAGGAAACAGAGATGGGAATTGAGGTGTAACAATCAAAGGCAGCACGTGGTCCCTGACTGGACTCCAATAAACATTACAGAAACATGTTTTGAGTTGCCAAGGGAGACTGGAATATAGGCCACTAGTAGCCGAAGCGAGAACCCTGTTCTCTGGGGGGCTGGGGGCGCCCCCGACTTACAAAGGCCAAGCAAAGTGGCCCCAGGGTGACGTGTGACACACGGTGTGTGTCATGGGAAAGCCCAGCAGCAAGATGGCAGACACAGGGTTGCCGCACAGCTGCTCAGTCAAGGCAGTGAGCGTACGGCACATGCTGGGTCAGTCCTTCTACCTCCCCAGAGCATCTGAAAATTTCACCTCACTCTGACCTGGGCTGTGAGCCGGTAAAGCACCGTATCTCAGAAAGACACGGGACAGATCCCATACGCTCTCCCTCATACGTGGAATTCAAGAAACAAAACAAAGGAACAGACAAAACAACAGACTCCTAAGTACAGAACAAAGTGGTGGCCGCCATAGGGGCGGCGGGTGGGGGTGAAGGGTCCACCTGTCGCGAGGAGGGGGTGAGCGCAGAGTCCTGGGGAGAAGTGCTAACTCCCTAGATTGTGCACCTGAAACTAACAGAACACCGGACGAGAACTAGATTGCAGTATAAACAAAGAAGAAGTTTAAAAAAAAAAAAGGTTCTTAACAGCCCCCCTGAAAGCAAGTCTGACCTGGGCTGTCTGTCTGGCGGCTGGCAAAGCTGAGGATCTCTTGGCAGAAGTGTTTCCGCTCCTCCTCCGTTAGGTGGTGATCACTGGCCAAGAGGCTACTGGTCTGAAGGTAGCTGGAGGGAGAGTCAAGGGTCTGAGCAAAGGACCCCACCCTGAGTGCCGCTGGGCACCAGCGGCTCCACGCTCCCCAGAGCCCCCAGGTGTGGCCCAGTGGGGGCTCTCCCTTCCGTCTCAGTCATCAGGAACTCAGCAAGAGACCAGACATGTGGACGCGGCAGGTGACACCAGCACAAGGAGGCTCTTCCCCTCTGAACGCCGAGCTGCTTACAGCACACGCCCCGTAGGCGCCACTGCTTGTGCACGCTGCACGGGAACGTCAAACATAAAGGATACTTTTCGGTCTGTCCAAGATGCTTCTGACATTCGGCGAGCTGCTTCCTCGTGTGCGTGATTGGGAGCGCCCAGCCCTCGGCCAGGTAGTTTTTCAATGCTCCTTGAAGGTAGATCTCTGCCTTCTGGGGAGACTTTTTCCTCCTTGCGAATGACAAACGAAAGCTCTCATCACGGTTTCTGATAATCACCTGACCTGTCCGCCACCCTCTGCAAGCCCACGCCACGACACTGTGCTATCCGAGTCCTTCCCGACGCTCCCAGAGGGGGTGTGCAAGCGGACCCGACAACCGTGCTTGTGCTCGGCCCACACGGGGTGCCCCGCACCCTACACTCACCAAGAACTTTCACAAGGACTCTGAGGATAAGGAAGTAAAGGCACCGCTCACTATTTTGAGCTGACGCATAAGAACGCCAAGGGTAGCGCGAGGCGAGGGATCCACGCACAGGGACACAGCTCGTCGGCCAGGGACTCGGAGATCTGCGCCCGGCGCCGCACCTCCCACTAAAGCAGACGCACACAGGAGCAGTCTGGGCGGCCCGACCGAGAGTCTGCAGCGCGGATCAACTCTGAGACTCAAGCCAACAGCCCCGAGCAGCCATCAGAGAGTACAGAGAACCAGGAAGAATCTAAGAGAGGATCTTCGAGTCCCAATTTCAACCTCCAAGACGTTCAGAATAAAACCAAATTTAAAGCACAACTGAGGAGAGCTGGCCAGAGCCTGGGTGAGGAGCGGGACCCCTGCCGTTCCCCGTGAGCCTGCAGCTACCGAGCTCACGGGACAAAGGCCCTCGCCCTTTGCAGGCACACTGCGGAGACACGCCCTGGGCACTACCCTGCTGTCACAGAAACGAGTTCGCAAATCCTCAAGTTACACACACTTTCAGGCTACGAAATGACACGCGCGCGGTGTTGGTGTTCCTGTATTCCCGCGTTTCAAAGGGGTCAGAAGCTTCGACTCTCCTTCCGTTACTGTCTCTAGCCAAAGACTCTCACATTCCAGAGCAGGGGACCTACTGACCGTTCCTCAGCCCCCCGAGATGGAGGCCAGCGGCCCCCGGCGAGTCTGCAGCAAGCCTGAACCAGGACCCGTCTCTGATCAGCGTCCCAGTGCCACCCCACTGGGGCCCGGGTCTCAGGACGCACTGGCGTCCAGGCGGGCTCAGCTCACAGCAGCCGAGGATGCAGCCTCTTCGCTCCGTTAACTGAACACGTTCCCCTCCGATTCCCCATGTGCAGACTCAGCAGTGCCAAATTCGAGCCCTGACTGCCCGTCACCGGGCGTGTGACTGGCTAGCTGCTCCAACCACTTCTGGGAAACCAGCAAGTTCACTCGGATGACATACGAAGCCCTCCGCAGCCACTTGAATCAGTTAAATTATTCTTTCTGGTCTCGCCTAATAAAATTACTTTATTAGTTATAGATTTCAAGATACCATTTCAAGCACACACTTGCGAAGACTTAAACATCCTTTCCCTTTGAATTTCTATTCCTTTCCAGGGTTCTGAATGGCAGTTACGCTGCCAGCCAGAGTTTTGTCTCTTCAATAGGCTGATTTTATCAAACCCGCGAGAAAAATGCTAAGTTCTGAGTCTTCTCTCTAGCACCCAACCCCAAAGTTGGGGCGAGCCTGGCGGCGTTCGCTGCATTTGTGCACACTGTCGCCCCTTCGGCCCCAGAGCAGCCCTCTCTCATGCACAGAACACACGCAGGGACTGTCACTGCTAACCTCCAGGCTTTCCATCTGCCCAGGAGGCAAGTGACACAAAGGGAGAAAATGCTACAGGAAAGAGTATTTCAGAATCCACATCCTAATTTATGCCACTAGATAAAATTTCCTATTTCCTCCTAATTCTTTCATTAAATAAAATTATAACACTAGCTATCATATATGTTCTAAACACCACCTGCATATAGAAGTACATTACATTAACTTAATTAAATAAAAGAAACATAAAGATCAGTAACAGATATTAAGTTATAACAAGCTAAAAATCTCTCCATTTGGTTTTCAGGAGATACTGAGAAACAAAGCTGAGCTGATGGGCTGCCAGGTTCTACATTTTTCATTCTACACATTTATGGGCCTTCACATGAACCCCACACGCGACAGACCCTCTCCTCCTGCACACGTGACATGTCTGAAACTCCAAGGAACGTGCGCAGTCAATTACATGTAAAACTCTGCCAGGTCCTTGCCGACGAGCCTGGCGGAGCGGGTCCTCCCGATGCTCGTGTGCATCTCGATGGCGGCGTGCGACAGGTCCTGCGGGAGAGGAGACGCCCGCGTCAGCCCGAACGTCAGCACTGGACAAATGCCACGCTTACTCACCCGATGCTGAAGTACAAGACCTTGTTATTACTGTTACTATTTACTTCGCATCTGTGTTCATGTTTTTACGGAATGTGTGATTTATACAAAGTCATTAATTTGTACATAAATTACAAAGCGTAATAACTGAAACACGAACTCGGCAGGCGAAGAATATTTAACGTCTCAAAGTACTTTCTGTATGTGGGCAACATTTTTATGATTTTTCTCACGCTTTGGATAACAGGGACAAAAACCTCCATCAACTGCTCCCAGGCTCCCCGCACCTCAGGAGTGTAGCTGGCCCACCCGGCTCCTGCCCCGCTGTGCTTCCCAACAGCTCCCCAAATCAAAATCTTTTTAAAAATCAAGCACAAGGGACACCTGGGTGGCTCAGTGGTTAAGCCTCTGCCTTCAGCTCAGGTCATGATCTCAGGGTCCTGGGATCGAACCCCACATTGGGCTCCCTGCTCAGCGGGGAGCCTGCTTCCTCCTCTCTCTCTGCCTGCCTCTCTGCCTACTTGTGATCTCGCTCTCTCTGTGTCAAATAAAATAAATAAAATCTTAAATAAATAAATAAATGAAATAAAATAAAAATCAAGCACAATACCTCAGTTCAAGTCTAAAGCATTTTTTGGTACATAGAAACCCATTCATTATCCTTCCTTATAATTTCTATTCTATTGAATGAGCAATACCACTTTGAACAAAACTATAAATAGCCAAAGATGCTCTTACGCCTAATTATGGCAGAGGGATACTAACGAACATTTCACAAACAACTATCCTGGGTGTCATCTGCGGCTCCCTAGGGCACCACAGAAAAACGTAAAAGGCCAATAAGGAAGAGATCCCGAACACCATCCCATTCCCTAGCCCAAGGCCATGTAGCGGCAGAGTCTTCCAGAAGCCGTTCTCTGCCGTGGGTAGACAGGCACCGTTTGTGATACTTACTAAGTAGTGCTTTTCAAAAGCTTCTACAGATGACAATGCTTCCTTGAGTTTCTTGTAAGGACTCTGAGCTGTGTTGGCTTAAACAAAAAGAAACAAGAGTCCTTATTCGCCCGCAGCGTGTGTGGTCATGAGTTCACGTCCACCCTCTAATGCCACAGGTTCGGGGGTTCACCTGCTGCCTGGGGAAATCACTGAGAGCCATGCACTTGGAGCCATGTCGCTACCTCTGTGCTTGTCCAATGAGGACAGCCAAGAGGGATTCTAAACCCTGCGTGTAATAGCTCATTCATTTTTTTTTTTTTGGTAATTATTTCATTCTTGATGGAGACTACAGTTCTTAATTCCATCACTTCTGCAACGATCGCACGTGTCTCAGGCCAGAGCCTGGCCATGCGCACATCACACGTCCCGCAGGTGCTCTGGACCCCAGCGGGGCTCTGACTAAATCTCACTCCTGCCGCTCGGCTTACACCTTCGAGGATCGGTAAGGCTGCTTCCAAAGGGCTCTATGACCTACGAGAAGCTTATGGGGTAAAAGATTTGTCCGACCGTACTGCTCAGAAACTAGATGCCCTGTGATTCAGAGGGAGACAGGTGCGTCTTAACTATACACAGGTGTAGAAAGTCACGATCAGCTTGTGTAAGCCTGTGAGGAACTCAGAAACTTTTAAAAATCCTTCCAATTTTTTAAACTATGTCTAACGTTTCTTTACGTTAGTAAAAGGTACATAACATATCTTACATATTAATCAGGTCAGCTAAGAAGGAGCGTAATTTCCCAAATGGGGAGCGGTTGCCTGGTTAGAACGTGAATTAAAGGTGCCCAGATACAACCCACATTCTCATTGCTCTCCACTCTTCCACTTGCACAGACACACATCAGAAAGTACCTGTTTCGGGTCGCTCAGCTCCCAAACCTGCCAGAAGATCAACAATCCTGTTGAGGTCCTCTGAGTTAGGGCCTTTTTCTGACACAAGTCCACACAGATAGCCCAAGGACTTCAGCTGTTGAGATAAACCCACAATTTCAAGTAATTGGCAACTGCGGTCAGCAGAGAATTTATGAATTTGAATATAAAAGTTAAAATCCAAATAAATTCTAGGAGAAACAGCTTTCCTATCTGAATAATTCTTATCTGCATGTAAAAACACACCTCACCGGGACCGTTTCTCCCGCACACGGCCTGCGTGACAATTGTGAGTGACCTGGGGCTGGCTGGTCTCAGCTTCCACCACTCACCGGCCTGCACGCTCCCAGGCCTCCGCGGCCTCCTGCCCAGTCTGCGCCCCGTGGCCTGACACGCACAGGCCACCCTGCCGCACATACCGGGCGACCCTCCGTCACTTAGGCAGAAGCATTTCTACACGACGCTTCCCACTTTCCCCTTCTCTGAACCTCCCTCTCCCCCCCGCCCCAACCCAATGCCTGGCTTAGAACATCTTCCGCACAAACGGGGCAAGCGCTTGGTCTCTGCTGAAGAGTGACGCTGGCAGGGAACCATTCCGTGCCTCCCGACTGCGAGACACGCCCAGAAGGGACTCGAACTGCCCACAGGATGACTGGGGAACCACACTCCTCCTCCAGACGGCTTCCCTCGGCCACCCGCCCCGGGGGCACAGCGCAGGACAACAGGCACGCCGGCGTGTGTGCGGTCACCTTTTCGGTGGCATAGCTCCACAAGCCCACAGTGTGGGCGATGTTCGAGTCCATCTGCGCCCGGTCGCAGCAGCCTTCTATCCTCTGCAGCACCTCCAGGCAGCTCAGGAACACCCAGCAGTCCAGGGCGCCGGGCGGGACAGAGACCTGCAGGGTACAAGCGCAGCGTGAACGCAGAGCTCGGGGGAGGCGCGCCCCGGCCCCGTGCCCCTGCCAGCCCCTGTCAGCCCCTGCCAGCCCCTGCCAGCCCCCGACACAGCCCCTTCCAGCCCCTTCCAGCCCCTTCCAGCCCCTGCCGGCCCCTTCCAGCACCGACCCAGCCCAGCGCTGCCGTCTGCACGGCGTGCAAACGAAACCAGGGACGTGACCGTGATCACATAGGTTCGCCTCCGGAGAGGAAAGGGGCGATCCACGTCCAAGCACGGTTTGGGGCTTTATGTTCCCAATGATAATGAGAGCCTCGGGAGGGATGTGACTTTCAGGGCTATGTTCTGAAAAGCCCGTTAGGAAAAGGCGGCTACAAAAAGGGCTACCACCTCTCCCTCGAGGTCTGAAGGGTGCGCACCAGGGAGGGCAGAAGCTCGCACGGCAGGTGAGCGCTGGGCCCGTGGAAAGGCCACGCCCAACATGTGAAACCTGAACGTTAAACAGCGATCAGGTGAGACTTAGGAATTATTTAATTTGTTGATTTTTTTAGGTGGGATTAAGTTCGTAAAAGAGAGCTCCTGTAGCTTAGATACACTCTGACCATCACCCACAGATAAAACACGAGGTCTAAGGTTTGCCTGAAAATAACCAGGGGAGCGTGGACAGGGACACAGATAAAGAAGAAAATGGTCACACGCAGGTTGTGGCTGCTCTACCGGGGATGGCGGACCCCAAAGTCCATCACGTTATCCTCTCTGCCGTGTGCATCTCTGAGCCTTTCCATTACCAAACTAGTGAGGTAAATGCTATATCGTCGCAAAGACAGAAAGCACCTACTGTATACAACCCATTCTGAGATGCACTTTTCCCCACATTTAAGCATCTCTGAAATATGAACGTGTCTCACCATCAACGGGATCATGACATTTCAAGCTGGTGGGGCTGACTGCTTTCCTGGTGCCACGAATCCCATGAGGCATCTTACAACTGGGACCCCAGTTATGACTCCAAAATCGGAACTTAAGAGGTAAGTGCACATCACTTGACAAGGGAAGCTGCCTAATGCTGATGAAAGACTCCTCCGACACACCCTGAGCACAAACACAAGGACCTGGAACCCACTGGAAGGAACCAGAGTGCCGACATTCCCCAAAAGCCAAACTGCCCAGCCTCCTGTGAAATGAGATAATCCACTTAGATCCCTTCAGAAGCAAAACGGGCCTAGAAACCATTTACAATATCAGTAGCCCCCTCCGGCCCAGACAATCGGCCATACGCCAGGGGTGCAGAGAAGAGCTGGTTGGCAGGACGCAGCCTGGGAACAAGGACAGGGCCCGTCCACCCCTCCCCAGTCACAGCAGGGCGGGCCCTACCAGCTCCCAGGGACCGCACACCGGGCGGTCACCTCACAAGACACTATGATCACAGGTGCGCATTCTGCAGAAGCTTCTGCTGAATGCGCCACCTCTCCTAGGGCGCACACTCGTTATCTGCCCGCGAGAACACAGAAAACACACCGAGGCTACACACAGAGTTTCTGACTCCGATGAACCCAGAGACAGGGAACACCCCGCAGTCAGAGCGGGAAGCTGCTGCAGAGAGGGGCCGTGGGGGAGCACTGAGAAGGACCATGGGAGGAGGACTAGGAAGGGCTGCAGGAGAAGCAGACAGGAACCACAGGGGGGAACACTGAGAGGGACTGCAGGGGGAGCACGGGGAGGGAGAAGCACCGGGAAGGACTGCAGGGGGAGCAGGGAGGGGGGGAGCACTGGGAAGGCCTGCAAGGGGAGCACGGGGAGGGGGGAGCATCAGGAAGGACGGCAGGGGGAGCACGGGGAGGGGGAGAGCACCCGAAAGGCCTGCAGGGGGAGCAGGGAGGGGGAGAGCATCAGGAAGGACGGCAGGGGGAGCAGGGGGTGGGAGCACCGGGAAGGACTGCAGGGGAGCACGAGGAAGGGGCCGCGGGGCAGTGGACACAGAGGAGCCCGGTGCAGGCAGGTTTCTGGGATCCGAGCGTGGGTGGACCGCTGTCCAGAGCAGGGAGGAGCAGCAGCAGCCGAGCGCCTGAGACGAGGGCGCCGAGGGCGCATCCGGACACACAGGTTCCAGAGAGGCCCCCGCCGCGACAGGAGGTCCTCCTCTGGGGAGACCGTGCACTAGACACTTCTTGGTACCTTCGCTTTCTGCAAAGCTCAAGTGCCGCCTTAGTGTGCAAACAGTGCAGGGAAAGCGGTGGCGTCAGGCAGAAGCAGCTGTGCTAGGGGCTGAGAACACACATCTGCCACTGACCGACTTCCAAGCCGTAGGCAGCCGTGGCGGGCGGGAAGGATGCGGCGAGCACGGGCCGTGTGACAAGGACAGAGGGGCGAGGCCTCGCGACTGGATGTACCTCAGCGACTGCTGGTTCTGGTCCCACCCAGGCGCCCCCAGCCCCCTGCGCTGACCGCTCCCTGGCCGGGCTCCGGGTCCCCCAGTGCCGCTCAGGCCCGTCCGCGTCCTACCTGGCTCCGTTCACAAGGAACAGCCGCAGCTTTGCCCGCTGGCCACGACGTGCCACCGAAGCTTCTGCTGAAAGACACCAGCCTAGGAAGCGGCACCACGGCCCTAGCTGGTCCCCCCCGGGGCGGGGACCGCTCGCACCGCCGCTCACCAGTGTGGACCCGGCCCCCCGGCCAAGCCCAGCTGCACACCCAGCAGGCCCAGCTCCCCGACATGCACCGAGGCCCACCCGGGCTGGGCACCACAGCAGTGCGACATCAGGAGTGGCGATCTGGGGCTTCCAGAAACGCTTTAAGTATCATCGGACTCATTCTTCTCTCATCGCTTTAAAAAAAGGTTCCAAGTACACACAGTGGGGTACACGGGGCCCAAACGCTCGCCTCGGAGCCCGTGAGTTTTAGGGCCGGGATCCACTCGGATCAGGAACGGGTCACCTTCCGTTACGCTGGGAGGCTCTCTCGAGCCCCTCTCCCCAGTCAAAACCCACGCCGGAAGGTAACCCCTTTCTGCCCTGGGTCTCCCGGGCTGACCCCCACCACCCGAAGCACACAGCATGAGCTCTTCCGCAGGGGGCTCCCCTGTCAAGCCCGTAACGGGGCGACCCAACCTCGCGGGGCCTGTCGGGCCTTGTTCGCCACTGCTGAGGCCCGTGCCCTTCCAGAAGACACCCCAGTTTCTTTCTCCACCCCACCCACAGGCGTTTGGGGCTGTTTCCAGGGCGTGGCTACTACAGACACAGCTATTTGCGATACGGCCCCCCTCTCTGGGTGAGGAAGCCTTCTCCGACCCGGAAGCCCCCAGGCCCCTGTGCAGCAAGCGACACGGGAAGATAAAGGAGGACAGGCAGCATCAGGGGCCCCTCTTCTGCGGGAACCCCTGCAGCATCAGGGCGAGGAGGGCCAGGAGCACGGCTCCCCACCAGGTGCTGCCGGTCTCCCAGTCTGGGCACAATCCGCTCGGCAGAGGTGCCCTGATCAGAAGCCACGCTGCCTAGTAACATGGCTGCACCAACTTGACCGAGTCCCCAGGAAAAAGGGTCAGGAAGGGTAGTCAAGTCAGGCCCTCCTGCCAGTTCACAAGCCCCTCTGAGCACCCCCCTACTTGTCTTCTGGTTGGACTTCTTTTCCTTGGTACATACCTAGGAACGGGTTATGGAGTCAAAGGATGTTTCGGCTTCAGGAGACAATGCCAAAGAGTTTTCCAAAATGGTTTTATCACCACATGCGAGGTCCAGTTTTTTTCTGTTTGGTACCCTCAGTCTTCCCTACAGGTTACCGTCATCCATTAGAGTTTGAGAATTGCTTAACAGTCCTGTGAACTTGGGAAAGGGCTCGCTCTGCAGCCGTGGCGAGAACCAGCTCTAGACCAATCGCGCACACCTCAGCCGGCCGGTCTGGGAGCCGCAGGCCCCGTGCGGGACACACAGACAGCAAACACGGGAGGAGTGCCACACGCCTCACCCAGGAGGCAGCAGCCCCCCCGCGTCCACACCCCAGAACCGCATGCTGCCCAAACCCAGGAAGCTGAGTCTTGGCTCAGCTCCGAGGGCCAGCTTGCCCAGCAGTGCGCACAGCTCTGTTGTCTCGTTTGGAACTGGGTGGCAGGCTCAGCATCTCTTGACAACTCACATTCCCGAACAAGAAGGGTGGTGAGCACCTTTCCACAGACTTCTGGGCCATTCGGATAACCTCTTTTGTAAACAAGACTTCTAAAACTGATTTCTTAATACAGGTCTATCTGAAAGCCCCGCGCTCCTGGGAAACCCTTCATAAGCCGAGACGACCTTCGGCGGAGGAGCAAGTACCGTTAGTTTACACGGGAAACTTGGGAGCGTTCCCAGACCCCCAAAGTCTCCTCTCACAGGCCCTTCTGATCCCCGGGACATGTTTGGCTGACACCCAAAATCAGTCGAGACAGGCCCAGAGGCTCAGGGACACAGCTCAGAGCCCCAGTGGCCAGAGGCTGAGATGCCACGGGGGGCTCACCGGGCAGGAGGTGGGGGCCGTGCTCGCTGCTCAGGGGGCAACCTGCCGCCTCCACCGCAGCTCGCTGCAAACCCGCGGCTGGATGCTGGTTCTGCTTTTCACCTTCTGTCCCCTGAGAGTGGAAATCCTCTTCAGGTTTCTTCTGGTTAGTGAGAATAGTTATGAATGGAGGTCTTCTGTAAAGGCCAAGTGGTATAAAGCAAATTTTTTCCCCCAAAGATTCTATATACTTGACAGAGAGACACAGCGAGAGAGGGGACACAAGCAGGCGGAGTGGGAGAGAGAGAAGCAGGCTTCCCGCAGAGCAGGGAGCCCAAGGCGGGGCTCGATCCCAGGACCCTGGGATCGTGACCTGAGCTGAAGGCAGACGCTTAATACCTGAGCCACCCAGGCGCCCCTAAAGCAAACTTTCAAAAAATGGGGACACCTGCGTATCTTCTTTAGTTTCCCAAAGTCCCTCCCTTCTAAGACTGCTATTATCAGTAACCCCAAGAGCCGTTCTACCATTTTCTAAGCCTACAATTAAAGGCCTTCTTTTTATTCTTTCTTTTATTAACCCTACATTTTTTGCAAGACCAAACACTGAGAAACATAGCATAAGGACCCTCCACGTGCCCAGAATCTGCTGGAAACTCACAGGTGCAGCGGGGCCCCTTCGCTGTACCGTACATCCGCCNCTGACTTCCCTGGCTCTCAGGTCGGGGAGGCCGGCCCCCTACGTGTCCGTCCGTCTCCATGGCTGTCTGCCAGCCTGCTGTCCAAATGGACCACAAGATCGCGCCCACGCACGCGATGGACACTCGGGTGATTTCATTCCCAGCAATTATGAGCAGCGCGGCCACGAGCACGTCTGCGTGTAGCTCTCGGCACACGCACGCGTGTCTGCGGGGATGCCCGGGCGGGACGGCGGGGTGGCGGGCCGCGTGTCCGTGGGGCACGGCGCAGGCACCCGCTCCCACCCCCTCAGCCACGCGTGGCTCGTTTCCCACCTGCTCGCTGAGGCCGGCCGAGCCTGCCGCTGCAGCGTCCCGGGGCTGTGCCCGGCCTTGTCCCAGACCCGGTCTGCACCTGCCAGGATGAAGGGCCTTCGGCACCTCTCCACGTGCTTTCTGGCCATCTGGAGAGCTTCTTCTGCCTATTTTTCTACTGATCTATCAGTCTCCTTTCATTGACTTGCGGTTCTTCACACATTCTGGGGAGAGCCCCTCCGGCCTACGCATCCGGCTAGTGCTCGACCGCACTGCGGCTTCACTCACGCCGTGTCCCCTGCCCGGGAAGACAGGGTCCGACTTCAATGCAGCCTAGTCCGTCGCTCGCTTCCTTTACGGTCAGTGCCTTCTGGCCCCGTGTCAGAAACACCTGCTAACCTCCCAGTCTCAGAGATAGTCTCCCATGTCCTCTTCTAGAAGCTTCTTTGTTTTATCTTCCATGTTTGGATCAAAACTCCACCTGGAATGGGCTCTGGTATGAGATCAAGGTTTAGTTTTACATGTAGACATTCAGCAGCCGCACTGACTAAATTGTTCTTGAATCCATTTAGTTAAAATGTACACTGGCTGCCCTAGTTCTGAATGCTGTCCTCCCGGGTGGATCAGGACCTGGCTCTTCACCCGCCTCAGTCTGCCCTGCCCCCACCAGGCCCACACCTTTCATGACACCCCGGCCTCAAACCCAACAACTCCTTAGTGGACCACAGCCCGGTTTCAGGATGCCATACAAACATTCCATGATCTCTTTCAATTCCAGCGTCCGTAGCCTTACCAGCAAGCCCGGCCTCCCCCCAGGTGCCAGCAAGACTGAGCTCCTCCACTAAACTGTCTCTGCCTTGGACCCGCTCCCGCATCTGCCACCACCAGCCACAGCTACCTGGCGAACTCTCACTCGACCTACTCATTCCGTTAAAACATCGACTCCCCAGGACGGGGTTTGGTCTGTCTTGTTTTCTGCTAAAAACGCAGTGCCCAGAAGAAAAGCTTGCTTGGCACGACGCAGGTGGCTCCGGGAGTATCTGCTGAACAGGAGACTTAAAACTCAGCTCCTCCAAGGCCACCTCTAGAAACCTTCCCTAGCACAGAGCAGGCACCATGAAACACTCACTGAACTGAAGCTCCACTGCAGGGATGGGACCTCTCCGTCCTTGATACCCCTGTACCAGAACATTCTTCTCAGACCACCTGGAGACACTGGGACCTGCTTCTTCCTCATCCATGTGCCATGCCCCTCGCCCGTGTTTACCCCGGTGCCCTGCAGGCAACCGACCGGCTCCTGAACGACACCTGCCAGCCCTTCGTCCCTCCTGAGAGCCACGACCCTCACCGGTTCCTCCTCAGCAACACCTCCGGCATTGACCCGTCCTCCCGGCCATCCCTACTCTTCTTCCACGTCAGGTCCTCAGGCTCGGGGTCACGCGATGACCCCCGCCCCTGTCTACTGAGAAGCCCCGCAGAGCTTCTGGAATACAGCAAGCACTCAGGAACCCGGAGCCACACTCCTCAGCGACGCCTCGGCGTCTGTCCTCTGCTGAGCCCAAACCTCGGAACACAGATCAGAGTGGCCAGCCTGGAAGGCACCTCTTTTCTGTCTCGTGCAGTTTAACCTAGAAGCTTCTACAACACAAAGCCCCAGCTCACAAGCTAGTGGACAGGCCGTGATGGCCTCTTGTGCCTGGCTCTGGCCAGTCTCTAGGCCAGGTGGCTCTCCTGGGACCCTGGTCCTTCTTGGCCTACCCTGTCTGGGAGCATAATCCGAACCGAAGCCGACAAGAGACAAATCAGGACTGAGGGAGACACATGTTTTAAAAAAAACATTTGGGAAATCATCGTAACAAATATAGAATGGCCTTCTGGAAAATACCTTCCTTATAGTCTCACAATTTGGTAAAGATTAAAATATATGCACATTATTTTTTTAAAGACTTATTTTTTTAAGATTTTATTTATTTATTTGACAGAAAGAGAAATGACAAGCATTATTATTATTATTATTATTTTTAACCAAAGACGCAGGGAAACAGGCATTATTAGTGTTAAGTGAAAAATGGGAAGAACTTTCCGGAAGGCAATTCAACAACATATACACTGAAAGCTCTGAAAGCGCGTGTGTCCTCGAGCTAGCGATCCTATGTGGATGAACACACCACGTGTAGACGGACGGACGAGAACACACGGATGCGGGAGCAACCCGAATATTCCAAGCGGGACTGACTGAATGAACGCACTTCCTCCGCAGACAGAGAGGCCGCAGACCAAAAAGGACACCTCCGCGGTTAGAGTAAGCATCTGATCTGCCAAATCCATAGACGATATATTCAATGTTCGGTAAATGGAGAGCATTTTTTTTTAATGTTGTAGAAAAAAAGAAATACTCAGAAAGTGTCGTCTGAGCTCACACAGAACTGCGACACTCCGTGGGTGTCAGTC
This sequence comes from Ailurus styani, assembly GCA_002007465.1. Classification (NCBI taxonomy): domain Eukaryota; kingdom Metazoa; phylum Chordata; class Mammalia; order Carnivora; family Ailuridae; genus Ailurus; species Ailurus styani. Next base: position 1,479,541 of record LNAC01000279.1, read on the forward strand.
CTCTGTCCCTAACGGCTGCACGGGGCAGGTACAACTTCCACACTGACGCATTTTCCATCAGGGCAGCTGGCCCAAGGCTCTTCCCTGGCACACCTGGCCCGGGACTCCGGGTCGCTACAGAGGCGGGGCTTGTTCCCACGGCCTCTGGCCACCACGTGGCCTCCTCCTGTCAAGGAAGATGCTTTAAACCACAGACAAGTCAACCAGGTCACCAGCACGTGTTTAACAAACCACAAAAGCAAACGTACACAGCCTCTTCTGCTAAAGAAATGTCCCAGTTAGAAATGCACGAAAGGCTGTGGGCTTAAAAGCTTAACCAAAGAAGCCAAACCCCACAGGAACGACACACAGACCCAGCCTCCCCATCTACGCAGCTTTGCCCCAGCCCGGGACGGCATCATGGCAAGCCCCCTCGGGCCTGGGCCAGAAGCCGCAGTTCCACGCTGGCCTCTGGTCACTGATACAAATGTGGAAAACAGCCCACCACAAAGCTAGCCCCATCACCAGGAGATGAGTCTATTTTTTAGACTAAAATTAAATGTATACAAAATGTAAATTACCTGGGGTCTTCTGAATTTTGAGTGTTTCCACAAAAATTTAAAAGAAACTCTCAGAATATCCTTCTCTAGGGAACTGCCACCTAAAAAATTTACTGGAGCTAAAACAACGCTCCCCCCGGAAACCATCCTCCAGAAAGAACCTGAGACAAGAAAGCGCAGAGAAGAACTTCGTGCCCCAAATACCACGCAGCCCCTACAGTCTGACGACGACGCTGACACACACGCTCACACGGACTCCCAGTCCTCGGAGAGAAACATCCGGAAGACGTTCCCAGGGACGGTCACGCGAGGACCGGCCGGCACGAGGGGCTGCCCCGCGTGCTAAGCCCAGCTCCCCGGACGCGCCCAGCACGCACGCGGCAGCTGCCGTGGCCTCTGTGCCACGGCTGGATGGGGGGCTCGAAGGGGCAAGCAAACGAGTCACGGTCCCCGGCGGGGAGGGGTCTCAGTGCAGGAGCCCACCCTCTGTGCTGGACTGTCTCCCTAACACCTGACCCGACAAGGACACCCGACGGCCTGACGAGTCAAACCGCTGGGACAGCAGGGGGACAGAAAGCAGCTCCCAGCGGGGAGCCACACGGGGACGGCACAGCGGCAGTGGTCGCTCTGCCAATGCTTCCTCCCCTGTCCGCAGGCTGGCGGCCACGCTGAGACCAGGCAACTTCCTGGGGCAGAGAGAGAATTCCAGACAGATTCTGATTCCTTCAGGCTGTGACGGGCGGGGCCCAGCACTAAGGGGCCAGCCCTGCGCCACCCTCCACGGTTTCCCACTCGGGCCCCGGGCTGCAGGACAGAGCCTCCAGATGGACCCGCCCGGGGCTACCCCGGTCTAAAGGTGCCAAGTGTGACCCTCCTGGACTCTGCCACACACCCTATTTCTGCCCCCATCCGCTAAGATGAGAAAAACCCCAGACCAAATGTCTAGGCACACACGAACGCAGGCAGCCCTGCCCTCGCAGCCCCGGGCTCGGTACGGCCAGATCGGAGTGGCCAAAGCGGACCACCCAGGTCTACGTGGTTACACAGAGCCACGGAATACCCCTCCAAGGTGGCAAATCCTTCCCTCGTTTGCTTCGTTAGGTATCCTGACAAGAAACATAATTGGATACAAATTCCTACATTCACGAGTTTGTGGCTCAGCGAGGCTAGGCATTTCTCCCTTAGAAATTAAAATAATTTCTCTTCATTTGGGTAAAACGAAGTTCCTATCTCTTAAGATTCTTCTGAGCTCAGCGCTGAGCCTGTCCTTCAGGACTCTAGGGTACGGGGGGTGAAGACTACCCTGTCAGGGGAGACCGGCTCCACCCAGGTTCAGCGAGTGCAGTACAACTGTGCCCCAGGACCTTGTACAGCCGTGCCCGGGGGCGCGCCGGCAGGAGCCCAGTGGACACAACGGCAGAAGAACACACCCGGCGTGGAGTCGGACCCTCTGACTGGTCACGGGGCTGGGGAAGCCACCTCCCCACTCCCAGGCCTGCTTTCCCCCTTTGTAAAAGGGACTCAGACTGCTCCCCTCGTGCCTAACTGGGGGACAGGGCGTCTGTGAATCCCGAGACCATACATAACCCTGTGTATGTGCGCCAGTGCCCCTCTCGAGGCAGGGGTCACTGAAACAAAAAAGAAGACACCCCCCACCTCCCCACGCAGACTCGACCGTCATTAACGTTCCTGACTTCATTAGACCGAGTGCAATTCCGTGAGCAGTAAGAGCACAGGAATCCGGGGTGAGGGGGGGCACCGAAACTTAACGAGTGACTCTACCACGGATGCACAGTGTACGGCCTCGCTCACAGGTTTCATTCACACAAACATGCACACACGTACCCATCACGAACCTTCCCAACCTCCGTGCTACCAACGCCTGCGACACCCGTGTGTCTGTGTGCAAAACCAAAAGGCGGCTCCAAAAGCAGGTGAAGGTCCACCTACAGGGCCTCAGGCTGTGTGTGTGGCGGGTGAGCCGTCTTCCTCAGCGGATAAAGCCCAAGTTCTCTCTAAAATTTCCACGAAGAACTGATCTAAGAGTCTTGCTCTGGGCCAGTCTCAACTCCCCCACGTTGAGAGTAGAAACGACACTCACGCGCAACTAATTAATCAGTGTAAGGAGTACCTATACAAATAACGGGCTATAAATGCAGGACATTCAGAAAAAGAGAGCTCCTTCCTAGAGCAGGAACAGTGCAACGCCTGGGCCTCGAGGTTCAGAGTTCTGTGTTGGAACAGGGCAGAGACGGGGAAACGGGGAAGGGAGAAGACTCACCTCTAAGAGCTTCAGTTCCTGCACACAGCTGTGCAGCAGCTCCAGGGCGCGCTGAGCCACCTCCCACGGCCTCTGCAGGAAGAGCAGCAAGGTGCACTGGCGAGAAAACAGGTAACTCCGCAGATCTAAGAGGGTGGCTTCTTGCCTCTGGATCAGTTCGCGCTTCTCCATATCTATGGGCTTTCGGAGGATCAATCCGTTCCAGCTCTTCACCGGCTGGCAGAAAAAAGTCAGCCAGTTGGCACCATCTGGACAAACACACATCATGAGAGGCGCTGACTACAGAGTACAGTACACCTCCTGTACCAGCGGGCAGTTACTTGTGAACCGCGGGCCCGCCCCCTTTATGTGGGCATGGAACCCGGCTTGTGATGTGGGGACGGGGTAGTTCCCACGAATGTTCCCACCCAGTACATGGCAAGTGGTGACAGGCACAAGGCACCATGACCTAGGCCACAAGGCACACCGCCATACTGTGCCCAGAGGATCACGAACAGGTCGGGATGCTGCTGGAGGCTGCCAGGCTAGGGGGTCAGGGAGGCCTCAGGCTCCATGCTCACTGAGCTCCGAGAGAAGGCACAGGCCTGGGCTGGAGCATACTGTGCCAGTTGCTCTCTGCCTGGTCTATCTCCCTTACTGTTTTCCTACTGCTAGGCTACTGAGACCTCACACCTATCTCTAACTCAAACATGTCAGCTACCTGAATCATCTCCTGGAGAAAAGGACAGTAGGCACAAGGAAGAAGTGGTAGCGGGAAACAGAAGGGAAACATTCTTGCTCGTCAGAAATTCCCAGCAAGGCTCCCCAATTCTAACTTAGAGCCCCAGACTCAAACATGGCCTTCAAGTAAACATGAGAGCCCACAATAACTAGTCCTTCAACCCATATGGCAAAAATTTAATCTACTTTTCTCACTCCGAAAGAAAGCCATCATACCATTTCATGCTGCATTCCCACCGGGAAGCAACTCAATATTGGCGCACTGATGTTACTAAACATCTCAAGTACCACCTACAACTAACAGCGCCCTTTACTGATTGGAACTTGTACTCAGAGCTGCTCAAATGCACACTTGGGGGGTACCCGCCCCAGCCCTTGCAGTGCCTTCACCAGCAGGCCCTTCTGTCGGACCCTCTGCCCAGCGTTCTCCTGGCTCCCTTCTCACATTTCACTCAGGCCTCTGTGTCAATGCCATCTCCTCAGAGAGTCTCCCAGACCACACTAAGATCACCCAGCGCCTATCACCACACTCTGCCCCTTCACCCACAACGCCTTCTGAAGCTTGCACTCATTACAACAACCTGATTTGAAGTTTTGTTGTTGTTGTTTTTGTCCTACACCTGTTTCCCCTTCATGTTAACTCCATGAAGAAGAAGTCTTGTTTTGTTACCTACTATGTTTAGAACAGTGCCTAGTCATACGGGACTCTCAATAAGCATCCATTAAATGAATAAACAAAAATGAGCAATCTTATCATTCAGCTGCAAAATGTGGTTCAAGCTTACTCTTGGATTCTAACTTGTCCCAGATTTTAAAACTGAGAGAACAAAGAAATTATGTGAAATATGACATAAGAAACAGGTAAGATATCTAACTACATATAATATGGAGATGTAAAATATAATTTTACTTCTTCTCAAATTTTTAAAGCTTAATTAATATATACTTTGCTCTGGTTATGTTTACATTTGTGTCTTAGCAAAGTAAGAGACCTAAATCTGAACTTCCTAAAACTTGGTTTGGAGAGAAAACCAATCGGTGCCATTCATCATTATTTCTAAAACAAAGACAGTACCCAAGCTGACTGTCCCAGCACCTCATCTTCCTACAGGATTTCTTATGCAAATGTTTTTTTTTTTTTTAAAGATTTTATTTATTCATTTGACACAGAGAGAGAGAGATTACAAGTAGGCAGAGAGGCAGGCAGAGAGAGAGGAGAGAGGAGGAAGCAGGCTCCCTGCTGAGCAGGGAGCCCGATGTGGGCCTCGATCCCAGGACCCTGGGATCATGACCTGAGCCGAAGGCAGCGGCTTTAACCCACTGAGCCACCCAGGCGCCCCCTACAGGATTTCTAATAGACACTAGGGCTCCCAGAAATCACTCCTTTCTTCCGACACCATATCAGGGTTCTCTCAAAAAGAACACCCAACAAAGATGTCTGTCACCGCACTGTGGTGGTGGTCAGAATGGAAACAACCCAAATGTGCAACACCAAGGAGTGGCTGGATCAGCCCTAAGGAACCCACACTGTGAAGCCTGATGCAGCTACTAACAAAAGCACCTTAAGCCCTGCTCTGTTAGCTTGGAACAATGCCACGATGGGCTGTTAAGAAGAACAATGAGCCACAGACAAATGTCTACGTAAGATGATGCCCTGTCTGACAAAACAGGCATCACCCAAAACACGGTGAGAACGACTATGAATTCTTTCTCTATGGTTTCGCTGTGCTACTTTTGTACTTCTAAAATAATTCAAGACCTTAAAGTTTTAAAAGAAAGATGAACACCCATGACAATGGTGCCATTTAAAACTGTGGTGAGCGCTCAAGTGTCCCAAAGACAGCTTGTCCACAGAAGTACAAGATTCCCACTCTTACACTAGCAAGGAGGCACAGAAGCAGAAGCATCGCTAGCCAGCTGCGAGTGGTAGAAAAGACTCTGCATACCTGAAAAACACCTTCTTCGTAAATGCTTTTCTTGCTTACGATGCTTCTAACAGTGAAAGCGACTAGTTAATTCTCATATCATCTCCTATTAGAACTGTAAGAATATAGCCTACATCCTTTGCACAAAACAGAAGCGATATAATCATTAGGCAAACAAACAGTGGCAGCTTCCAGACGATTTACAAGTGGAGAAAACTACACTAAGAAGAGAAGTTGCTTCTGGAAGCGCACTACTCACCCCCAGCGCCAAAGTTGACGACGTACTGAGAGAACAGGGCATCCAGCTCATCATACTGTACTAGCGCATCTTCAAACTGCTGCAGCATCTCAAACACGAAGGCAAGTTCTTCCTGGCCACCCAAAAGAGAAGTTTTTTAAAAAGCAAAAATGTCAATCAACTTTTTGAAACAACATGTTGCTCTTAAAGATGACAAGAGAGGACAAGCAGCATTGAAAGTAACACTTCCATTACACTAAGGAAACCTCCATTTCATGACCATAACGTGCCAACATTGACAAATGCCCAAAGAGCAGGCCACACGGAGATCGGAAAAGGCCGCCATGAACCCTGGAACCGTCCACGGACTCCGAGCAGCAGGGACACGAGCGGGCACCCCCTATCTCTGGCAGCGCCCTTGCCTTCCCAGACACACGCTTGCTAACTGGCGTGCTTCTATGTGCAAGAGCCGAACCTTCTCCATTTACTAACCTAACCAACTATTTAGAGTATGAAGGCTCCCAGATGTGAATTGTATTCCATGGGTTAAAATCCAGTTCTATCATTATTTTGTCATACGAACTGTTCCAGCTTTGGCCATGAGGAGCTTCCTTTAGGTGATATTAACATTCTTTCAGTGGACCTCCATCTTTTTGCGGGATACTTCTTTCCTTTCTAGGAAGCTTTATTCCTGGTCCATCTTGTATCTTCCCTGCCCCAGCCCTGGAATCAACCACTTCTAGAAGGAGCCCTTGGCACTTATTATTAAGAATGGGGTTTAGAGGGACCTGGGTGGCTCAGTCGGTTAAGCCTCTGCCTTTGGCTCAGGTCATGATCTCAGGGTCCTGGGATGGAGCCCCACATCAGGCTCCCTGCTCAGCGGGGAGTCTGTTTCTCCCTCTCCCTCTGCCTCCACCCTCCCCCTGACCCCCGACCCTGCTGGAGCTGTGTCTCTCTCAAATAGGGAAAAAGAAAAAAAAAAAGAACACGGAGTTTAGAAACTAAGATCTTGGCACTAAGTGTGCTTACATTACTGAGAACTCATTTTTTCCTGGGCCCCCTCAGAGGACAGAGCAAGGAAACATGCATGTGTGTAATCCTCACGCAGGCATCTCTAGTTCTGATCCATCCACGGATTCATCCAGGTATCTCAGAGTCCAGTCCCACACCACTGGGTTCACTTGAATTCCCCCCCTCCTTGTTTGTAACTCTTAGAAACCAAGTTTAATAAGCTTGAAAGGTGAAGTGACAGAGCCATCGGAAAAGTCTATAAAGGTCGATCCTACAGTGAGTTGCAGACAGGCGTGATTCCCTTATGCACACCCCGTCACCCAGATACCACTAAGACGTAAGCAACAGAGTCAGAGATAAGCACCCAAGTTTCTAATCAGAATGGGTCTTTTATTTGTTCAAAGAGCATTAGTTCTTTAGTAATTTACACACAAGTGCAATTTAAATACGAAAATTGGTTTTTTTCCATCAAAACACGATGAACAAGAATAAGGAAACCTAACAGCAACATTCCTGTCACTCTGCAGTGTTAGCAAGGTCCCCCAGAAAGTAGCTTAAGACCGTCCTTTATTGGAACCCAAGACTATGAAACAAAACCACCACTGAGGCAAAAACTGTCGCCGGAAGTCATGACCCACTGGCGGTGTCGAGCCGGGGGAGCACGCTCGGCCTCAGTCACTGCCACGGCAGAGACCCCAGCAGGCCCGACACGTTAGCGAACCCAGACTACTCTGAGGCCAAGGCCCTTTCACAGGAGGCCAGATACCGAGCTGGAGGCCGCGGGAGAGCTGATGATGGGACCACCCGGGAGACCACCTCCGAGCTGCCGGAGGAGCCCGGACACGGACACGTCTGTTAGCTCCTTTGTACTGTGTCTCCTGGGTTTTAAAAACCATGCCAGTGAGAATTACCACCAAGACCCTGCCTTACTGATGAAGACGGGAAGAGAACAAGGAAGCTGCCTCGTTCCACCCTCCGACACGCACCTGGACCATGAAATAGTCACAGAAGCTCCAGCCTGGCTCCGTCCTCTTCTCCCGCAAGGTCCTCATGTCGTCCTCAAATTTGCCCAGGTTTTTGGTAAAAGACATAAGAAGCGAGGTCCTGAGTTTGGTCAGGAAGGCATTCCAGGATTCCTGAGTTCGAGAAGAGTCCTTCAGGGGGTCGGAGAGCACGACGCACCTGCAGAGAGACACGAGCGGACTGTCTGGAAAACGCTCTCCAGGCACAGCACGTGGTCCAACTGCTCCTATCTCCCTGCGGCGCCAACGACTGTCCTCCCCCACTTCCTTCCTCCGTTCGCTGGTGACAAACCTCAGGCAGGCGGCGAGAACCCGGATCAGGAAAAGGCTTCATCGGAAACGGGCTGGACGCCCCGCGAGCCGTGAGCGCTGCCGCAGGACAGGCGGCCTCGCGCCGGGCCTCCAGGGCTCCGGGACAAGTACGGTGACCATGTCACCGTCAGTCCCCAAACCGTGGCATGCTGCCCCCTTCACACACCGCTCTGGTTCCGGTAGCTGACGAGACAGGGCTCAGAGTTCCGGGCATGGCTCAGGAGGGGCAGCCCGGCACAGACCCGGCCTCGCTGCCCGGCTCCGCTCCTCCCATTCCTAGCCGAGCCCCCAACTTCTCGGGCCCTCCTTCTTCATCTAGCACGCTCCTATTAACCCCTCCGAACCGGCTCGGCTGACACACGTCGTCGTGGAAGCCAGCCCCCGCCGCTCGACCCCTGGGCCCCACTGTGATCACGCTCCTGCCAGCGAGGGCCATGCCGCAAACACTTCCTCTCTGTGGCTCTCTCTCCCCCGACCCGAGACCCTCAGCACAAGGGCAGGGGTCATAAATAGTTCATAAATAAAACTTAAAGAACATGGCTTAACATAGAGCGATGGTACAATTTCCCTAAAAAGGAGGGTGGCTGGCTGGCTCAGTCAGCAGAACACACAGCTCTTGAGCTCAGGGTTGTGAGTTTGAGTCCCGCGTTAGGCACGGAGGCCGCTTAAAAAAAAAAAGACCGTCCGTGTTGTGGACATCTCAGAGGCATAAAATCACAAGGTTCCAATAGATCTGGAAGAGGCACCGTGTCCATTTAACAGACTGGAGAAGCCGGATTTCTTTATCCTTGATAAAAATAATTTACAAGGAAAATGATTAAACATGGACTCAGAAATAATTTTCAAATACTGGTGCTAGAAGCTTCCAGATTTCTTCTCAGTGAATATGTTGCCCTAATTCCTAGCAAGGAGCAAAATGGACGGATTCTAAGTCTCGGGGTCGCATCACGCCCTTTGGAGGAAGGGCTCAATCTCTGGGATTTTACATCAGCGGACAAAAAATTGTGAAGTCACTCACAGTCTAGACCATCCACCAAGTGAATAATCAGTATCAAGAAGAAGATTTAAAAATCGGTAACCGGCTTTAATTCCAGACATTCCACCACACGGTGCTGCTTCTTCCCCTGAAAACAAAGGGATCCCACTAGCTCACTCCTAAAGCCCCAAAGCACTAACATGCATTTATTCACTACGGGAGCTGCTAGAATCTATCAGTTCCGCCGTTTACCCTTACGCCGTTCTCAAGGGTTGTAAACCAGCAGCATTTATTCCTGACCAGACACAGAATTCTCCCCTGAACCTAGACGGGTGGAAAGGAGAGGAAACGGTCATGGACACCGACCAGAGACAGTCTCTGTGTCCCGTGACCTGGTGCTTCCCACATTTTCATTAAGTTCTCTAGACCTTATCATGCTCTTCAACTTTCACTGTTTCTAGAACTTTCTATAACAAAAAAGAACTATGCTTCAAAAATTCACATTAAGATTGGATGGTTCACTCAGGAAGGAGAGCCCAAAAGAGCCGCTCAGACTGGCGGGCGCCCAGTGTGGAGAGGGGGCCCCCCCCAGAGTGCACCGGCGGCCCGGGGCCCAGGGCAGCCGCGCGCAGGGGCCTGGTCCCCGCCAGTCACGGGGCCGCCGCTCACACGGGCGGCTCACGGGTCAGGAGCAATACTGGCAGCAACAGTCACCAAAAGCCTGAAAACTGCACAAAACCTTCGACCAAGCAACTTTCCTTTTGGGGGTGTGTCCTAAGGAGATAATGAAGGGCGCACACAACATCCCAGCTCCAGACACGTTCACGATGCTGCTCATCCTCAGCAGTGACGTGTCCGCCCAGCAGAGGACCGGATAAACGAGGACGTCACCACGAGGGAGTGTCACACACTCACTGACGATAATGGAGAAACACGTTTATCGCTCATGGGAACATTTTGACAACGTATTAAGTGCAAACACCGCAACTATAACACATCACACGTGGTACGGTGTGGGCACACAGGCACACGCTCCGTGTGCCTGTGTGTGCGTAAAGAAAGTTTGAAAAACACATACCAAATACCAAGAGTTAAGATCTATTTTCAGTTGGCTTATTACCTTCCTCTAATAATCCTACCATGAACATGCAAGTGTTCATAATCACAAACTATAAAGTTAAAAGAAAAGATAACCACACCGGAGCAGAGCGCAGACCAGGCTCGGTGCTGCACCCCAGGACTCAGAGGAGTCAAAAGCACTGACCTACAACCTACAGACTAAACCCCAGGCTGCCCCAGGGCCAAGTACGCCAATGTTTCCAAAGGCCAGAAATCACACTGGCTAATAAAACAATTACCAACACAGAGGTTATCAAATTCGTATGAAAATCTGATCCAGCTCTTTTCTTTAAAAAATTAAGTACACATTTGTTAAAGATAGCTTGCAAATTAATGAAAATCAAAATGCTGGAAAGCATGTTTATATACTGAGATGAAATTGTTAAAAATCTAGTAAGTTAGATTTCATGTATAAAGAATGAGTCATTAAAAACAAGCTAGGTTTCAGTGGACTCAGCAGGAACACACTTTAAGCAATCAGATAAAATGATAATGTAGACTTAAAAGAAATCAACAGGCAGTTTGAAAAAGATCCTATAATTTGAACATGTCACAGGTTTAGACTAATATGCCCCATCAGTACCAATTTATGTACTTAATAAAATCCCAAAGAAATGAGACCAAGAGGCTGCTTGGTCTGGTCGTCAGTCAGTGCCCCCCGCCCCCCGCCCCCGCAGCCTGCTCCTCCTCCTTCCAGAACAAGTGTGCCCGTATACTCGAGGACAGGAGAAGGACACTTGGTCACGGGGCATCTTGTTCAAATGCTAAGCTGATTCCTTTGGGATAACTAACTTATGAATAACAGGCCTTAGGAAAAAGTCCCCCCAAGTCCAGGTGGCATGAAATTTCTCTACGATAAACCATAAGAAGCTCAACCACCTAATACTTATTATGCTTTACATACGCTAATATTATGCTTTATATAAATAAGCAAGTTTGAACATTACTCTGTGTCCAGAGCTGTGTGGAACGTGGAAAGGAAGCCCAGGCAGGCTGGTGGCCTGACACAGGACGCGGTCACGGCGTCGGTGGGCTCTCCTGGCCACACACCCAGGGTTCCGCCACGCTCTGCCCACGAGCTCCAAAGTGGCCTTCGCCTCATAGCCTCGCCCCCTGCTCCCGTCTCTGGTCGCGTTCAGTGCCGGCCACCAGGGTGCCCCGGGTGTGGGGACGTGGGTGTGAAGCCATGCCCCGTCTCTCCGGGAGACCACACCGGAGCAGAGCGCGGACCAGGCTCAGCGCTGCGCCCCAGGACTCGGAGGAGTCAAAGCACTGACCTACGACCTACAGACTAAACCCCAGGCCCCAGGAAGACGACCACCTGCATGGTGAGGCCCCGCACCACTAGCACGGGAAGTGAGCTCCCCCAGAAGACAGAACAGAGAGAAGCAAAGGGGAAAGTAAGTCCAAGCAATAACATAGACACCGCGGTTTCAGGGCTCCCTTTTACAGACTCCAAAGATTCAATCAGCATTTCAGAATTTGGGGTCTGAGCAACTTGTAACAGGCGTTAAGGTAACCAAACACCACACGGGGCCCCTGACTAAAGGCGTGTGGGGAGCCCTACTGTAGACGAAGACCACGGGACTTCCCAAAGCCTCAGCTACGCTGACGCACATGCTGGCTCCCCAAGGGGACCCACCACGCGGTCTCTCCCGCCGTGGTCAACCAGACAGCGCACGGTGGGGGACGGTGGGGGGGTGGTTTATGACTTACAGCGCGCCACCCGCCAGAGCAGGAGCGCCGTGAGCAGGGGACCCAGGCCGCTCTCCAGCACCACCACCCCCCCGCGCTGGAGCGTCAGGCTCGCCACCGCCGCTGCCGGAGACCGAGCTCCCACGCAGTCGGCAGTATGGCCCACCGTCCAGGTGCAGCCAGTGAGGTAAAGTTAAAGATACACTTACCTGTCACTCTGTTTATTACAAAAATCATTCCTTATTTTGTCCACAATGGAAGTTCGGGGAAGGATGTTGGTTTTGTTTTTTTTCTTGGCGTCATTTTCAACCACCACGATGAGCCAGTCCACAGAGCTATGAGCCTTCAGAACATTCTGCCACTTGGTAAGGTCGTCTTTTACCGTAGCCTTATACACTTCAGTATCCTAAAAATAAGTAAGTCACTGTGAAGGAAAGTTAATCAACGCCCTTCCATTTAACAGCACCGTGTGTCTACTAAACGAGAATACATCGGCCACCGCACTTCGTCACTGGGGGCTGGGGACACTCTGGGCAGGCCCGGTGGCACCGAGGCAAGACAGCTCCAGTGTCATGGAGGAAGAGACCGAGAGCGAGCTCGGGAAACTGCCCACAGCAACACAGTCCCCTGGGCAAGCTGGGACTGGAAAACCCAGGTCTGCTCGGCCAAAGGCCTTGCGCCCGAGGACCGCGTTAATCGCAGTCTGACATGCGCTCGGTGCAATGGGGAGAAGCGGCCCCTCCGACCCTGGCCAGAGGTCACGCATCCGCAGGAAGCCCAGGCTGCCTCGGGGCAGCGTCCTCTGCGGCCCCCCAGAACCACTCCAACGCCAGGGCCACTCGCAGGCCACAGCAGGGGCAAGGCAGCTTCCGCTGCAAGCCCAAGGAAAGAGGACAAGCTGGGGCTTCTTGGGAGCTGCTGTAACTCAGAAGGGCTGAAAGGGGAACCGTCCTGGTCCTAAAAAGTCAATGCCGCTTTGGACTCAGAGTCCCAAACATCAGCCTGCACAAAAACCCATGAGTCTGCCTCCGCTCATCCAGCGAGAAGTGGGAAGACAGAGCGTCTCCTTGCTATTGGCCACTGTTGACAATTGCCCTTATGCTCCATAAATCTACTCAGCAGATCTGGAGTGAAAATCTAAAACCACCATACTTAATTCATATCCAAATCAGGCATTTAAAAACCTTTGCAAACTATCATTTATAGCTACTGTTTAAATATGTATTTTCTCCCTTTTTTTTAATAGAAAGATTCCTTGTTATCCTGCCCATATTTTCTCTGGATTTTTTAGTCTCTCTTGAATATGCTAATGGGATCAATCCATGAATGAGAAATCTCCCAATTCTGTACCCAGTCCCTCCTGTGATTTAATTGGTAAGAGTTCCGGAAGTGAGTACTTTTAATCTTTAGTCTGATTTTTAAAACTGCTGTGTCCTCGGTTTGCATTTAAAAAAATACATACATATATATATATAAATCTGGAAAGATCTGCTGAGAAAACAAGAGGAAACCACCTTGTAAAGATGGGTTTTCTGTGCGCCACCCCCTCCAGACCGCGCTTTCGCATGCAGCCTCCACAGAAGGGCCGCTCTCCGGCCAGCGGCCTCCACCTGCCCACACCGTCGCCCTGCGGGGCCCTGGGGCCCAAGTGCGTCCGGGCCTACAGTGAAACCAGAGGCCCCAGACCCCAGTGTCTTTAAAATCACACCGCAGGGCCGAGGGTCAGGGACCCTGAAAGAGCAGAGAGGCCCTGGAGGCCGCCCCAGGCCTGGTGCCAAGCACCCCTGCCGGCCCAGCCCCGGCTCCCAGCTCTCCAAGCCGCCGCCCCACGGAGCGGACACCACCGCCCCTCTTGGGACACTGCGACTGCAGCAGGGACCTGGCCAAGCAACAGCAAGGCAGAGGCCTCCAAGTTCTGGTGAGCGAGTAGCAGCATGTCAGCCTGCCGGCGACAGTGAGCAAAACCACGGACGTTACTAAAAAGCTCCCGTGGCTGTGGAGAAGAGCCCGAGCCCCGCCGGTGGGGTTGGGGGTGTGTCCAGGAAACAAAGCCGCTGGCAGGGAAGGTGCGGACGGTGCCCACGGTCGGGGCTGAGGAGGGCGCCACGGCAGGGAGCGGCCCGGCCTGGGCCCCAGAGCCACATGGGGCGGGAAGGCCATCACGGCACAAGGTGTGGAACCCCCAAGGGTGAGGACGAAGGACTGGGGGGCTGGTGTGCGGTGTCAGAGGCTGAGAAGGGCCAGGAGGGCCTCCTGATGGGGTGACCTTATCTGGGGTGCTGCGGACCAGCCGAGGCGGGGAGGGAAGGGATCCGGCGGGGAGCCCCGGGGCAGGGAGGGGCACGGAGCTGGGGGTCAGCACGACAGCAGTGCCAGAAGGCCCCCTGACTGGCTTCGTTCAGAGAAGCAAACCTGCAGAGGACAGTGAGCGCCTGCCCGGCTTCTCCACAGAGAAGGAAGTGACAGACGCAGACCAGGAGGACACTAGAATCACCCTGCGGTGCAGGATTGCCATCGGACTGTGTAGACACGTGTGAGCATGTGCAGAGACACCCACAGACGGAAATAAATGTAAACGTGTGCATGGGTGGACATGCACGCGCACATGCCCACGGACTTCCCAGCTGCGTCCACTGAGAGGGCCGGAACAAAGAGCACGTCTAGCTCCGGGGCTTGGGGTCTACATACAAGACCCCACTAAAACGATCCAGCGCTCCCTAGAGAAGCGGCTGACCCCAGGGCTCAGGCAGGGAAAGGACAGGAGCCCATCTTGTGTTAGGGAGAGCTCAGAAAAGGAGGTCATGGCAAAAGGTCAGAGAAGTCAAACCTGGGACAATGTGAGCATTAAAATCAATACTGGTAAGAAAGGATTGCACTCCCCAAACTAAAAATCAGTGGGTGTGTACTGACACGAACCAATAAACAGGACGACCGCCTCCTGTCTGGCGATGGCAGAGGCAGGAGGCAGACTGACATGACCATCTGAAGCACCCAAAACACAGAAACAGGTAAGGTGAGCCCTGCAAGGGGCCGGCGGGACTGCTCGGAGCTCCCAGCCCACGGCACCGCAAGGGGCACTGAGGTCAGGCCTGGCAGGTGTCGTACACTTAGCAGACAGAGCACGGGGCCCTGGGAGGCAAGGGCAGCTGACTTCGCAGGTCAGCACACAGAGGGACCTGGAGCGCTCAGCAGGGGTTTGACCAGCACACAAATGCAAGACAGACCCAAAGGCAGGGAGAGACCCATCCAGACAGGACTCGACCCCCACACAGGGCTGAGATCAGGGCAAGGCTGGAAACCTCCAAATCCATAGGGCATTGGGTGGAGAACTCAGGAAAGAAGGAATAATTAGTCTTGAATTGACCACTGTTTCAGACCCACATGTGATAAAAGTAATACCTAAAATGATCAGACTTAAGTAACTTAATGACACAAAGCTCAAGAAAATTTCTAGGATCACAAAAATATAAGCGCTGAATGAAAAATTCACAGTGTCTGGCATCCCATAAAAAATTGGCAAGCAGGCACAGAATATATAATCATAACAAGTAGAAAATTCTATCAACAGAACAGACTCAGGCATGACACAGATACTAGAATTAGTAGACAAAAACCATTAAAATACTTTTGTAACCATATTCCACATGTTCAAGAAGATTCTATCAGAGGAAAAACTGACTTTAAGCAGAGACATGGAAGATATTTTAAAAAGAAGGTAAAGACCCTTATGGATCTTCTGGAGATGAAAATCACAATGTCTCGGGGCACCTGGGTGGCTCAGTCATTGGGCATCTGCCTTTGGCTCGGGTCATAATCCCAGGATCCTGGGATAGAGCCCTGCATCGGGCTCCATGCTCAGCGGGAAGGCTGCTTCTCCCTCTCCCACTCCCCCTGCTGTGTTCCCTCTCTCACTGTGTCTCTCTCTGTCAAATAAATAAAATCTCGAAAGAAAAGAAAAGAAAACGAAAACGAAAACGAAAACCACAATGTCTAAACTGTAAAATATACTGGACAGGAGGGATTAAGAACAGATTAGACAGCACAGAAGAAACGATTAGGTAACTTGAAGACACAGAGCAGAAATCACCCAAATGAAACAGAGAAAGACTGAGAAGCCATCAACACAGTGTCCCTGAGCTGTGGGACTTACAGAGCCTACTATGTGAGTAACTGGAGCCGCAGAGGACAGAGGAGAAAGGGAGGAACAACAAGTATCTGAAGAAATAATGACCAAAACTGTTTCAAATCTAAACCAAAACCACAAACCCACAAAGCCTAGAACACCACAAGCACAAGAAACACGAAGAAAAGTATAGCAGGGCATGTCACAGACAGTTCAAAGCCAGTGACAAGGAAAAAAATCTTAAATCGCTGAAGGGGGTAGAAAAAGGACAGTTTAAATACAAAGTAACAAAGACAGAAATGAAAGACTCCTCATGGGTCACAATGTAAACCACGACAGTTCGGGGAACACCTTTGACCTGCTGGAGAGAAAGAAAGAACGTCAGTCTGGAATTCTATATCCAGCAAAACATTTTGCAAAAATCAAGGCTTCCTCAGATGCACGGACACTGGAAGAACTCCCAGCACTCTAACGAAGGAAAGGCAAGCCCTAGAAGTGGTAACTAAGAGACCTATGTTCTTACCTCTCATCTCTACAATATTAATTGTTTAAAGCGAAAATAGTAACAATGTACTTTCTCGGGTCTGTAACAAGACCAACGCACGCATGCCCAGTGACACAACGGTGTGCTGGGGGCAGAGGGGCAGCCCCATCTGCAGGGAGGAGGTGATGGTTTGAAGGGAGGACGTGATGGTGCAGATGTGCACTAGAAACCTGAAGGCAACTACTAACCTAAGGCAGGTTTATTTTTCATCTAAAATCCCAAATATTATCTACTTGCTCCAGAAAACTTTTCTTAATAGTGATCAAAACCAAAGCAAAACAACAACACAACACAGGCTTCCTATTAGAAAATGTAATTTTAAGGGGAAAAAACCCTCATTTATAGTGTCAATAAAAAGTGTATCTAGCAATAAAAATGCAAGACTTCTATGAAAAACATTAGCACACATTACTAAGGGCATCAAAAAGGACGGAGAGACCATGTTCCAGATACGAAGATCTGTGATTATTAAAATTCTCCCCAAATGAATCCACAATTTATTCAAGGCAATCCCAACCAAAACACCTCCCATCTTTCCCTTTCTCTTTTCTTTTTTTTTTTATAAAGATTTATTTATTTGACAGAGAGAGATTACAAGTAGGCAAAGAGGCAGGCAGAGAGAGAGAGGGAGAAGCAGACTCCCCACCGAGCAGGGAGTCCAACATGGGGCTCAATCCCAGGACCCTGAGATCATGACCGGAGCCGAAGGCAGAGGCTCCAACCCACTGAGCCACCAAGGCACCCCTCCCTTTCTTTTTTCCACTGCTGCTCCCGTTCTGTATGGCTTTGTAACAGACCTCTTCAACATTCAGTGGTCCAGCATGTTCACTCTGCTCACCAATCTACGATCCAGACAAGACCAGGCACACAGCTTGCCTGCCCCACTCGCTGTGGTGCATGAAGGCTGGGAGCAAGAAGCCCATCGTGTGTCTGCTGCTGGATGCTAGTCCGCTGGCCAGGATCTGCTGGGACCAGGGCTGGACACCTCCACGTGGACTTCCATGTGGGCACTTGACTTCCTCACGGAATGGAGGCTGAATCCACTTGGATTCAACCAGAGGAAACACTGACTAGGCCTCTCAATGGAGAAAGGTCACTGCCATGGAGAGAAAAACACGGGGGATGGAATACGCAGATACAATCATTTTTGGAAAATAAAATTTGGAGTCGCCTGGGTGGCTCAGTCATTAAGCGTCTGCCTTCGGCTCAGATCATGATCCCCAGGGTCCTGGGATCAAGCCTTCCATCAGGCTCCCCGCTCAGCGGAAAGCCTGCTTCTCCCTCTCCCACCCCCCACTTGTGTTCCCTCTCTTGCTATGTCTCTGTCAAATAAATAAAATCTTTATAAAAAAAAAAAAGAAGAAGAAAAGAAAATTTGTACACCTAACAATCTGATTCTAAAATTTATATGGAAGAAAAAAATGTATACTAGCAAGGGACTTACTTTAAAAGAATAGACATCAATACATATTATAAAAATG
Organism: Ailurus styani; assembly: GCA_002007465.1. Classification (NCBI taxonomy): domain Eukaryota; kingdom Metazoa; phylum Chordata; class Mammalia; order Carnivora; family Ailuridae; genus Ailurus; species Ailurus styani. The sequence continues at coordinate 1,497,527 of LNAC01000279.1, forward strand.
TAATAATTAAAAGTCTGGTCCCGGCACAGAATAGACGATGATCAACGGAACACACTGCATACATGATATTGGTTTAAAATAAAGATGAAACTTTCAGAAAGTAGAAAAGAGACAGACAATTATGAAATGATGTTAGGCCAATGTGCTGCCCAATTAAGACTGTAAAATTAGACCTTAATGCTCCACACTGCCTGCCACAAACAAAAATAACTTGAAGCTACACAGATCCAAATATAAAACACAAATTATAAAATTACTAAGAGAAAATATAGGAGAAAACCAATTATTACCTTCAGACAGACAAGGCCTTCCCAAACATGACACACTCAGACACCATTTTTTAAAATGACACATTTCACTCCGTAAAAATTGTAACAGTCACGAATACCAATGCACATTAGGTACGTGAGCTATCTAAACAAAACACAAACTACAGATGAAGCAAGAGACACACAAACACACCAGTAACAGAAGACTCTCACACCACTGTCAGCCACAGACAGGTCAAGTGAACCAAACACTAAAACATAAATGCCGGAAAAAGGTCAGTAAGGCTGCTCTTAGGGCTCTATATTGAGCATTACAACCTAAAAAGCAGAACAAATACATTCTCAAACACATATACAACACCCACAACAACTGATCCTTTACTAGGTCACAGAGAAAAGGTAAGTTTAAATATAGCAGAAACATTATACACAACATCCTAATCACAACGCAATAAAATCAGAAATTTTAAAATAAAAATTTTAAAGAATTTTTTTCTGGAAATTAACAACCTTCAAGTTAAACTGCTGGGTGAAAGGGACAATACAAACTCAAAGCAGAGACTTGCTGAGAAATAAATACTGGGATTTAAATTCCTGTCTTTAAAGACCTGTATCATTTAAATTTAAAATGAAAATAAATGCATTCCCAACTCAAAAAAAAAAAAAAGGAGAGAGAAAGAACAAAGCAAACCTTAAGAAAGCAAAAGGAAGGAAATATAAGTGAAAGCAGAAATTAATAAAGTAGAAAACACACTAATGGTATTTCAGAAATAAAAACCCTGGTTCCCTGGGGAGAAAGAATCCACAAACTACAAATAGCTAATTTAATCCAGGGAAAGGTACAAATACACAACGAAATCACAACAGGGGAATAACTATTGCCACCGAGCGTATTTTAAAAGTCAAAAAAAGCCCACTGTGCACACCTTCGTGAAATTAAATTTTATAACTTAACTGCAATGTATCATTTCCAAGAAAAATATAGTTTATCAAAACTGACGAATGGTTGTAAGAGACTCATTTCCATGAAAGGGACATAGAAAGTGATCAAGGAACTGTCCCGTAAGAAGGTACCAAGTCCAGATGGTCTCAATGGAGAATCCCATCAAACCGCAGAGAGCAGACTGCTGTCGGGCTACCCAAATTGTCTCAAAAATAGGAAATAAATGAAAACTTCCAAGTTATATTTATGAAGCAAATATAATAATGATATCTAAACCTGACAGAAATAATACGAAAAAAGTTACAGATCAATCACTTGTGACCATAGATGCAAAAAAATCCTCAATTGGGTGAACAGACACCAAGAGCACATTAAAAAAACTAATACTTTGACCAAGGGGTATTTATACCAGGAATGCAAGTATGGTTCAATAATAAGAAACCCATTAACATAACTCAACGTCACCACTAAATTTAAGCGGAAAAAAACCTATAGAGATATCTGCAGAGTCCGAAAAATCCTTTCCAACAAAATTCAAGAATGTATTCCTAATAAAAGATGCCTGAGGAGACGGGAAGGGACGGACCCCTCCCAAGCTCGTGTATGTTCCCTCCGTCCTACGCACCCTCCTCGCCGGGCACACGCTGCGTGCACCCCCACAGAGGTCAGAACAAGGCAACGATGCCCACCGTTTGCACCACGTTTAACCACGGGTTCACACAGAGGAAACGGCTGGAGGCCTAGAACTGAGAGAGAAGAGATGACGGCAAATGTAGAAAAGCCCTAGACTCTGGGGTGTAGAGAACCACCGATATAATGAACTCAACAGTAAGAGAATTTGCAAGGCTGACATGAAAAAAATCAATAGTCTTCACACCCACAACGATAATCAACTAGAAGATATAATGGGAGAGAAAGCCCCACGTGTACATCAGCAACAAAAGAAGGAAAATGCAGAGAGATAAACTTAAGCAGAAACATGTAATCTCTGCCATGAAGAAACACATCCCTAAAGCACTTCTGAGGGACACAGACGGGCACAGATACAAAGACCACTCTCATTCGGGGTCAGAATGTCTTCGCACCAGCAAGACGTTGGCTCTGCATGTGGCCAATTTATAAGCGCAACGTGGTCCTGATAAAAACCCCAGAAAGCTCTGTCTGGAGCTCAGGAACTTGCCACTGACGTTCACAGGGAGAAGTAACGGAGCAAGAGGCAGGGGGGAAACCATGAGAAGGACAGGCCCGAGGGCGGCCCAGCCTGCCAGACAGGGACACAGACCATTCGCCTGGCTCGTCTCCGGCCACCTCCACAGCCGCGTCGCTGAGAGCACGGCTGCGCGGGTTGGGCACTGAGCGAGGAAACACCCGCGGTGACACCGTCCGGAGCCAGGGCCGAGGCCGGCACAGACCAGGATGGCGCAGCGCAGAGTCCTGGGGGCCGAGGCTCCGATCGGAGGCACAGGATCAAATCCAGGCCCCCAAGACACAGCTCCCTAGCTGGGCTCCCAAAGGGCTGGGGGCACGCACACACCCACAGTGCCAGGGTGGCGGGGCTCCAGGAAGGGGCAGCCGACTCCACGCCAAGGGCAGAACAGGTACAAGAGCCCAGGATGTCTTGTTGGGACTGAAAGTTACAGAAGTCCCCGAAAAGAACCCAGGGGCCGGTTCAAAGTGACTCTCACTGGCCGAATCTGGGACAAGCTCAGCATCACAGTAAGGACAACAGATGGCAAAGTGTTACACGGCACGGCAACCCATGTGGGCTCTTTCCCAGAGGAGAACCATGCTGATCGGCTTGGGGGAGGGCGGGCTGCAGCCCTCGGTGAAGACGGGCTCAGGAAGACTAATGGCTGGGCGCTCGATCTAAGTGCGAAAGATGGACAAGGAGCAGGCTAACCCTGCGGGCTTACGGCGGGCCCCCCAGAGATGGCTTACTAGTCACGAGGGGGAAAGAGTGCCTACAGCACGGAGAAACCTCGACCACATCAAATCTAACGCCCCCGCCAAAGGGCCGTGGAGAGAAGTGGTTAGTACCGCAGGCCTAGGACGTCTGTGCTTCAGCCCGGTCACGGGGTGGGCCCCTGGCTGAGGCCTGGGAGCGTGGACAGCGGGAGGGCCCCCACACCGTGTGACAAGAGGGCCACACTGGGCACAAGCTTTGTACAAATACCATGGCTTGTGCCGCACGCCTGCTTTCCCTCCGGGAGTCTAGAGTTTTGGTACGAGCCAGGCAGAGGGTCCCACGGACCCAAACCCCAACAGAAGCCCCAGGCGCAGACCTCTGACGAGCTCCCTGGCAGATGACGTGCCCCATGTGTCGTCACACTCACTGCTGGGGGTACAAGCCCACCCTGCGTGGCGGACTCGATGGACAAAGCTACACAGCAAAGTCCGCAGAGGCAAAAGGCTCCAGGAGCCAGCTTCCAGTCCTTTCTCCACGTCGCACCGCACTACTTCTGCAGCCTCCAGTTCCGGGGAAGAGACAGCACACAGTCCGCTGCGTGCGCCGGGATGGCTCAGTCAGGCAGGACGGGCCCCGGCGCTGTGTCTCAGTACACGACGGACGAGCTCCGTCGAGAGTCACAGGCCTCTGTCTGGTTCACAAACACGCACTCACACAGCCAAGTAAGGTCCCTGAACGTGGAGGGCCTGCTCGGGGGCACCATGACAGTAAGGAAGCAGGGCGGCCTCCGGCCCTCGGAGAGCCCACAGACCGGCAGGAGAGACCACGGGGAGAATGGAGTCGAGCAGCCACCACACCAGTGAGCATCAGGGGCTCGGGAAACAGAGCTGGGAGCTGGCAGGGAGCTCCCAAGACCTCACAACACGCCGAGTAAGACTGCACCTGCTGGTCACCCCGTGGCAGCACGCGGGCCCACAGCAGAGGCGTGGGGCGACGAAGCTGCCAGGCACCTGACGGAGGAAGGGGCAGAAGAGGGCACCGAGCAGAGTCCCGTGAAAGGTCAAGTTGAAAAATGAGAGTTGTCTGAACAAAAAGCTAGACCGGTGAACTCTTAATCCTATTCCAAGACATTTCTGGTCATCCCCCCGCCCCCCGGGAACACTTACACAGCACTCCGTCCAATAAATATGAAGGAAGGGGAAGGTGAGGAGGGCTTTGTTTCCTTCTTTGGGCAGCAGCTCCTCTTTGAACTGAACAAAGTTAGATTCTAGGTGAATCATCTTTGGAGCCCGGCCGTAGGACCTACAAACAAATTTTAAAACATCACTAAGAAAAATGACTACAGAAGGTTCACTAAAAAGAAAAAGAAGGGGGGGAACCCAACAATAATTTAATCATATCCACAAATTCAAAAGTAAATATATGGTATTAATCCTGAATAATAATGACAATACTCTGTCCAAAAGGATTCTGGACATGATCTGAGCATGGTTCGTAGTTACGTGTCAAAGCGCCCTATCCATCAAGACTTTCACCTGACTCACTGACACGTGTTCAGCAATATCCTACTTCACCGGGGCCATTTGCTACAACACAGACTACTGAAAAAATGGATATATATCTCTATTGGAGATACTATCTCCAGTTGGAGTAATATCTCTATTACTGAACCTCTAAGTCACTATAAAAAAAAAAAAGGCTCCCAAATGTCAAAAGCAGATTGAAGATATGAAAGCTTTAAACCACACAAATACTTTTATGATCACCTATATGACCCAAAACAGAGAGCCGCCCACCCCCCCCAAAGGAGGAACACAGAGAGAGCCCGCTGCCCTTGGCCCCCGCCGCTGCCCACCCCCCCCTCCCCCACGCGAGCAACACAGAAAGAGCCCCCAGGCTGCAGACCCCCATCTATGGCTATCAGGGCGTGGCTATTTCATGGTACTTCTAAAAAACATGTTCGGCTCCATGTATCTTTCCTCCACACTTGTATTTTCCACTTCTAGTAGTTGTGTCTCTGATACATCTCTAAGCTGGATTCTGTCACTTTTTGTCCGATTGAAGGGGTCTGGGTCGAACACACTGAAAGTAACCATATTTACCATGATGACGCCGATGCTCAAACTTGTGTGCTCTCTATTTTCAGGCTCTCTATTTTTCCCTGTCCTTTGTGAGACTAATCAAGTTTTCTTTTCCATCCTTTTTCTCTGCTGGTTTGAAAGTTTCACCATCTATTTCTATTCTGCTGTTGGTTACATTTTTATTTTTAATATGCATCAACTTAAGTGCTTCTTTTAAAGCCTCGAGTCAACGTCTACCGTCTCCTTGAACGAGACAAGTACACTTTCTTCTGCTTTCTTCCCCACATCTAAAATTTTAGATTTCTCAATTTTTAAAAGGACCGATATCTTAAGCTGAGCGAAATATTTTTATAACTTGTTTGCCAGCGACGGCTTCTTTCCTCTGAATTCTGGGTTCATTTATTTTCCTTCCTGCTGCGATGTGGCCGTTCGTTATTCCAGGTGGTAAGTAAGGCCCGTGACCCTACCTTGTTTCTCAAGCACCTGCAGGTCACGGCAAGCAACGAACACAGCGTGAGAAGGTCCCCCAGACAACACAGGGGATGCTCTGTGTGACCGGAAGGGGCACATCCCGGCCCCCGATGGCTCCCAGGCCCCTGAGGGACAAACCCCAGCCGTCCCGCCTCGGCGAGGCCCCCAGGGCCCCAGGCGGGGAGGCGGGCGGACTCAGTCTCCCCTCTGGCCCGGGAGGCGGAGCAGCACAGACCCCGAGGCTGAAAGGCGTTTTCCATCAGTCCTCTGAGAAGGGCCGGCTCTTCAGCTGCATCGTCCATGCTGTCGAGACTGCACCTCTGGTTGCCCTTTCTGTTTTCCCGGCATGGCCTTTGGTTTGCTGCATTTCGCTCTCACTCCACAGGACGTTCTGTGGGCGCCGGCAAGCCCGATTCGCCTCTGGGAAAACCATGACCTTCGTTCCTCAGATGCTGCCTGTCGCCCGTTCTCCGTCCTCCACTCTGAAACTTCGGCTGTCCCCCCATCTCGGCATGTCCCTGCGCCCCGTCTGCAGCTCTGGGCCCCCGTCCCCCGGGCTAACCCGGCAGGGCGTCGCAGCTCCGTCTTCCCACTCCCGGGCGGGCTCTCATCCACACGGCCGATCTCCGCATCCAGGAAAATCTCGGCGTCAAGCTTAGGTCCAGGGTCCCCTCAGTCAATTGTCCATTTTGATCATAGTCACGTGTACCTGCTTTAACATGTCAAATAGTATCCAAAGGCCTCCCTCTCTCTCCCTCACACACACACACACACACACACACACACGCACACACGCAGCTGCCAACCCCTGAACTACTCTTCCTAGAGCTACTCTGACCAGTGATCACAAACCCAGCTTAAATAGGGTTTAAACAGCGATACTTCTCGGGCTCAGAAGTTTAAGAGTCTGGCTTCGGCTCAGGTCATGATCTTAGGGTCCTGGGATCAAGCCCCTGCTTGGCAGGGGGTCTACTTCCCCCTCTCTCACTCCCCCTGCTTGTGTTCCCTCTCTCACTGTGTCTCTCTCTGTCAAATAAATAAGTAAGGGGCGCCTGGGTGGCCCAGTGGGTTAAAGCCTCTGCCTTCGGCTCAGGTCATGATCTCAGGGTCCTGGGATCGAGTCCCACATCGGGCTCCCTGCTCAGCGGGGAGCCTGCTTCCTCCTCTCTCTCTGCCTGCCTCTCTGTCTACTTGTGATCTCTCTCTGTGTCAAATAAATAAATAAAATCTTTTAAAAAAATAAATAAAATAAATAAAATCTTAAAACAAAACAAAAACAGCATTACTTCTCTCGCAGCTCAGGAGGCCAGAAATTTGAACTCAAGGAGTGGCAGCGTCGGGTTCCCGGGCTGCTCAGCGGGAGAACTCGCTCCTCACCTCTCCTACCTTCCGGCAAAGCCGGGCGGGCTCAGCAGGTGGCCCGTCATGCCCATCGCGGCGACAGCTGCAGGCGGACCGCTCCCGGGACCCCCGTCACTGGATTTCGGGCCACACTACTCCGGATGAGCGGACTCACACTCCCCGTTTGCAGACGGACGTGTCCTCTAAGGACCACGGTTCGGGCCACTGCTCCTCCCCGAACGCCTACGTTTGAGATGCGATGTCCAGAGGCCCGCGACGGGAGAGGGGGGCTCCGCTCTGCCCGCCCGTCCTCTGGCCTGCCCCCCGCCCCCGGCCGCCCGTCGTCCAACTCCGCGGTCCCCTTCTCCTGAAATGCAGCAGCATCGGTGGCGGGAGCGCAGCAGCAAGTCTGGTGACGCGGTTTTATGACGGGCTTTCCGTCTTCCTGCGTCCTTCTCCGCTCACCGAGCCCCCGCACGCCCCCGGCTCGCCGACGGGACTGCGAAGCCCGAGCGCGGCCGCTCCGTCCAGCCTCCGGCAGCCTGTCCTCCAGCCAGCGTCCAGCAGACGGCGTCCTGCCCCAATCAGGAAGGCACCGAGGGGCAGGGCTTTTCTGCGGGGGCGTCCGGCTTGTGCCACGATCAGTTCTCGACCCTCCCGTCGGGGGAGCCGGGGGGGGCTCAGAGCTGGGCCTCCTGGCTGCACCTGTTCTGGTCCAGACTGGCGCTGTCTCCCCACTCCCTGCGGTGCCTCGACTCCACGGGGCTGGAGCTCGCCCATCCTCGGCAAGAGCCGCAGGCCGGTGCGGAGGTGGCCCCCGGAGACCTGTCCCTCCCGGCGCGCTCTGGCCTCGCCCGCCGCCGGCCTGGCCGCCGTCACCCGCGTCTTCAGGAGCTGCCTCTGCAGATACGGGGAACACAGGCTCAGCCACCTCTCCCGAGGCCTCATCTCTCGTCCTTCTCCAGGGAAGATGGCCAGTCCCCACTGCGTCCCCCACACGCCGCTCTGTCCCTGCAGCCTCACGCCTCTTCAGCCCAACCTCCGGCTCAGGCAGGTCGGGAAGGCGGACAGAGGAACCCACACGAAATCTACAGCCTCTCCTTGCTTCCTCATATCCCCTGTCCTGTTTCAGGGACACGCTCTCTGCTTCTGACTTTCGGAATGTTTACATAATGTATTCCAGAAATCCTCTCCAGACTCCTCCATCTCTCCAGACATCAATTCCTCCACCGAGTTATTTCCTCACTGAGAGCAGGGGGCCTCCTCAGATGCCGAGTAATTCTCCCACTTTCTATCTGCTCTTTATACTCAATTTAGTAATTAAACGTACTCCTTCTAACACGGTATCAGACCCAAAAATGAGACTGGATCCCATCCCTGGTGAGTCGCCCCCAGAAAGCGGCATCGAACTCTTCACGGTGGCGGGGCACATCGGTGGTCAGAGGGAACTAGTGCGGCAAGAGCTGAACAGGAACGACGACCGGAGATCTCTGTGCACCTCGACTAAAATCGGACTCCCAGACTAACAAGTCCAACTCCAAACACCTGCTAGAAATAACAGCTACTCTTAACAGAAATAACTTTTCCAATAAGATAATCCGAATGTGGACTACTTCTCCGAACGAGTCATGAGACGAACGATCACATACAAGAGGACGAACGGGATGGCTGGTCCAGTGTCCCCCTCATTTTTAAATGACATCTTTCCACAGGCTTCCTCATCCTTAAGAAAGGAGCACAGGAGCTCAGGATGGAGAGAGGTCTTGCTGCGACCGGATGTAAAGGCCCTGTGTTCTGCTCTAACGTGGAGTCTGAGTGCATGTCTCCTTCCCAACATGCCTGCGCCTTTGAAGACACTCTGATGCAGACTCTTAACTCGAGGAGACCAGCTGAGGGCGGCTGGAGGGGCGGGGG
>LNAC01000279.1:1506580-1526820 GCA_002007465.1 Ailurus styani
ACTGGGGGAGGGGCATGAAGGAGGCCACGTCATGTGACCAGCACTGGGTGTTATTACAACTGACGAATCTCTGACCTCTACCTCTGAAACTAATAATACACCATGTGTTAACTAAGCTGAATGTAAATAAAAATTTTTAAAAAAAGATACTCTGATGTATCATGAGGAATCAGAAGTCACTGCTATAAGAGAGGGCCTTGAACTCAAAAGAACTGTCTTGTTTCTACCACCCTATGTCTCGGTAAGACAATCAACATATTCCTTACAAAGTGAGGCCCACAGATTATGTGATAGGTTCAGTTTCTTTCCAAGACACTTTTTACAACTTAGGCCTTAACTTTTACTACCTCATTTGCTCACAGAAATGTCTACAAAACCAAGGAGATAAAGCCAAAGAACAAACATGCCACACCTTCTCCATTCCATCGGTTCTCTTGGAAGCTGCTGGGAAAGCGTTGGATAAATAGAGGTAAATAAATTCTGATCTCCAGCACCTACAACAGAATAAAGAGAAATCCAGTTACGACATTTTTAGGTGAATACAGGCAAAATGGGCTCTAGAACTGATTGACTTGGTAACTTTAGACAATTTTATATTTAGTAAAATGACATCACAAAACAAGATGGTTGTACACCTTCAAATAACTCATCTCAAGAAAACCCAGCTCTTGGCATCCATGGTCTAACTTCACCTTTACACCTCCATGTGGGCCGCACGATTTTCCCCAAGGAGAACGAGGATCAGGGAATGAGGCTCGGCGACACGGAACACCCTGACCAAGGCCACAAAGCTAAGGAGAGGGGGAGCTGGCCCAACTCCACCCGCCGCCTCCTGAGCATGTGACCTACAGCCACTGCTTTCTTCTGCTTCACGCGAACAGCCACAAACGTCATGCTGAAAAGGAAACCCCAAGAAGTGAACGTGAACTTCTTCACTGAAATAAACTCACTATGCATCCAGAGGCTGGCAGGAGCTAAAACAGACACAGAACACTCTGTGTGCGCACAGGACACACCAGACCCCTGACGAGACTTCCCTGAGTTAGTGCTCACTGTTACCAAGCAGGCAGGCAAGCTTGCACCAGCCCATTTCACAGATCAGGATGACGAGGTCTGAGAGGCCAACGTTTGGAGCACAACCCTAGCTCACGACGAATCCCGGTTCTGAATCCAGGTGTGGCTGACTTCAGGCTGCAGACTCAGTTTTTAACTCAGCTCTTTTAGCTCAGTGTTAACAGAACTGGAAAGCCAATTAGCTCTCCAAAAATGATAGGATAACCACATTATATTTAAGCTAAAAAAGAACCTTTCCTTTTAATATAGATGACTCGAACTCTTACACTGAAGGATCCTCAAACTTGAAGCAAAACCATTATCCAAATTGTTTTTGTATTGATCGTAAATCATTGGGAACTGATGTGGGCCATTAACACATTTGCTTATTTTGCTATCGTGAACATAAAAAAAAAAAGCCCTCCCCAAAACCACATAAGGATATCAAGTCACTGCTGAGAGCAGCAATGTTTCCGGGCAGCCAAGCGTCAGAGGAGGGGGCGGGGTGACCAAACAGGTGCGGAGAGCCCCTCGGCTGGGGCCTGGGGCCACGCCATCTCCTCGAGTGCCTGCACCTGGGGACATGACCACCGCCCTTGAGCCTCAGGGGGCCGCCCGGGGAGTGGGAAATAAGAACACCCTGGGCTGTGGCGAAGGTCAAGTGAGCCAACACAAATAACTGACCTTGAACCCCGGGCCTGCCACGAAGTAGTCTGGGCTACTCTTACTACATTTTCTGTTAAAATAAAAACAATTTTGGGGGCGCCTGGGTGGCTCAGGGGGTTAAGCCTCTGCCTGCGGCTCAGGTCATGATCTCAGGGTCCTGGGATCGAGCCCCACATCGGGGTCTCTGCTCAGCAAGGAGCCTGCTTCCTCCTGTCTCTCTGCCTGCCTCTCTGCCTACTTGTAATCTCTCTCTGTGTCAAATAAATACATGAAATCTTTAAAAAAAAAAAAAGCCAATTTTTATGTTTTGACTGATCATTTTTCATCGTATTCGTTTATTTGGTAGTCATCTTAGAAATCATTAAAGTAAGAAAACAATCAATCAGCCTCAGACTTCTTGCCTGGGATCGCCATTCCGATGGCCTCCTTACAGCTAAATGGTGCCAAGGTTGATGTACAGCAATGACTACTCTTCGGCCGAGCAGCCGTCAGGGCAAGCGCGTGAAGCCCTCTCCTGCTTCACTTGGTCCTCGTCCTGGTCACAAAGCCCCACGTGAGTACACACGGCTCCAGACACCCTCCCACACGCCCCACACTATCTCCCTCGGAAAGCCCCGTTAGAACAATAAAACTCATCTAAATGCAGACCACAAAGTAATTTCTTTATGGGGCGACATAAACCTTTAATTTGTGTCCTAGATTTAACTTTAAGAGGTTACAGGTCAGCAAGCACAGTAGCTACAGACTCAGTTGTGACTGTCTGGCCTCAGCGCCTTATACACTGAGCTGCGTCCGCCCACAAAACCCACGCTGAATCCTAACCCCCAGTACCTCTGACTGTGAGTGCACTTGGAAATCGGGTCTTTCAAGAGGTGACTGAGTTAAAGGAGGTCTTCAGGGTCTTCAGGCTCTGCTCCAACCTGAGTGGTGCCCTTTTAAGAAGAGAAAATGTGGACACACGCAGAGACACGAGGGGAGTGAAAAGCTCACGGGAGGACACAGAGAGAAGACAGCCGTCTACACGGCAAGGAGGGGGAGCCTCAGCTACGGATACCTGATCTTGGACTTCAGCCTTCAGACTTCTCGTTGGCTTGCTTCAGCCTCATGGGCCAGGCTCCCCGGCTGCCCGTCACGGCGCCCCAGCGGACTAACACGGCGCCCCCCGATCTACACTTGAAGGTCAGATTTTTCTAACCCACTGAAGATCTACACCGCCTGAGAACGAAGACAAGCTACCCACATTTCCCCGAACGTACACCCATCGTTATCCTCCTAGGCTGCCATCTGCATGACGAGTGTCACACCACCACCGAGACACCCCTGAACCCGGGCTCCCGAGCGCCGCGGCGGGAGGGCAAAAGCAGAGTGCAGGCACAAACCTCGGAAGGAATCGCATCTCAGCTTCTGTGACAGGTGACTGAACTAACCGTATGCACTTAGGAGAATCCCCAACAGCCCCATCACGACATAGACAAGTCCCTCGAGCTCTGGGGTCTGAACCAGAGGAAGACCCAACAACTTCCCGGCTGCTGCCTGTTAGAAAGCAGCTACTCAGAGCAGAAATGAGGCTTTCAAGACAGATGCGCCCAGCCTCAGAGAACCCAGTTTAGAAAATTGCTGTGTTTATTTTTCCACCTCAAGAGGCCTATTAAAAAACTGAAGTCAGAGTATTTATTGTAACAACTAAGATCCCGCTTTGTGTGTATGAGAAAGAGGAGACTCCTCAAAATAATGAATAAGGGTAATTCAGAGCATGACCCGTTAACATAAACCTCTCTCCCCCTGCGTGTGTGTCTAAGATGCCCCCGTTGTCATCATTAGAGGGGACACGTCTGGGGGCGGCTCTGGGGGTGGGCAGCCCACCGCGGTCATCCTCGGCCCCTGGCCGGTATCCGAGCAAGGCAGTCCCCGGGCCGGAGAGGGGGAGGGGGGACAGGCACAGGAGACACTCACGTGGCAAGGGAAACAGTGGGACAGTCGCCCTGCTGGGAAGAGGGGGACGCAGGCTCTCAGGGTGCCGCCCAGACCCGCCGGGCACCTGTAACAGGCCGAGAAGAGCCCAGCTCAGACACCCCCCAAAAAAGCAGGCAGAGTCCCAGGTTTCTGATTATATGAACCTGTCGTCTTCTTATTTCTGCCAGCAGTAACTGGATTTTCTGTCAGATGCAGTCAGAGGACTCGCCAGAAGACCTCTGTTACTTCCTGAATTATTACTGCATTCCGAGATTTTTACCAGCATATACTTAAATGTATTAATTATGCAATTTAAAACTTTTTATGCCAAGAGCAGATAAGACTGCTAATTAAACACAGAGGGAAAAAGAATTTAAAAATATGATTTCAGTAATTTAAGCATAAATTAGTCATATTTCAACAAATTCAACATTTTTCTTATACCTTTAAAACAGAAGGAATTGGGAATTCAATTACAGAGAAAGTAATTAGTAACTTGGATCAACATTAAAAAGACACTAACATGTGTCCAGTTGACAGAAAATAAATAACTACAGATACAGATGTTTCACTTAGATTTGCGATCCCCAACAGTAAGACTGTAAGAAAACAGCTATTTTAGAAAGAACTCTCATCTTCAAAGAAGTCGATCACAGCAAAAACAGAAACCTGCAGGCTGGACAGTGTCTCCTGACCCAAGGTGCTGTCACTGAGACGAGAGTCTAACCGGAGCTTAACAGTGGGCCCAGCCGACCCCCCGACCCCCACCCGGTCACAAGCGGCCAGCACAGCCCTACACCATCTGGATTAGTCTCCCGCAACCTGATGCACCGAGCAAACCTTCACTTGCCATCACTTTATCTTAGCGTCCGCTAAACTGCAAAGTCACAGTGACTTAGTGTCAACGCATGGTTGAAATTCACATTTTTAATTCTTAACACTAGATGGCAACGGAACAAAATCCACGCGAAGCTCACACAGTCCAGGACTTGCGGGGGTCCCGCTTTGCAGGAAGATGCCTCCCAACAAGGCAAACACCCAGCGCTTTACCTTGCTGGAAGTCTACACCCGAACCGAACTGTCCGGCGGGGTTCCATCTGAGGGACGAGATGCCAGGGGTGTTCACTTCCTGCATTTCAGGAATCAGGACACCTCAACTGAAAGGTACGTATTCTCTCTAACACAAAAGAAAACTGTCTGTACCTACATTTAAAAAGCTAAAAACTGGTTGCTGCTAATGCTCCTATAATGTTTATGCAACGATTTTTAGAATATTTTAGGACTCAGTCATGACATTAAGATTGAATCTGGCACGGAACCGTCTACAGAAAAAGCAGCTGGAATCACCAAATGTGGTTTGAGGGCTCGACCGCCATAAGTTAGGCCTCGGGGGGGACACAAGGCTAAACTGAAAAGCTACTCTTGGTTGGGAAGGACGCAGGACTCCCTGCTTGTAGAATCATTACTGCCCATGATTTGCTTCCTCCCCAGACATGTGTGAGGGGCATTTGGAAATCTGTGTCCTAGCCCTGCTTTCCAGAACGTGTGACTCTGCTACATTACAAGACAGGGGAGAAAGAAGGTCAAGGGTAGAGGAGGTTGCTGATCAGGTGGTCTTAAGTACAGAGATTATCCCGGATCACCCAGGTGGGCCGATGTACCCGGAGGGGAGGGTATTGGGCGTGGAAGAGGAAGTTAGAAGAGCCAGAACCAAGTGTTGGTGCTATGCCAAGGACTGAACAGGTCACTGCTGGCTTTGAAGGTGGAAGGAGGGCCGTGAGCCAAGGAACGTGGGAAGCCTCTAGAAGCTGGAAAAGGACAAGGGGGTGGACTCTCTTCCAGAAGGAATCAGCCCTGTGATTTTAGCCCAGGAGACCCATTTCAGACTTCTGACCTCCAGAACTCTAAGATAACACATTTGAGTTATCTAAAGGTGCTAAGTCTATGTAATATGTTACAGTACCCACAAGAAAAATGACAGCGTTGAATTAAAAAAAAAAATTCTACTAACACCTTTCTTGTGATGCTACCGGAGGGCTTGGCACCAGGCGAGAGCAAGCTAAAGGTCAGAGAGGCCACCTGCTTCCTGCCAATACACAGGCTGCACAGTGGGCTTGGAACGCCGTCGGCGCTTGGCACACACTCACTCTGAACTCGCGAGCCAGCCTGAGGAGAGAGAGCCACGCCACAGACTGGAAACTGAGGCCAGAGGTCCAGCATGGAAACCGGCTCCACCACAAGCGGCGCCTGAGCCTTGAAGCTGGGACTGATTCACCTCCAGGCAGCCTGGGTCTGGACTCAGTCTTCTCCTCTACTGCGCTGGGCTGCTTCTCTATTTCTTAACTTTATTGTTTGCTAATTCATCTGCAGAGGCTCTGTCAAAGCTGCTCGGCTGAAGGTACAGGTACCGGAAGACCTTCCATCAATTGTGAACATTTCTGTCATCAGCTTACCAGTTATCAGCCCGTAAGCACGCAAAGCGATGAAATCTTAACCCGACACTATGAAAGGATCAGGACACTGTAAGCACAAGAAAGCGGCAGAGGAAAAGAAAAGGGTCAGCCAGTCTGCAACTGATGGGTAGCCTTCCTCATAATACATACATTTCCGAGATGGGTATTTTTAGTTGGACACTTATATTGGGTAAAAGATCTTAAATCAAGTTTATAAGTATTTCTTGATACCCTCATACAGCAGAATTTTTCTTCAAATTCTTTAGTATAATCTTAGTAAAGGGAAAGAATAATTTTTCCAATAAAACACATCTCCCACTTTATCCCAAGCTCTTGAAGACATCTAGACTATTTTAGCTAGCCTGTTAACGAAACGGGTGCCTTCAACCATCTAACGGGAATGTCTTCATTTGAAGGCATTAGGCTTACCTGCGGGACTCCACAGCCCCCCCGCGCTGAGGGGTGGCAAAGACGGGGGAGGACTGTAGCTGCACGTGAGCAAGTGCTAGGTGGGAGACCCCATGGGAGCACAGAGCGTCTCCCGTCTGAGGACCTCCTCGCCGGGACTCTGGAAGCTACGTGGCCAAGGAGTGGCTGGACTGGGACCCGATGACCAATTTCAAGGCCTTTCTCAACAAGGGATCCTATGAGTCTACCTTTGAATGAATAACTCAAAGGAAATACACACTGCACCTGGCCTCTGCTGTACAGAAAAGTTTTTC
Source organism: Ailurus styani (assembly GCA_002007465.1). Taxonomy (NCBI): domain Eukaryota; kingdom Metazoa; phylum Chordata; class Mammalia; order Carnivora; family Ailuridae; genus Ailurus; species Ailurus styani. The sequence continues at coordinate 1,513,428 of LNAC01000279.1, forward strand.
AGAAAGAGCCCTTCGTTAACGAAAGAAAGCTAGAGCTCACCAGGAGGCGGCGGGCTCCTGTTTGAAAACAAGGGTTAAAGCGAGCGAGCGAGCACCATCAGGAACCCCAACGGTGTATGTCCCTGCCCGGAGGCCGCACATGAACGAACTGGTCCTCAGCAGCTGCTGGCAGAACAGACTTTCAAGTGAAGGATCAAGACAGCCCAGGTCACAAACTGGGAAGTCGCGTCTGCCGGCTCAAGCACGTATAAACCAATTAGCTACACTTCTTGTACACCACCAGCACAGGAATGAGAATCACTGCTTCGCATCGGTAGCTCTTTCATGGGGAGAACTAATACCAAGTGCGTCATCATCATCATGGAACATGGAAACCCTCCCCAGTGATCCTCCCAGACTACCTGCCCAGAAAAGGCCTTTGCATTTGGGGGTTGGAGGTGGGGAGTGACTGGGCAACGGACCCCATTTCTGCATATACACACGGCCCTCCCTGCATCGCGAGGCACGTATCTGAGAAGAAACAAGGGAGCCCTCCCCCAGCTCCGTGCTGCAGAGGCCAAGTTGAAAGAAAAGCCAATTCCTACAGTCAAGATGATAGCGATGGTGGGGATCACCCTGACCTGTCGGCTGTCCTGCCAAAATGCCCACTTCAGATCACGCCTCAGTGCGTCCTGCCATTTCCTTGCTGGCGGTCAGGTTATGGCCACTCTGTCCGCTTCCGGCGTCACCCCGACCCTCACTGCGACGCCAAGTGCACAAGGTCGCCCAGCCACATGCCTTCTCTCTCTCCCAGTAGCCAGTCTCCATAACAATTACTACCCCCGGGTGTGATCAAAGGGAAAAAGTACGCTATATGTTAGCGATAATCCAACTATATACTGCAGGAGCTTGCAGAAAAGGAACCAAAGCCTATCCACAGAGACCAGAGACATGAGGTCCACACAGAGACAAGACAGGAAGCCCCAAAGTCTTTTTCTTTTTCAGCATGAAAGGCAATTTAGCACACACCAAGAGCGCCGAAAGGTTTAAGTAAACATTTCCAACCAGGAGGCCAACAGTCCCGTTCTCTGGAGCTCAGAAGCCAAGTACAGCCTAAAACTATAGAGTTGAAACAGAAAACGAAGGCCTGGATGAGTGCATCTGACCACAAGAGCACTGAAGAACCAGCCCTTAATACAGGATGATTATAGCAGTTTGAGCCACAGCATTTACAGTTCAAGAGATCTTGCCTCCCCAGGCGCACCCCTGCCGGCCCCGTGGCTCTGGAAAGACCTGCCCCTAAAACCCCTCTTTCCCTGGAGTTCCCAAAGCCCACTTTCTCAGCGAGGTCCAGCTACCACTTCCCAAAGGCTCACCATTCCGAAGGGGAATTTAGCAATACCCGGCACAATTAGGAGTTTACGCAGCCCCAGCGATCCCTGAAGGAATCCAATCCAACAGACGCACCACAGGTGTTTGACGCAAGACTATCTGAAAGAGCAAAAGTCAAAACCATTCAATTTCCCCAGACGGGACGGGACGAGAGTAACCCACAGAACCCCCACAGTCCACAGGACAGAGTTCTACCGGACTGTGAAAGGCAAGAGGAAAGATGTCCAGGAAACACTGAGAGAAAAAGCAAGGGAGGGAAATGGGTCTCGGTGTGTAATCTCCTTTCTAAGGAGGGAAGTACAAATGCATATGAATTTTTTTTTTTTTTTTTATGGCAGGAGAATATTTAGGTAAGGACAGAGTCAGGGTAGAGAGGACAGAAATCTAGCTACATACCTTGCTTGGAAGATTTGGTTTTGAAAGCATGTCAATATTTTATATGATTACAAAGCAAAGTTAAATTTTATAAAAGCTTTCCCTAAAAATATCGGAAAAATAAAAGAAAACAAACGGAATTAAATGCATGCACGGCCGGCAGCAGAACCATAGAGACAGAACAAGGCCAGTCGGTGGACGGTGCACTCCTGACGGGAGACGTGCAAACGCCAAAGAACCACTGGACGCATCTTAAACCTGTGCTCACAAGTCACTGCTGCTGGCGAAGTGGCAGAGACCGTATAAGGTGGGATAAGGGGCCCCCCGGACCTGCGGCCCCCGTAGGTGTTTCTTCCCAGGCCCAGCCGGCGGAACCGGAAACTCGGGTGGAGCCCAGCGTCAGGTTCTAACAAGCCCACTCGGGGACTTGGAGGCAGCCGCGGTTTGAGAACACTCTACCTCCTCATCCCCAAGTACCCACAGAATGGAAGAAAGAAAATACAGAGGATCTAGCGGTTCATTAAAACTCCCAAGTCCTGGGACACCTGGGTGGCTCCGTCGGTGAAGCATCTGCCTTCGACTCGGGTCATGGTCCCGGGGTCCTGGAATCAAGTCCTACGTCGGGCTCCTCGCTCAGCAGGGAGTCTGCTTCCCCCTCTGCCTCTGCCGCTCCCCTGCTTGTACCCTCACGCTCTCTTGCTCTCACTCTCCCTCTCTCTCTCTCTCTGGCAAATAAATAAAATCTTAAGAAACAAAAAAATTTATCTTAAAAAAAAAAATCCAAGTCCTGAAATCCAATCACAAAGACCAGTGTGAGTTTAGGGTGTACCTCACCTTTGAATTCCTAGTTCTGGCTGCAAAAGAAGACTCAGCAGCCGTCAGCAGCCCCAGCAAGTCGACTAGGGTCTTGGGAAAACTTTCCCCACTAAAAAGCGGGGCTCCATGAAGAAATGGCTGACACCAGAGCCCAGGCTGGAAATGAGTCTGGAACATGTTAACACAGCAGAGAGCAAGGAAACTAACAAAGCTTCTTACAACTCGGAGGCCAACGAAATGGCAAAGACGGAACCACTGGCAGGTCAGTCAGGACAGCACTGGCCACCGACTGAAACGAAGCAGGTAGGTTTAAATCCTTGAATTCATAATGATACTTAAAAAAAAGGTAACTGATCACCACTGGAGGACACGCACTCGGAATGCGTGAACCCCCCCTGAGAACAGGTATACTGAGGCAGTGCGTGAGGCATTCAGTCGGCCTCTCACACAAACCACACCACTGGATGAGCAAGGAACACACATACACACGACTTTTAAAAAGACTTTATTTATCTATTTGAGAGAGAGAGAGAGAGAGAGAGAGAGAGGGAACACAAGCAGGGGAGCAGCCTAGGCAGAGGGAGAAGCAGGCTCCCCGCGGAGCAGGGAGCCCCATGCGGGGCTCGATCCCAGGACCCTGGGCAGGAGTTAAGCCGACTGAGCCACCCAGGCGCCCCCACATACACACTTTTTACAGACACATTTCCACGAACAAGTGAGGACGAAACGGTCACGTTAGAATCCCACCGTTCTGAGCCCACAGGGCCCGAGCCACAGGAGAAGGGCCGCTGCCATCGGACAGACCCCGGAAGGCCGGGCACACCACTGGTGGAGGAGACCGTCTTGCCAGAAACGTCCAGCTCTAACCTGACCCAGCCTCCGGCTCCAAGGACCCCCTTCCAGGAGACACAGAACCCCGAGGACAGAGGGCACCCCGGGACACAGCTGGCCAAGTGGGGGGAGTGAGCCTGACGGGCCACAGGACAGAGCCCGGGCTCCTCGGTAAACTGCCAGGAAAAAGGGGGACATGGAGGGAAACCCGAGATTTGAAGACAGACGGAGAGCACGAACTCAAAACCTCATTTGGATACTAATTAATTCAAAGAGCTTAAAAGAAAAAGACATTGAAGACACACTGAAAATGTAAACGCTGAATATTTGATATTAGGGAAAATTTTTTCGATGTGCTAAAGGCTTTACAGTTATGCTTTTAAAAGTGCTGATCTTTTGGAGATGCGCTGTCTTGAGGGACACACTGTCTCAGCTCAGGCTGCTGGGACAAAATACCATGATGGGGTGGCTTCCCCAACACCAACTTGTCTCCCCCCAGTTCCGGAACCTGGAAGTCCAAGATCAAGGTGCTGGCCGTTCAGCTCCAGGTGCCTGACCTCTTCCTCGTCTGGGCCTTCCCTCCATGTGCCTGAGGAGGGAGGGGGCGCACAGCGCACTCTTCCTCCCCTCGTAAGGCCCCTGGCTCCATCCTCGGGGCCTCCGCCCTCTTCCAGCCGCCCACCGCCCACAGACCCGGCTCCTAAGACGCTCCAGGCTCCAGCACAAGAGCCTGGGGAGGGGAGACACGCCTCCGGCCCATAACACACGCACCTGCGAGTGCAGGACGTCATGCTTGGGGCTGCTTCGCAAGAACATAGGGTTGGCGGGAACGGGGGCAGAGAGGGACAAGACGGGCCAAGTCTCCCAACTGCTGAAGTCGGGGGATAGCTTTGTGGGGTCTCATTATACTTCTCTACTTTTGCACATATTTGCAAGTTGCCATCATAAAAAGTGTGAAGCGCTACAACTCTCCCACTTCCCTTATCCTTTTCTTTCTCCCACAGCACGTGTCACTGATTACATAAATCACTATTTTTGCCTAGTGCGTCCCTCCTCTCGGTGGACTGGAAGCTCTACGAGGCTGGGGTCTTTGCCAGCAGCCGTAACCCAAGCCTGACAACAGTCCCCAGCTGGCCAGGGGGCACAGTGCGCACCCGCTTACCGGGAGCCTGGCCTGACCCCTTCGAGGTGCACACCAGCCAGCGCCGGGCCCAGAGCTCGGGACACCCTGCGCCAGAGGGATGGCACTGCTGGCTGTCAGATTATGTTCTCAGGGTATGAATGCAATTTTAGAACGAGTAAGATTATACTAGAGATTTCCAGTGTGGCCGACTGATTCAGTGCTTTGACTGCTGAACCAAAGGAAGCAAGACTTTTATTTTACTTAACTCTGCGGCAAAGGCTTTCTCTGGGGGTAATTTTAGGGACAAGTCCCCCTTCCTTCCATGTGGGCAGATGGTGTCTGCCTCCCCAGCTGCCTGGTGAAGCCGTGGTAGACGAGGGAGGAGTCAGGCACCTGGCTCCCTGCGCCGTCACGCAACAAGGGGTCGGGCACGGCGCCGGCCTCCGGGGCTTCCTCTCCAAAATGACCCCTGATGGCCCACGCTGCTGTTCGCCTCCGTGCCTGCAAACTTGCTAACTGATCCAGCTGGTCTGAAAGTGCCCATAGACGGTGAAGCGTGAGGTAGTAAAAGTTACTACCCGAACAGGATATCGTTAGTGCCAAGGCTCTACCTAAAATCTCAGCTCTAACATATATCCAACTGCTTCCAAATGCTAAACAGATCTGTTAAAAACAAGAAAACTTTCCAAACATACAACAGTTCCCAGTGAAACCGAGGTCTAAATCTGTTGTCAGTTTCTTCATAATTTCTCTACTCACTTTTTTTTTTTAGTTTTGCAAACAAGGGCCTAAAATAATATGAAGGAACAAAACATTACGGAACATGAGCGCAAGAAGCCAAATAAAGGCATTTGTTTCCCTAGGGGGGAAATAATCGAGGAAAGAGTCGCTACATCTAAGAGAACATCGCACCTCGGGTCAACATCTAGGGCCCCGAGTCCCAGATGCCCAGGACTCATTCCCCCGGTCAAGAGTTGAGCGAGGACACATCTCTAAAGATAGAAGCAGAGATATAAAACCAGAGAAGCCCAACGGATGCCGGCTGCTACACACCAGGACACCAACGCAGACACCGTGGCGGAGGGAAGGAACACGGCCCCCAAGCGGCTTGTCCACGCCTGACCCCGAGAACCTGTGGGTGGGACCTCATTTGGAAAAAGGATCTCTGTAATGAAGTTCAGGATCTCAGATGAGATCACTCGGGATCATCTGGGCGGGCAGTACATCCAATGACAAGTGTCGTTGATAAGGGACAGGGGAGCAAATGCAGACACAGCAGCCACATGAAGGCAAGGCAGAGACTGGAACCGAAGGAGCACCAAAGACTGCTGGGAGCCGGGAGAGGCAGGAAGGATCCTACCCCGGAGCCACAGGAGGAAGCACACAGCCTACCAACACCTCGACTTTCAACTTCTGGTCTCCGGAACCGTGCGAGAATATCTTTCCCTTGTTTGAAGCCAGCAAGTTACTGATAATTTGTGACAACAGTACTGGGAAACTAATGCATATGGTATAAAATACAAAAATAGAATGCACATGTTTTCCTAATGCTATTCCAATTCATGTTTTAGACATGTTTTTGGTTAAATATCAGAGAAGCACGGCTGAACACATAATTCAAAAGAGGTCCCGGCACCAATAAACATGGAAGAAGAACCTCACTAATCACCACGTAAATGCACCCCAAACAACTCCAAGGGCCTGGGGCTGGACAAAGATTCCAGATATAATATCAAAAGCACAATCCAATCCACAAGAAAAAAAAATGTGTAACTAGACTTCATCAAAACTAAAAATGTACTTCAAAAGAAAGCACTAAGAAAATTAAAAGACAGCCAAAGATTAGGAAAAAGTATTTGCAAATCGTGGATCTGATAAAGGACATGTATCAACAAATATCAGGAACTCTTATAACTCAGTGATAATCTAATTTAAAAATGGGCAAAATATCTGAAATAAACATTTCACTAAAGAAGACGTACAAATGGGGCACCTGGGTGGCTCAGTGGGTTAGGGCCGCTGCCTTCGGCTCAGGTCATGATCCCAGGGTCCTGGGATCAAGGACCACATCAGGCTCCCTGCTGAGCAGGGAGCCTGCTTCCTCCTCTCTCCTCTCTCTCTGCCTGCCTCTCTGCCTACTTGTAATCTCTCTCTCTGTGTCAAATGAATAAATAAAAATCTTTAATAAAAAAGAAAAGACGTACAAATGGCTTATAAGAACAGGCAAAAAGGCTCACCCTCCCTAGTCGTGAGGGAAATGCATATTAAAACCAAAACCAGATACCACTTCACGTCCACTGGGTTATCTGTAATGGGAAAGACAAGTGTGTGTCCACAGGAATACGGAGCCACGGGAACCCTCATCCGCTGCAGGTGGGGATGTTAAACAGTACAGACCTGGGGGACAACCTAGCACTTTCTTAAAAGGTCAGACGTAAGCTTATCATCCAACACAGCAATTCCGCTCCTAAGAATCTTCGCGTGAATGGGAACGTGCCCTCACTCAGGCACACAAGTGCTCCCTGAAGCACTGCTCACAACAGCCAGAGTGGAAACAACCCAAACATCCCTCGACTGGTGAAGAGATAAACGAGACGGGGTCCATCTGTAGGGCGGACGATCCGGAGATGAGAGACGGAACACACGACAGAGGACGGCACAACCTCTACAGAGGAGGCTGCTGAGCCTCCAAACACCGCTGAGTGAAAAAAGTCAGCCACGACACTGCACACCCCATGATCTCATGTCTAGAAATGTCCAGAAAACACCAATGTAGAGAGACAGAAAACTGACGAGGGGTTGCCCACGCCTGGGGGGTGGGGGTGGGCGTGGGGACTACCTGCTAAGGAGCCCAAGGGAACCTGATAGGTGCCGGAGATGGACCACGGTGCCGGGGACACGGCTCTGGGGACAGCCGGTGCAGGAACCTCCTAGCAGGCGGATGACAGCTCCATGAAGAGATCAAAGAACAACTCTGCGTCCCGAGTGGGCCTCGGAGCACACCTCTTCCCAGGGGGATGGGGAAGTCGCCTTCAATATTCCAACTGCTCTTACCTCTGACCCAGCAACTCCACTGCCAGAGTCCATGGTTTATTATAAAAATCTACTCCTCCTTTATTGATGCATTTTTAAGGTTTGAGGTTGGTCTGGAAGGTTCCAGAGAGCTCTTCTTCCAAGGCTCCATCCAAATGCCAGCTTGGCAGTCCTTCGATCCTACCTGCTCCCCTCAGAAGCCAAATCCATGACCCAAGAAGGCTTTGGTTTGGTCATAAATTTCTACTGACGTGTAGTCAAGAAAGCATACCTGAACCCAATTCAGAAGAACCAGCTCACAGAAGATGGTCCCTCGCACAGCAGTTAGCTTCCTTTCTTTTACTGGATTAATATGGATTCCCGGGAAATAAAAACTGCAGCGAACACTGCAATATCGCAAACACTAGGCACATAGCAGGTTCCCTAAAAACAAGTCTGAGTGATCAGGGTTCCAACTCTCCGAGCATTTCCCACAAAGCTGTCTTAGCTCGATGAGACACATATCTCAAGAAGATACCGCTGTGCTGTCAAAGGTCTCTAACTTATGGGAGCCTCAAAGGCAGCACTGTGTTTCTCTTAGACGCTCACTCATTAATCTATTTCATTTATTCGGTGAATATTTACTGAGCGCCTACTGTGTGCCCAGCTCGGCTGCAGGTGCAGGAGGCCGGCGGTGACCAGCAGACTTCAGACCCTCACCCTGTAGCTTGCAGGCAGCCTGGGTCAGCAGGGAGAGAGACAATAAGCAAAGAAAAAAACAAATGCTCATGTCAGGAGTGCTGAGCCAAGAAGACGGAATGAAGGCAACGGTGTGCCCGACAGTGAGCGGGGTGTGGGAGGTGGTCTGGGAGCAGCTCCCGGAGGGGGGGAGGGGGGAGGGGTCAGAAGAGCAGCGCGGGCAGGCTGCAGGGGGTTAAAGCACAGCCAGGAAGCCAGGGGGTGGCGGGGTGGGGCCGGGCCAGCCCACCCGAAGGTGTGCGAGGGCTATGCTGAGAAGGCGGCTGGCCCAGGGAGGTCCCAGGAGGAACGCGTGCCTCTAAGGACCCCTGGGGGGATCGCCCCTCGCCCCGCGGAGAACCGGCTCCAAGGGGCTGGCGCGGAAGCAGGGAGGGCACCCGGAGGCCGCAGGCGCAGGCCCAGGGCGAGGCAAGGGCGGCTTGCATTTGGGGGAGCAACAGCAAAGGCAGGGAGAAGTGGCTGACTGCTGGGTAAACGTCAGAGATAAACACTCTTCATGGACAGACTGCCGGCCAGCTGCGAGAGAAAAAGAGGAGTCAAGGATGACCCCAAGGGCAACCGTTTTTATTTAGAAGCCAAATACCCCGTAAGACCGAACCACTGGTGAAGGCACAGAGTCACGTGGAGACCAGTTCCGGAGCAGCCCAGCCGGGAACCAAGGCAGGAGGGCCTGGCCGGCGCCAAGGCCCGCAGCGCGAGGGCAGCCTGAGCAGAGCCGGGGCAGTGGGGATCGGGGCGTACCCTGGGACCGACCACACACACACACGGCAGTGGGGATCGGGGCGTACCCTGGGACCTCACACACACACACACACACACACACATGCACACACACCACCACGCGATCCCCATAAAAAGATGCTCTGACAACTGGCAAAGCTGTTTTAGACAAGTCCTTCGCTCAGTCATTGGCACTTCACCGAAGACCAACCCTCGGCCCTCCCCGTCTCTCCGTGTGGGGGCGCCCCCACCTAGTCGTCCATTCCTTCCCAAGCAAAGACTGGCTCTGGGAGGCCTGCCATGCTCGATTATCTCAGACATTCATCAGGACTTAAAAACAAAAATCAGACCCTTGAGTTTCCTTGGCAGGAACCAAATTTTAGTAGAAATGGTTCTGAAACACATCTTGTAAACCAGGCCTATAAGCAAAAGTTCAAATGGAAAAGAAATGTTTTACTTCTACATTATCAGTTCAAATCCACCCCAGAGTTGGGTTAATATACGAGTAATGTGGGCACCACAGCAAACGCACAGAGACTCCACGGAGTTTCTGAATTTATGAGGAAAACGGCGACGCTGGAGATGTACCGGACCCCATGTGAGGTATTCAGTTTCAGTATTAGGTCCTGCTACGTTCCTTTCAAGGACAGCATTATATCCAAAACAGCATGGTTGCTATGACAAAAGGAAAGTCCCCCCACTCCCCACACACACACACAAAAGCCACAAAGAGGGTGGCGATGTCCCATCAGACTCCCAAGCTAGAGAAGTTGCGCATGTCCAACAGGAGCAACCATCCCATTAGGATGTCACTGTGGTTATCTAAGAATGAAAAATGTTTCTTCTAATTTATGCATATGATTTTTCTCAAATAACTACTGTTAGAACATAATACTTAATAAAACTATTTGAACCAAACTATTTAATAAATGGAGTTATTAAGTATATTTCTTAACCTAAAGATGCCATGAAAAAGTCACAGACACTTAAGGCACGGTGAACAAAGGAGGTTTAGGGACCACTCCTCAGTGGCTAACGGTTTGGCACGGTGATTCCTCTTTTGGGTGCTTTACTCATGTTCATTCTTTCAACTCTTTATGGACCCTACAAGACTGGGACTACAGCCATCCCCACTTCACAGAGGAGGACAAGACCGTGAAGTGCCCTAGGTCCCCCATAAAAGACCTTTCTGTGTTTAAGCAGGCACAGGTACAAACGACGCACCGAGCCAGGCAAGTACATCTGGTGGCACCTTCAGTCATGGAACACCTGAGGTTTCTGAGCACAAATGCTTCCCCACGTCTCAACTGGTGATTCGCTATTGGCTTAAGAATTCAATACAGTCCAAGCTCTGCATTTGTGTGCATCGATTAGAAAAAAAGACATTTTAAGTGACTTTTCTGGGACTCAACTGAGATAGCGGTTAAATCACAAGCTTTGAGGGTAGCTGGGATGTGAACAATGGGCACATTTAAAAATTTTAACCTAAGAGGGAAAAATCAAACTCCAACCAGGTACAAAGCATCCCTTATCTGCTCATTTTTTTTTAAAGATTTTATTTATTTATTTGACACAGAGAGAGAGAGATCAGATCACAAGTAGGCAGAGAGGCAGGCAGAGAGAGAGGAGGAAGCAGGCTCCCTGCTGAGCAGAGAGCCCGATGTGGGCCTCGATCCCAGGACCCTGGGATCATGACCTGAGCCGAAGGCAGCGGCTTTAACCCACTGAGCCACCCAGGCGCCCTTTATCTGCTCATTTTTGTTGCCTTTTCCTCCTTTCACAATTCATAGTGCCAGATGTGGGACCCCGAATACAGAGATCCAGAAAAATAAACAGTGCCGTCTAGGAAGTGACTGGTGAGATCAGATCGCCTGCATGGAGCACTGTGACTTTTCAAATACTGTACAGTTCTGTGTTGATAGCATGTGCTCTTCTCGGCGTGATGCCAACAGTCAACAAAGAGATGCCACAAATCAGGGGAATTACAATAGCTTTGTTAGCTAAAGGCGAGAGCTGGAAAAGGAACAGGTCTTCCCGAACACACCCTTGGAACAGAAACCTGTCTTCATTCTAAAGCAGACAACGGACCCCGTGCTTGGGAAAAAAGAAAAGAAATCTAAGCTAACACTTAAATTTAGATCACATAAATCTGCTGGATCTCTTTCCGGTTTCCCTGTGCATTTTTCATGATCAATAAATGATACTGCAGCCACTCAGGATGTTATGAGGAGGTAATCCCCCACCCAACGTCATCACACTCTCAGCACCATAACTGCTCAGTCCCGAGCAGCTCACGGACGGTCCCTGGTACTTTCTAGCTTCACTAGTCTTGCATCGAAGCGGATCCCCTGCTGAGGCAGTCCGTGAGCGGCAGCAAGGCGGCAGGTTCAGAAACTCTTACTGAGGGAGTGAAGGCCAGTAAAATGTTCAGGTAGCTTCGGAATATTATTACAGTCATTCAGCAAGCTAGTCAAGCAATCGTGTCCTCTAGTTACCCCTAGTCTCTGGGGACTTTCCCTTCCCCTCATGGGGACACACGTGTAAATGGTCCCTTAACTTCCGTGAACCAGTCCCCTCTCCATTCTCCCCAGGAAGGTCCACTTCCCAGCACAAACTGTGCTCTCATCTGGAAAGGAACAAAGGCCGACCCGACGGGGCCGCAGTGGCCGGCCAGGAATCCCAGGAGAGGAGGCAAACAGACCGCAAACACAAAAATGTTGCAAACCATGTACATAGGATCAGAAATTCCAGGAAGAAGGAGCCTCCTTCCTATTGCCTTTGTCTACATGGCTTAGACCAGCTCCTCCCTTCAAAACACCAGTGGCCGGACAGAATGGAACAGGTACAGTCTGAGGCAAAACCAGGACAAGTGTCCCCCAAAGCTGCAGCCCCAAACCTGGAAACCCCCCAAACGTAATTTCAAGTGTGAACTGGAAAGCCAGCTTTTCTTTTCTTTTTTTTTTTTTTAAGATTTTATTTATTTCGCAGAGAGAGAGATCACAAGGAGGCAGAGAGGCAGGCAGAGAGAGAAGGAAGCAGGCTCCCCGCTGAGCAGGGAGCCCGATGCGGGCCACGATCCCAGGACCCTGAGATCATGACCTGAGCCGAAGGCAGAGGCTTTAACCCACTGAGCCACCCAGGCGCCCCGGAAAGCCAGCTTTTCTTAACGCTAACAAATCTGTCCCACCTAGAGGCTCTTTTTTACTTTCCCAGCTAACTCTGTCTGAAAGCTTACTGAAGCCACTTCTTTCCTGAGACTCCAGTGAGTCAGAGGTTGAGCCTTTACGACAGAGACGCCCTGCGAACCCGCGACACTGGCTCGGAGCTCCTGACACACCGGGACACACCTCCCGGACAGGAGCGACTACAGTAAGTCTGGAGGAGAGGACATGGCGTCCTCTGGCTGGCTGTCACGCGTGTGGCATGGATGTAAATACTAAACCGTGTGCCCGTCGCTGTCCACTAGGATAACAACTACCCGCCCAGTTCTGAGATCTAGGAACTTCCTCTTCCGAAAAGTATTTACAGAAGGTCTGGAGAGACGTGTCGAAGCTCAGGAGTGTGAGGTATCGTTAGACAGGTGTCAGGTGCTGGGGGGGCATTGCCAGGATCTGTGGCCCCTACAACAGGAAGACCCCCGGGGCATGGCGCCTCTTCCGCGAGGCCTTGGAAAGCGCGGGGCACCTGCGGGGCCTGCAGACCAGCCCTGCACGCACCTGTCCGCTGGGCTGGGGGTGGAGCAAGGGGCGCCGTCTGAAGTCCGACATTCCGGGCCCGGGCCGGAGATGGGGGGGCCGCTCTCACTGAACTGGGCCGGCGCCCAAATGTAGAGGAGACACAGCCCGATTCTCTCAGGAAGCTGATCCTCTCGACCTGAAACCACGCACTGACAAACCCCCCGTTTCCCAGGGATCTGACAAGAGGAAGCGCCCAAGCAGTGTGTCCGTCAGTCGGAAGAGGAAAGACCCCGAGGCCGAGCGTGCCCAGGGGCCGCGGAGCGGTCCGCTACGGCGTGGGCGCCCGGAGTGTTGGAGGCAGCAGCGCGTCCTTCCGAAGCACGGAAGGGCACCGGGGAAATCCACCGGAGAGCGTCAAAGGTCTAAGGCGCTAACAGTCTGAAACCCTGGGTGAGCGTCAACCCGGCCGCCGGCGCTTCGGCACCGCCTGTGAGCCCCGTACTTCGCGGAGCCCTCGGTCGAGGAGGGAGGCGGGCGAGAAGTCGGGGAGACCGTGCCCGCCGCGGGGGCCGCTGCCCCGAGCGTGCCTGCGAGGGCGCCCAGCCCGGACGCGGGGCCCGAGTGCGGCCGTGCAGAGCGCGCCCCGGAAGCCGGGAGCCCGGAGCCGGGAGCCGGGCCGGGGTAGCTCCCTCGCCCCCGCGGCCTCGTC